>CALYLW010000382.1:38084-442677 GCA_944989445.1 Ampullaceana balthica | reverse complement strand
TTAACCGATCTTCAAAAAACGAACTGTGTTAACATCCTTAGATTATACTTTATTTTAATGCATACAAATTAAACATTGACTTTTAATCATCACGGTTAACTTCTTTGTTTTAAAAAATATTAAAAATAATATTGTTCATATGTTGTTGTTTTTTTTAAACCTCAATTGACTGTCGGGCATCCTGTAAGAAAGAGGTCGGCGAACAGGAGTAAATTACTCCATCTGGGGTCAAAGGGAATTCTTGGGGGTAATGCAGACTCATTTGGGACATATAACATCCACTACAATCCACTAGATATATTAAAATACGTCATGTGTACCCAGTGGCGGATTTAGCTATAGGGCAGGGGGGGGCGGCTTGCCCCCCCGCGCCCCTGTTGGGTCTGAAATGGCGCCCCCTAAAGACGCCCTCGATTAACACTAAAAATGTGCCACAAGAGCAGGAAAAAATATTGCTATAGACGAAACTTCTAATCAACACCAAACTGCTTGCTAAATATCGTATTTAAAATGACGAAACTGTAATATCTGGTTTAAATCAATCACTCGCATCTGAATTATCGGCGACAATTGATAATTAAGTTAAGTCTGCACAATTCTTTTCTTTAATTATTGATTCAACCATTGATATATCTAGAATTGATCAGATGTCAGTTTCTTTACGTCAACTTTTTAAAAATCAGGACATGTTGTGGAAAGATTTATAGGCTTTTATACTTTGGTAAACAGCGGCTGGATAGTGAATAGTGCGCTCGCCTCACAAGCTGAGGGGCGTGGGATCTATCCCACGTTAAAGCCACAATAAAAATGGAATGACTAACGCTAAGAAAGTCCTCCACTGACCTGGAAGGGAGATGGGGCGCCCACCAAGGTCTACCAAGCACCGCCCCTAGTAGGTTCTAATAGAAACATTAGGACCCCCTACGACCACCGTTTATGGGACTTTAAAAAATAAATAAATAAAACAAACCCGTAAAAACAAAGTGTTTTGACTATAAATCCCTTATATATGAGACATAACTAACAGTATTGATTATTTTCAAACATTTACAGACTGAATCTGTCTTAACTCAACTTTGCATCATAACCCTAGTGAGGGGTGGGTGGGGGGAGAGGGGAAAAGTCTGGTCACCGATTCGCTTGACCGAGCTCAGAGTGACACGTAAAATGTAAACAAAAGCGCCCGTCGCTTCGTTGGGTCGCCTCAATGCGTCAGCTCAAAATTTCACGTGGGAAAAAACAATAACAAACCGTGAATTTAAATTACATACCTCATATAAGGATAAACTAAAAATGCATTAATTTAATTACAGTACGTTCGATCGATCTGAAATTTTGATAAGATGCATTGTTAGGTTAGACGGGTCCGTGTGCCAAATTTCAGTTCGATCGGATCATGGGAAGTGGGTCATTTTTGACTTCTGTTTTTCCGCCCGCCGAGCCCAAGACAGAGAGAGACGGCCGCGAAGTTAATATAAGGGATTTAATAAAACAAACCCGTAAAAACAAAGTTTTTGACTATAAATCCCTTATATATGAGACATAACTAACAGTATTGATTATTTTCAAACATTTACAGACTGACACCGAGTGATGTCCCTTGTCTTTAATAAATGGGGGTGGGATGTGAGGGGGTGTCGGCACGACGGTCGGCGTCAACACGACGGTCGGCGTCAACTCAAACTCACGTGGAACTGGCAGAAAAAACAATAACAAACAGTGAATTTTGAATTACATACCTCATATAAGGATAAACTAAAAATGCTCTAATTTAATTACGACACGTTCGATCGATCTGAAATTTTGATACGATGCATTGTTAGGTTAGACGGGTCCGTGTGCCAAATTTCAGTTTGATCGGATCATGGGAAGTGGGTCATTTTTGACTTCTGTTTTTCCGCCCGCCCGCCCGCCGAGCCCAAGACAGACAGAGAGAGAGAGAGAGACGGCCGCGAAGTTAATATAAGGGATTTAAAAATAAAAAATGCTGCCACATTTGCTGAGAAGATTTTAACGAAACTACAAAAGCGAAAAATTGATTTATAACTCTGTCGAGGACAGGCATACCCTGGAATTAAGAGTGGCCTTCAAACTCAGATAAAGAAACTTTCACCCAATTTTTGTGCCCATGTTTTGAATTTGGCTACTATGGAAGCAAAGTCTGTAAACAGTGATGTGCAGTTGTTGTTTTTTTTGGCACAGATTTAAAGTTGTATGCATTCCTTACGTCTAGTTTACCACGTCTACATACTCTTAAAGAACACCAGAAATCTCAATATGAATCAACAGCAGATACTCTGAAACGACTTTCTGATACAAGATGAGCAAGCCATAAGCATGCAGTTCATGCAGTTGTTGGATCATTCTCTGCTATTCTAGCAACACTTGATTCAGGGAAATCAACAGAATATAAAGGAAGTGTCAGAGCAGAAGCTATGGGACTATCTGTTTTAATAAAGAAATATTCTTTTGTTTTTCTGATGCTATTTGTACAAAAATTATCTTCGTGCTATCAAGCTACTTGCAACGCCTTTGTAAAACAATTGATCGATGTTTGAAGAAATAAGTTTGTTGAAATGAGAAGCGATGAAGCTTTTGAAATTCTGAATGTAGAAGTCAAATCATTTATTAAAGAAAATGGCTCAAAACAAGATGTTAAATCAGAATCTAAAGAAAAGTGAATTGCAATAAAATAATCTAAAAGTTCAATAATTTAATTACAGTAAATGCGATCGATCTGAAATTTTTATACATCGTTTTTATCATCGGCACGAGTCTGCTTGCAAAATTTCAGTAAGCTAGCTTACGAGGAAGTGGGTTAAAAATCGATCCAAAGTTTTTTGCGACAAACAAGCAAGCAATCAACCAGACACCACTAGTTAATATAAAGGATTTAATTTTAAAAAACTGTAAAAAAACTAAGTTTTTTGCTATAAATCCTTTATGTACGATATGTAACTAAAAGAATGTTCACTATAATACGCAGCGCAAGACCATCCAAAAATACAAAATTGCAGTTGTGTCGTAAAACGTTTTTAATATAATGCGCACCGATCAGGAATATGTTTATAAAAAGTGTTGTCAATAAAATACGCACCTTATTGCGCGACAGGAGAGGCTGTTCAATATAATACGCACCGCGACACTCTATCTCAAAAAATAACATGATACATAGGAATAAATAGAATAATCTAAAAAATCAATAATTTAATTACGGTACCTGCGATCGATCTGAAATTTTGATACATTGTTTTTATCATCGGTACAAAACTGCCTGCAAAATTTCAGCTTGCTAGCTTACGAGGAAGTGGGTTAAAAATTGATCAAAAGTTTTGGCGACAAGCAAGCAATCAAGGGTTGAAACAAACAACCAGACACCATGAGTTAATATAAAGGATTTAAAAAAGAAAAGCATGGCAGGCGAACTTAGCAGAGATTAAATGGCTGATGATCCAACCACACGCTTTAAATCTGAAACGTACTTCACTATCATGGATACACTTTAAATACAAATAGATAGTCGACTTAATGAATTTTGGGGCACAGTTACTTAATTCTATTGTATTGATCCATCACAAATGTCGGAAGAATATTAAATAAAGATTCTTTTTGAAGTTTATGCAAAATTTACAAACACGACATTAACCTTGAAGAAGCAATCAGGAAATATAATACCTTCAAAGATTTATACGCAGCAATACATCTATCATTATCTAGTGAACTACAAATTAAAAAGGTTCAGCTATTCTTGACTGAAAAACACGTGGCATCAGGTCTCCCGAAATTGTCAATACTCTATAAAATTTATTTGACTCTTCCTGTTAGCAGTGCTATTGCTGAAAGAAGTTTCAGTAGATTGAAACTCATCAAAAATTATTTGCGCTCAACAATGACAAACGAACGTCAGTCTGGATTGGCATTAATTTCAATCGAACGTGATCTAGCTGAGAACGTTGATTTTGATTCAACGATAAATCTTTTTGCTTCAATGAAATCACGTAGAAAGCAATTTATATATGGCTCAGGGCTCTATCTTATCTTATCTTATCTTATCTGTTACAGATGCTCCTTCTATACAGAAGAATATTGCGTTCTATGCTTATCCATGGTTTGTGTTTAGCCCTGCATTCTTATTAGATGTTAAACATTAAATGTTTATTTAAGGAAATTACAATCATTGTTTGTGTAAAGTTCATTGATTTTCCCAAAGTTTGATGCTCAAACTTGCAATGATGAATTATTTTTTTAAATTCTGAAGTAAATTGTTTAGTTTATTTATAAGTATGATATTATTGGCACTCTTTGTGTGTGTGTTACTATTCTTGACCAATCCGCTCCACCAATGTCTCTGTGTTTTTCATTATTTGTAGCATCAGATTTACTATAAATCCCAACGCGCATAACTCAAAATAAAGTCTTGGAAGAAATACTGCACCAAAAATAACTCGTTTTGAACGTCCGCGTAAACGTGTTCAATATGATTGGCTGTAGGAGTCATATGTGTTTGAGGGACCAATCGCTATCGATGTCCGGATAGAACATTGCCTTTTCTTATATAAGGATCAACATTTTTTTAAACACATTATAATTTGTTTGCATTTGTGACCTATTACTCTCCTGAATATAGAGCAATTGTTTGTATATTGAAGAGATTCATTGCAATGGTTTGATGTAAACAAAAAGAATATTAAATAATTTACTTTGAATGATCAACGCAGCATTTATTATTTAACACTTAGTTATTTGTTTGAGTTACTTTCACTGCTATTTAATACTATTTATGGCAAGCTGATTAAACTGATGAATCTTGCAGATAGTACAACAAACTATTGGAGGCCTATAAAAAATTTAATCAAATTCTACCTCATTATCAAAACATTTTAGATGTTTTACTTAGCCCAAAGACTATAAACTTATTATGCTGAGTTTTCTATGTTAAAGTCTGCTAGGATATTCAGCAATTGAAAGTGAACACAAAGGATTATGAGATATTTAGATTTTGTCACATATAACAGCTCCCAAATTAACTACCATGTTTATAAATTCAATTGATTAACCATGTCTACTTAAGACTAGATGTTTCTTTTTGTCTAGCAAGTTGCATTCTCTTACGATGAAAACTTATTAAAGTAAATCTCACATTTTAAGTGAGCAGAAATGTTTTTTTTTCAAAATAAAATATAGCAATAAGAGTGAATCTCATATCAAATTTCTAATCTTCATTGCAGAACCAGCCATTTAGACAAATTAATTTTATGTCAGCACCTAGAAAAAATTATACTAAGTGAATGAATAAAAATAAATTTTTTGCGGCGCCCCCTGAAATTCTGCTGGCCCCCCCCACGCAGACAAACCTAAATCCGCCACTGTGTGTACCGTAATTTGTACGTGTACGCTTCGAAAATATGCCTACTATTGAACCGGTTCCTTCCAGAAAATGCATTTTTTAAATTTGACAACTATGTAGATTTCTTACCTACGAACTATACGAAGACACCTAAATCCACCCTACTTTCATTTATATTGACACGAGTGACAATTATCTTAATCCACATGACTTTAGTGTATCAAGTATCCCTTCTGTAATATTTAAAATTAATGCCTTAAAAACTGAGCTAAGAAGAAAAGTTGTTTTGTGCTTAGGGTTGCCAGGTGGCTGTCTCAAAAATACCGGACACTAGTGTCAATGTAAAATGTCAGGTATTGCTTCCATTTTGCCATTGGACAAAAAACGATAATACCGGACAGTCCGGTACAAAACCGGACATCTGGCAACCGTATACAGTGCTACTCTCGAATTGCGATGTCAAGAATTGATGCATTCAATAAAGTTAATGAATACTATTATATCTAGAATGGCCAGGGGCGTTAGACCAAAAAAAATGTATCAAACTTAAAACGTTTTTTAATTATATCAAATAGACCCCCCCCCCAAAAAAAAATAATTAAAAATAAATAAATGGATATTTCGCTTCGTTTTGACTTAAATATCTACACATAATCCTATTCATATCATTTTTAGACACTTGTCATGCTTGTAAAACTCACCAGTTGCATTTTAGGGGGGGGGGTCCTCCCAAATCCCCGCCCGAGTCATGTGGGCAAGACCTCGAGTCTGGGGGGGGGGTGTAACGCACACATAAACTTGTATATTTTGGGGTAAGGGCCAGAAAAGTTCGCCGACTCCTGCCTTAGAAACGGAGCTGCGGTTACATCACAAATGCTTTGATGTCAACATCAAACGATAGATGGTAACAATTTTATACGTTCTCCTGTGGGTTCTCAAACTTAAAGGATTATAATTAGATTTAATTTTCATTTCTTCATAACTTACGCCAACCGGCGTCTGATGCCCTATGCACTCTGAGAAGCACTGATGGTTTTAAAAAAATATTTAAAAAATAAAAAAAGTCATTAAATAAATTGTAAGCGACCAAATCTTACAGTGGAAGTTTTATTTAAAGTTAACCTTTTGATGTGACGTCACATTTCTTCAACCCCCTCCCTCCCCCTCGTCACGCATCGTCACAAAAGTGTGACCCCCCTCCCCCCTAGGTGCGTGACGTCATTTATGGACGCCCCCTAAGCAGCGCGCTGTGCATATATTTGACCGACGCCACGCAGGAGTTTAGAATCACCGCGCAGCAAATTTTGTAAAATATTGCACACAAATAAATATGTTGTGCAACTTTGCACACGGGTTTTTTAAAACTTTGCACACAGAGCAACGAAACTTAGAGGGAACATTGCATGATAGGCAAACGATTTCTCTCAATGGACACAATAAACTTTATCAACATTTTGAACATTCACGTCAGTCAATATTTTAAAACCAAAATGTTCGTGTAATCGTCCGGAAATTGGTTTATATTTATCGGCCGAAATATTTTACTTTTTGACTCCCAGTACATTTATAAGTGGTGGGTCGATTAATCGTTAAAAATATTTAATCGTTAATTTTTTTAACGATTAATCGAGAAATTAATCGTTAATTTCCGCAGCCCTAATAAAAACACTTTTCTTATTCCTTAAGCAAGAACAAACACATACAAATCCTCGTTCTTCCCTTCCGGAATTCGGGCGTGGAATGGGTTGACCGAAGAAACCAGGAAAACCAACACTTTATCAACATTTAAAACTCTAAAAAGAATGCCGGACTAGACACAAACCATAGATAAGCGTAGGACGCAATAATCCTCTGTATAGAAGGAGCGTTGTAACAGATACGATAAGATAACTCCGACTCGTCATTGGAACAAAACTCATAAATCAATGCTAAATCAACATAATTTAAACAATGAACCATTACGTAAATTTTAAGTTAAATAAAGTTGACCCGAGGTTGTTATACTTATTCCTGACTGTTAACTATACTAAATTATAATCTTAATAAAAATCTGTTAAGCTTCTTCATTTATAAATGATTTTTTTGGGGCCGTCCATAAAGTACGTCACGCTATGTTTGACCATTTTTAACTCCCCCCTCCCCCCTGTCACAAACTGTCACACATCTCGGACCCCCCCCCCTAAAGTACGTCACACTTTCAAACAAAAATATTTTTATTAACAAAATATCTTATCTTATCTATACAGACGCTACTTCTATGCAGAAGATAGTTGCGTCCACAGACCATGACAGATGATCTGTTGGCAAGTGATGCAGCATTCACAGGCCACGGCTTTGTGGGTTCCACGCATTACCCAGCCGCCTAACTACATGTAGTGTTAGGTACCCATTCGGAGCGGGGTGACTCAGGGACGCCCTAGGCCCCGGGAACAAACCCTTGCCTTCACACGGATTCGAACCCGTGACCATCGGTACGACAGTCCAGTGCGCTGCCACTCGACCACCGCGTCCCCAAATAATCAAAATTTAATATAAAACAGCGTGACGTCACACATGGCCTGACCCCTCTCCCCCCCTGTCACAAACTATCACACTTTCTTACAACCCCTCCCCCCTCTGGAGCGTGACGTACTTTATGGACGGCCCCTTTCCTAAATTCACAAGTCACAATACCCAATCTTTGTTATACATAAAATAAAATCATTCTTCAAGTTTTCTTAATTTAAAATGTGTGTTACTCTTCTAAATAAGCAGCAGCGTAGCGTGGATATGTGCCTCCTGGGGCAGAACCCAGATTTGCCCCCTCCCCCCCCCCGGTAAAATATGTTGATAGTACAACGAAAATATAAATTTTATTGGAAAGTAGTCAAGAGTGTACTGTACATTTTAAAATAAATAGAAAATCTTTCATTGCTTGTTCTAAGGGGCCGTCCATAAATGCCGTCACGCGCCTAGGGGGGGGGGAGTGAAGCATTTGTGACGATGGGGAGGGGAGGGGAGTGGTTAAAGAAATGTGACGTCACATAAAAAACGCGAATTTTTAAATAAAATTTCCACTTAACTAATTCATTGCTTGCAATTTATTAAATGACGTTTTTAATAGCTTCACGCGTGATACGATTAAGACTGTCAACGGTTACCCGTTGCCGTGCAATTACCCGGGTAGTAAAATTGCGCCCGGGTACCCGTGAAAATGTGGCTGCAACGTCTATACTCTATAACAACGGTGGCTAAACTGCGACTCGTATGTGTTCACATTACGGCTCGCGAAAATTTATCCAATAAAAAAATATTCGTTTGCAATATTCCCTGTGAAAAAACACGAAAATGCTTGAGAAGTATCTGTCAAAGGTAAATAATATAAAGTTCTGACAAACTAGAAGGTATTTTGATACAACTTTTTCCTCTGAACATGAAACAAAAATCATAAAACACAAAAACGAGTTTGGTTCTTTGAAGGAATCAATGACAGGAAGTTAACGCGTCTTTGAAATACGCCGACTTTATTTAGTTACCAGTTGAGACGAGCCAATTTTTTTTTATATAGCCCCTCTCATTCCTTCCTCCACTCCTATCACGACCATGTTAAAAGTACCTATGTTAACTTTTTTAAAAAAGTACAGTCGGACCTCTCTAAGTAGAACTCAAAGGGACCCGCAAATAAATATGAAATATATATAGGCTATATATTACTACTTATCTCTTGGTTCTTCTATCCTCTAGTGTTTCAAGGTTTAATGATTTAACTAATGGTTTTATTCTTGTCACTTTGAATATTCTCCAGTAATGAATCTGGCAGCTCTTTGTTGAATTATGTTCTAGTTCTATGGCGGATTAAAAGGGGGGGGGGCTGAACGGGCTAAAGCCAAGGGCTCCCGATGATTTAGGGGCCCCCAAATTTAGTATATGTTATAATAAAAATGGACTAATGTTTACACGAATCACTGAAAATATGATAAATTAAATAAATTAATAAAATCGTATCTATTATTATTAATCTGATCTCTATTCCGATTCGATAGTCTTAAAATAGTAATCGAAAAACCCGATTTGATAGGCTCACAAAGAGAAATTATTAAAGAATATAACTTATATATCTTAAATTGACAAGTTTTTCTTCAAGCTCTGTTGGTCTAATCGGGAGTAAATAGGCAATTGGTGCAAGCGGTCGCGGATCGATCCCCCGTGGGGTGTGGCGTTTTTTTAAATTTGGATTTTTATTTTTTAAATTGTCTTTAACACTCAATTTTACAATACCGGTGGACAGTTATTTCTTCGTGTTCGGTTTTTTCATAAATAATCTTTTTGGCTGAATAGTTACAAGTTACATTCTTATATTAGCTGCTAGCAATCATTTTATCTAAAGACTCAAGGTACACTGGCTGGATAGGGCCCCAGTTTGAATTGCAGCCAGGGGCCCCGTGCAGTCTTAATCCGCCCCTGTTCTACTTTATCAATGTTTTCTTTGGTGGAAGGGTCCCATACAGAAGATGCATATTCTAGTATAGGTCTCACCAACGTGAGGTAGCGTTTTAGTTTTAGATCTCGACTAGCAAAAGACCCGCGCTCTGCTGCGGAAGTTATGATTTTAGTAAGCCCTCGGCTATAAAATATTGAAAAAATATAATGTTAATGCCCTAACGAATTTTAATATAGGCCATCAAGTTTTTATCTTCCAAGTTTTGTAAAAAAAAATACATTTACACAGTATCCAAAGTTTTTTTTATTTGTAATTTAGCTCATATAAGTTGAAAATACTACATTTGTGTCCCGGGCCCCCAGTGAGTGATAATTAAACAAACAAAAATTCGCCTGTTACCATCCCGGGAGTGTACTCAACAACTTCCCAAAGTTTCATGCTTCTAACTACACGGGAAATTGGAGAATCTGTGTGGATTAACTTTTAATATAAGAAAAAAAATTGGCCCCCCCCGGCCCCCAGTGAGTGAAAAATTAAATATTTTTTGGCCTGTTACCATTGCGGGAGTGTACTCAATAATTTCCAAAAGTTTCATGCTTTTGCCTACACGGGAAATCAGAGAATTAGCTTTGAGTCAGTTTATATATAAGAAAAAGTACATTTGGGCCCCCGGTCCCCAGTGAGTGATAATTTTAATATTTTTTGCATGCTACCATCGAGGGAGTGGACTCAACAACTCCCCAAAGATTCATGTTTCTATATAGACGGTGGGGACGCGGTGGTCGAGTGGCAGCGCACTGGACTGTCGTACCGATGGTCACGGGTTCGAATCCGTGTGAAGGCAAGGGTTTGTTCCCGGGGCCTAGGGCGTCCCTGAGTCACCCCGCTCCGAATGGGTACCTAACACTACATGTAGTTAGGCGGCTGGGTAATGCGTGGAACCCACAAAGCCGTGGCCTGTGAATGCTGCATCACTTGCCAACAGATCATCTGTCATGGTCTGTGGACGCAACTATCTTCTGCATAGAAGGAGCGTCTGTATAGATAAGATAAGATAAGATACACGGGAAAGTGGAGAATAATGCGATTTTCAGTATAAGGAAAAAAAGCTTTTGTGAATTATAAATTTCTTTTTCGCCATTTTTCGTCGTGAGAGGGTACTCAACAACTTCCCAAAGTTTCATGCTTCTACCTGCACGGGAAGTTGGAGAATTAGTGATGATACAGTTTTTAATATAAGAAAAAAACTACATATGGGCCCCCGGCCCCCAGTAAGTGATAATTTAAATATTGTTTTTCGCCTGTTACCATCGCGGGATTGTACTCAAAAACGTCCCAAAGGTTCATGCTTCTGCCTCCTCGGGAAATAAGAAAATTTGTTATTTTCATATTTTATATAGTCCATAAAAGGAAAAAACGCGTTTTTGGGCCCCCGGCCCCAATTAGTGTGAATTTTAAAATTATTTTACGCCAATTATCGTTGCGAGAGGCTATTCAATAACTTTCGGAAGTTTCATGCTTATATCTACGCGGGAAGTTGGAGAATTAGTGATGATTCTGTTTTTAATATAAGAAGAAAAATAGATTTGGGCCCCCGGCCCCCAGTAAATGATAATTAAATAATTTTTACCTTTTAACTTTGTGGAAGTGTACTTAACAACTACCCCAAGTTTCATGCTTCTACCCACACGAGAAATAGGAGAATTAGTTATTTTCAGTTTTTATATAGCTCATATAAGAAAAAAAAGATTTGGGCCCCCGGCCCCCAGTAAATGATAATTAAATAATTTTTCACCTGTTACCTTTGTGGATGTGTACTTAACAACTACCCCAAGTTTCATGCTTCTACCCACACGGGAAATAGGAGAATTCGTTATTTTCAGTTTTTATATAGCTCATATAAGGAAAAAAAATTCATTTGGGCCCCGGCCCCCAGGAAGTGATAATTTAAATATTTTTCGTCTGTTACCATCGCAGGATTGTACTCAACAACTTCCCAAAGATTCATGTTTCTATCTACACGGGAAAGTGGAGAATTAGTGATTTTCATATTCTATATAGTCAATACATGTATAAGGGAAAAAAACGTTTTTGGGCCCCCGGCCCTCATGAAATTGAATTTTAAAATTCTTTTCTTCCAATTATCGCCACGAGAGGCTACTCAACAACTTCCCAAAGTTTCATGCTTCTACCTACAAGTGAAGTTGGAGAATTAGTAATGATTCAGTTTTTAATATTAGAAAAAAACTACTTTTGGGCCCCCGGCCCCCGACCCCCAGAAAGTGTTAATTTAATTTTTTTGCCTGTTACCATCACGGAAGGTTACTTATGAACTACCCAGAGTTTCATGCTTCTACTTACACGGGAAATATGAGAATTTGTGATTTTCAGTTTTTATATAGCTCACATAAGGAAAAAACTTCATTTGGGCCCCCGGCCCCCAGGAAGTGATAATTTAAATATTTTTTCTCCCGTTACCATCGCGGGCTTGTACTTAACATTTATTCAAAGTTTCATGCCTCTGCCTACTCGGGAAATACGAGAATTACTCATATTCAAATTTTATATATCCCATATAAGGAAAAAAAACGTTTCTGGGCCCCCGGCCCCCATGAGAATTATTTTTAAAATTCTTTTACTCCAATTTTCGTCGCGAGAGGCTACTCAACAACTTCCCAAAGTTTCATGCTTCTACCTACACGGGAAGTTGGAGAATTAGTGATGCATCCGTCAGTGAGTCATGGCTTTGCCTTTTATTAGTAGGTTTAGATTAAATATATAGATTAAATTTGTAAAAGTTTCTTTTTATAAAGGCTTTATTAAAGCCTTAGGTTTTGTAACTTGATTGGCATGAGGATTCCATGATAGTTTCTAATTTATTATTACTCCTAAGGGGCCGTCTATAAAGTACGTCACGCTCCAGAGGGGGGGAGGGGGGTGTAAGAAAGTGTGACAGTTTGTGACAGGGGGGAGGGGGTGTCCGGCCATGTGTGACGTCACGGTGTTTTATATTAAATTTTAATTATTTTGTTAATAAAAAACACAATTTTGTTCGAAAGTGTGACGTACTTTAGGGGGGGGGGTCCCAAGATTTGTGACAGGGGGGAGGGGTTAGTTAAAAATGGTCAAAAATAGCGTGACGTACTTTATGGACGGCCCCTAAGTATTTTGCATTTTTAGTTTGGGTTAGCTCTTTTCCATGAATGAAATATTTTGAATTTATTTGAGTTAACGCAAAAGTCAGTGAACGTGCTATTTCAAGGTTCATTATTTCTTTTATGAATGAGGAGGGTGGTGGCAAAAATAAAGCCTTTCCCGGTCGGCACAATTACTTACCATCGGGCATTTTAAGAGTTAAATGTTATTAAACTGTAAAGTAAAGAGTAGGTATTTAAAATATTATAAAGAAAGTTTAGCAGATAAAAATCTGGCTTTTACAGAAAAACAACAAGGGGAGTTCCTGTCTGCTGAGGATTGTTGTTTTGAGTAGGACTATTGACATGGCGTAATGAATAGTGAAAGTGCGTGGACGTGTAAATAATGCCGTTGAAAAATTGACTTTGATTAAGTTAAATAATTCTTCTTCACAGTGTTTAGATGTTTTTAAAACTCTAATAATACTCTATTATGGAAGATCCTGTTCTCCATGTATTAGTGATTGGCTTTCATCATAAGAAAGGATGCCAGGTTTGAATTGATTTTTATGTTAATTTTAATTATTCTATTATTTTTAGTTATAGGGGAAAAAAAGGCTATAACTAGAAATAATATATATGGCAGTGAAAATGGAATTGAAATTTTAACAATCAAACCGAAAGGGTAGAAAGTAGAAACAGAGCTGACATAAAAATTAAAAAAGGTAAACGTCTCATTCTGTCACTGTCTCCCAAACCTAGGGCACATTCGAACCTAGGGCACATTAGCTTCAATGCTTAAACTTACACTTACTTAATGAATGATGCCTAAAAAATAATTCAGTTAAATAAGTATCAGTTAATTAACAGGGGTTCCCCCCCCCCTTTTCCGCCTACCAATACCAGCGAAAAGTCTGTTAATCGGCATCCTTCCGTCTCGCGAGACGATGGTGCATATCCGTTGCCGTTGAGTTGGGTTGCATTTCCTCGAGTGGCTGTGCAGTCCTATCCTTGAGTGACAGTCTTTACCACAGCTTTTACACACGAGTTCTGTACTTCCAGATGTTTTGGCCTTTCTCCTAGCTCTTCTGTCTGTAGCCTCCTCCATCCTTCGCTCCTCGGCTACTATGACGCCCTCTTTGACAACTGTGCGCCACGTAGATCGGTCATCTGCCTTACACTCCCAGTCGCTTGTGCGCATTCTGGCTGCTTTCATGTCACTTTGACAGATATCTTGAAATCGCAGACGTGGGTGACCTGTCTTCCTCTTTCCCGATGCCAGTTCTCCATATATGAGGTCCTTGGGTTTGCGGCCAGGGCTCATTCTTTTAACATGTTCTAGCCATCTCAGGCGTCATTCACTAAGGATTGAGAACATGCTTTGGGTATTGGCACGCATTAGGACCTCAGTATTAGGCACTTTGTCTTGCCAAGGATGTGACACAGGCATCTCAAGTGGAAGCTATTAAGCTTGCGCTTTGGGATTTATAAGTGGTCCATGTCTCGCTCCTGTATAGCAGTGTACTAATGACGCAGGCTCTATAGACACACAGTTTGGTTTTTTCTGTTGACTTGGTGTTTTGCCAGACCCGTTTATTTAATTTAGCCATTGTGGCAGCTGCCTTGCCAATTCTACCAATTATTTCCTCTTCAATGGACAGTGTATTGGAGACCTTGGAACCCAAGTAGGTGAAGCCAAGGGCAGATTAAGACTGCACGGGGCCCCTGGCTGCAATTCAAACTGGGGCCCTATCCAGCCAGCGTCCCTTTAACTCTCAAATGTTCTTGAGTTTTCCCCCTTTTTTCCTACTGATTTAGGTAGTTACAGGAATTAATTTTTTTTTAAATGAAGAAATCCACAAATAATGGCATGTTATGCATTTTTGTGTTCACAATTAAATTATCTATCTATTGATAGCAAATTTAACCCTATTGTGGTAATGTAGCTTGAACTTTAATTTTTTTAATGGATTTTTTTCATTTAAATTTTGTACAGAAAATCACAACATGTCACAAACTGTATGAAGGAAAAAAATAAGTGTTTGTAGCAAACATAAAATCTTTATTATAGCCATCAACAGTATTCATTTCTACATGGTATATCAAAAATTCAAAGCATTTTGCTCATATTAAAAAAATTTAGACTATTTTTAAATGAGTATCCTTAAATTCATCAAATAGAGCCATTTTTTCCTTTATTACAAAAATTATAAATTTTAACTTGGAATAATTCTATAACTAAGCCTTTATTGTCAGAACATAACAAAATATTATTCTTATAATCATTATCCTAAAAAATAATTTTTCATCTGATAAAGAATGTTAAAAACTATTAATTATGATATAAAATAAGATGATTTATCTGCAAAAGAAAACAAGAACAAATTTAATTTAAAAACACACTTTAGTGAACATTTCTTTATTTGTTCATATTCTTAAAATAAGTTAATAATAGTAATATATTTAATTATTATTTTGTAAAATGTCATTCGCTTATGAGTGGTATACGGTTACGAGCGGTCAGCCAAATATATTTGCCTAATCATATCTTTCTTACCGGTACCATTCTTTCCTCAGTTGAAATGTTGGGTCTAGAAAGATATAGTTTCATTCACTTTCTTCTAGAACCATTAGAACATATATATCACTTCCCTGATTTTTTTTTGTTTACCTCAATATTCCTTTTTGAACATTTCAGAAATATAAAATTTAAAGTCTAAAATTTGAACCGTCTTGCACATAATCCTTTGAATAATAATAGTTCATTCCATTATCTAATTGCACAAGTCCCATGTTCCTTAGCATAGCATGTCCATGGTCCATGATAAGATGAAATGAGTTTCTGAACATTGTTGACTTAGGGAGGTGCATGGTAGCAACAATTATATAGGCATTGTCTCGAAGAGTGTCCAGCAGTAGGTCTGCGAATTCCGAATAGCAACTTGAAACATGAAAGAGAAGTCTATATTAATTATTAATCACTATATTTCTTCCCCTCATCTCTGATGGTTGATTCAGCAAAAGGGACACCATAAGTTGACTCAGGGACATGGGCAATGGGTGGTTGTTTAGACCTGTAATCAGTAAAATGCTTGGGGTGGTTTAAGGCGTCCCAATCTACAGAGCAATAACTGTAACTGTGAAATAGAAATATTAGGAAAAACATTAGAAATAGGCTTGTAAAAAGCAATTACAAAATTTAACATAATTAATTAAAATACACTATTCAATTCTGAAGAAAATCTAGAATGATTATAAGCTTATTATCAAGCAAAATGTGAAGTACATTTTAAAATACTGATGCCACCTTACAGTGTAACCAGGGTAAACAAATTCAAATGTAATTTATTATGGACTTGGGGAAAAAATAATAATAAAATACATACTTCATATAAAATAAAAAGAAAGACAAATATACGTGCTAAAATGAATTTCCTTGATTTATAGATGTCTCATTGCTACTTAATATATCAATAGATTTAGTAAAATCAATTTTATTTGTAAAAAAATTGGCGATGTGGAAGAACTTTGTAACCAAGGAAAAATACATACCTTCAATATGGAACTTGTCCATCGATGAAAAAAAATAAATTCTCCGTAATAATACTTTGTTTTTATTCCATTGAATAGAAATAACTTGTCAGCTAGGAATGTAAGCGATTTCTTCGCTAAATGATGAATCTTTCGCTATAGTTAAAAAAAATTGCGGCCGACTTGTCTCAGTAAAATTAACAAGAATTTCACAATGGTGAACGAAAATAGCATTCCGGTAAACCAAAAACGCGAGTGTCGGGCTAAATTTAAAAAAAATTTAAATTAAAAATTCATGTCTGAAATCGTATTTTTTCCTAATTTTATTCAATTATTTAGGGATAAATTTAAAAAATAAAATTAGAATGTAAAAAGGTGCACACACAAAAAAAAATTTAACTGTCGATCAGCCGTGATCGAAAAGTCAAGGTTACGTCCTTTGAGAGTTAAATAAAATGATTGCTGGCAGTAGTAGCTAATATAAGACTGTAACTTGTAACTAAATAGTTCTCATACTTTGTACTACAGGATTGGCCTTCCCAGCCAAAAAGATAATTATGAAAAAAAACTAATATGAAGAAAAAACTGTTTTCCCGTATCCTAAAATTGAGTGTAATAGACAATTTAAAAAAAAAGACAAATGACAGGAACTCCCCTTGTTGTTTTTCTGTGATAGCCAGATTTTTATCTGCTAAATTTTCTTATAATATTTTAAATACCTACTCTATACCTCAGCGGGAATCGATCGCGTGACCGCTTGCACCGCAAGCCGAATTTCTTCCACAAGACCACACAAACTTGATGAAAAATATAAATTTAAAAAATATAAATAATATTCTTTAATATTTTCCTGTTGAGCCTTTAAAATCAGGTTGTTATAAAATCGGGTCCGAATAGCGATCAGATTAATAGATAAGATTTTATTAATTTATGATATTTTCAGGAATTCACGCAAACATTTGTCCACCTTTATTATAAATATACTAAAATTAAATACTGAGTTTACTCAGCTCCCATTGGGTACCCCTACGGGTAGATGATGCTCGTTAACCTTGGCTGGTAGTTCATCTAGGAGAAGGAAACTCCGACTTCAAACCTTCGCTGCCTTGCGGCCACACCCGCTACTCGAGAAAGGCTAAGGGAGTAAACACTGACAGAAAAACAGGAAATGGAGCACCTATAGGCGGTCTATACATAAGAGTATATTCTGGCAGCTCCTGCGACGCCAATGGCAGCCAAGCTGCATCGACGCAAGTCGTTCCCTTGGTTACACCATTGACGTGGAGAGGGGGGATATGCTGTATGGGCAGCAGCTAATTCTCCATATTAGCCACTGGAGAGGACACTCCAGCGTCGCAGCAATGTGTCGACAAAACACGGGAAGCAGCAGTTACCGCTTCTAAGCCAAAGCTCAATTGACGCAGAGCTAGGCGCCAGGGGCTGCTTCCAACGGTGGGAGAGACTACAAAAGTCTCACTGGACAGCTACCGCCCGCCTCAAACTGGGCAGCCCCAGTCAAATAGGTGCTAACCCGTCATGGCCTGCCTTCTCCACTGGGTGCGTGGAGATTAGAGTTCCACTCAACAAGTGGGCCATAAAGCCCTGCATCCTAAAAAAATAAAATAAAAGAAGACCCAAGCTCTTCGAATCGCTAGCTGGAAAGTCTGTTAAAAATTGTATTTAATCATAATCATATGATTATGCTGGCTAGCCTCCTCAAGATGATTGTGAAATAATTGTCGATACCATACTATTACTATATATCACATGCGGTTCACCGAAAAAACGGCCGCGACATAACGGCTCCGGACTAATATATGGACTAAAAGTAAAATGTCCAATCAAATATTAAATTCATATTTTTACTCACCTATTCAGTGTCAGGTTTTGCTAATAATAAATAATAATAATGACATTACAATAGTGAATTTAATAGCCTTTACGCGAAATGGTACCAATCGTGGCTGTTTGTTAACAAGAAACAATATAATAACATCACAAGATATAATTTTACACTTTTAACACTTTCTTTAAGTGTGAAAAAGTTGACAAAAGCTTAAAATGAAAAAAAAAGTTTTTGTTGAAAAATGTTAACAATTTGTATGGGGCCGTTTTGATGGGTCACCATCACATGCAAATAAATGTTCTACTCCATGACTCTACCATGCACTATAGGGGGATCATACTTGGGTATTTAATTAAACTAAAGTATGGGGTCCTAACAGGGAAAGGGATTTGATTAAAATGGATCTTATTATGCAACCTTTTGAACCATTTTCTTCATGTGGGCCATTGCTGCAGGAAATAGATAAGGAACTTATTATTTAAAATTAGTTAATAAATGCTAACCTGGGTGCCTACGTTATGAGAAAAGCAATGTGCTAGGAATACCCATCGAGCCAGGTATAATAAACTGATATTAGACACATACCATGAGCTCATATTTCCAATATTTATCATAAGATTTTGCTAATTCACATGCAAGTTACTTGCATTAAGAAGTTTTCCTATCTAAGATTTTACATTATAGGTTGAGTTTTCTTACCCACCCCTTATAGAAGGAAATTCAGTTGAGAGTCATGAAATTCCTGAAGAATGGAAACATATTCCATCCCTGGCCCTTCCAGATGGAGCCCACAACTTTTTGAAAGGTAAATAAATTTATGTTTTAATTAATTACTACTTTTGGAGAATAGACAAATATATAAATTTATAATATAGGAGTTGACTTAGTAAACTAAGAAAAAAGTGTATATTTCATGGCAATTAATTGTTATATTGACTTCATGCACCACAATCATGTCTCTTTTTAGACATGCATTTAATATTTTAGTAAAAAAAACCATTACTTTAGCAATGCCAAAAATGACAGATACGTGTTTAATTATAGCACTGAATAAGGTTTATATGAATTGTTAAACAGGGGTTGAGATTTGCATCTCATGAAGTGGTAATCAGACTAAAGAGTGAAATTAAATATATAACATGGTACAACCTGGGGGCAAGGTTTAACATTCCCAACAAACAAACACATATAGTACAAATGAAGGCCACAGGGTACTAACATCACTTGCAGCTAGCCTAGTAGTCTGGTTTTGCAAGTATTCACAGCCTTGTTTTCATTGGCCTTGCTACACAGCAATAAAAGATTTCTTAGAAAGTTAAGAAATTTCCCATGATTGTTTTCTTGGTAAAAAAAATATTAGATCTATTTTTATTTTCATTTTATTTGTTTTTTTCTTTCTCTATATTTAATGCATGAAGTACAGATATTGTTTGCCCTTTGTTAGGTAATCAACCTGATGATAATTTTAAAAAAGAGTGATTTTTCATCTTTAATGGGCAGAATTATTTCCCTTTTCATCCTCCAAACGGGCAAGATTTTTTTTTACAATTTTAGAGATATTTAGGGGTACGTCAGTAATTAAATGAAAAATAAACAAAAATGAATTTTTCTTTTGATTATTTACATTTCTATTCTTGTCATGTCTTGTTTTTTATTAATCCATGTCTTCCCCAAAAAAAGTTCCAATTACATTTTTAAGAAGTCCAAACAAGCACTACTGACACTATTTACAAGCACAAATATCCAGTCTCACTGAAAGATCCGATGTTTGCATGATACTAACACTAATGTCACTATCGATCTCTTCCTCCAACTCAAAGTTAATTTTTCTCAACTCAATTTCAGTTAAATTTAAGCCAGTACCCCTTCATAGCTTCAAGAATCCAAACCATCCATTTTGAACACTCACCAAAAAGAATTTTAAAAAAAGAAAGAAAAAAAAACCACATTAAAGAGAACATGTGTGGAAATGTAGTTGAACCTATCCATAATAGAATAAACAGGAAATCACGTGCCGGAAGTCTCGTGATTTAAAAAAAAAGCGAGATTTTTACTGATTGTAGTACCGGCCGGTTTGCCCGTTTAGGGGATAAGACGTTTTTGGCCGCTATGGCGAGTAAACGGTTAAATTAATTGTCTATATCAGTGGTTCCCAACGTTTTTGGGTGGCGACCCCTTTTTATAAAAGCCACGTGACCCGTGACCCCCATGAAATTTAAATAAGTCGTTTTCAATAAAGTTTTTACAAAATAGAGCTTATGTGAATATTTTTAGTCGACAGTTGGCGACCCCAGAAAACCCTTAGACCCTCAGGTTGGGAAGCGCTGGTCTATATGATGATTTAAATGTTAAAAATCATACCTACATACATTTGAAAAAAATTTTGTGTCCAATAGATACTGTATATTTTGTTCTACCTGGGAGAAATGATAATCCACACACAGTTTATGGTGTCTCATGTTACAGACAGATGGATGCAAGTGTAAGTAAGGGCAGCATGTCACATCTAATTATTTCAGTAGCCTGACCCGTAGCTAATATATATACATGTATATATATATTATGGCTGCGGAAATTAACTATTAATTTCTCGATTAATTGTTAAAAATTTTTAACGATTAAAATTATTTTTATCGATAAAAATTCAATTAAAATTAACGAAAATATTTATAATATTTTAAAAAATTTTATTAATAAATAATTAATTATTAATAATCCTATATAATAAAAGGCAAGTTTTCAATGTCCGTGAGAAATGTTCAGTTTAATGGATATAATATATAAAACTATATAATTTGCAATTGTCACGCAAGTCAGTCTGTCCTGACGCTACTAATTTTAGAAAGCGGGGAAAACCAATTTACTGCACCAATGCATCAAAAGGTGTGCAAATTTAAGATGCACTGTAAAAAAAATAGTATATGCCGTATTGTTTTCGCTCATATTTTAATTTTGGAAAAGGGATCAATGAAAAAAGAGGATTTGATGATGGTTATAAAATCAAAAAAACAAAGGGGGCGCCGTAGGTGCTCTGCAATCCCTATTATAAAATACTTTGTGTACATTTCAGAAAGTTTAATATTTCGTATTAATCAAACAAGGACCAGTTAGTCGGGCTGTTGAAAAAGGTCGGCGCCGTAGGCGCCTTAAAAAAATGTGAATTTTTTATAAAATAAATAGATTTCAGCTGAAAACTTCATTTTTGACGGGTGTACGCTAGTATATATTTAAGAAGTTAAGTAAGCTAATATAATAGGCAAAAGTAGCAACAATCATTTGAAAGCATTATAAGTATCTTGGGAATGATTTTGAACATAACATATTACATTGTTATTAAAAAAAAGCAATAATATTGCATAGATTCTGAGTAAACACTTTTTAAAAATTTTATGAAATTTTAAAAGGCCATGCAGGCTGCTATGACTACTCTGATACTGTAACATTTATTCATTTGGCATTTGTGTCAAATGGTATCTTTCAAGGATAACTCTGTTTGATAGAAACAGACAAACAATAGTCAGATTTATATGTGGGAAAAAAATGTCATAAAATACTTATCATGTTAACTGTAATAGAGACTATAGGAAAATTTGAAGTTTCAACTAGAAATTTGAGACTAGAGATTTTCATTTTAAAAAGAATTTGATGATAAATGTAGAGATTTATAGATTATATTATTGTTTCTCAAATGTTAATAAATATTTACACTACAATATCATTTTTAATAGTGTAATTGTTTCATTTTCACTATCTAAATTTAACATTATTTAATTTTTGAACTACTTTTTAAACAGAATTTGATAAACAAAACAGCTGATGTGACTAGAAGTACAGTACAAAAAAGTGTTTGTGTGTTAAGCAGACTGGTAAGAGCCTTAAAAAAATAACACTAAGAAATTTTAAAATAAAATAGCTTTGAAGTTATATTTTAATTGCTTATTTATTTCATGCTAGATAATATATCCTGCTGTGCTAAGAAAAAAATCAACAGTACTATTAGTTATTAGTGTCCCTATAAATTATGAAGAAAAAAAAACAACAAATTACTAAAGTAGCAGTTAACTTAAAAAAAAAGATTCTCTTATAAAAGTTCATATTTATCCTTAAACTGGTCTTGTATACCTTGAATTTGGTTTCTACTAATATTCAAGTTGAGCGAAAACAATGATTTAATAACAAATATAACTTAAAAAGGAATCATCACTTCTTCATATAATGTGTGACTCCTGTGTATGTTTTGGGAGTTTAAGATGTTTCATTGATGAGGATCCTTTGGAATGGCTACTTATCGAGGTTATGTATAACTGGAGGTTGGTGGGCAGGAGGAGGTCTCTGGTCCTTTTTAAAGCTTGTTCCAGTCATTGATTATCCTTGTTAGGAATGAAGTGCTCCTATACTGTGTTGGTATAAGCCAGAGCTGCCTGTCAGTGCCTTTTCGTTGTCTAGATGGGAAAGGGTCTAATTTCTGTTTTTAATGGAACATTTAACCAGCTCATTGTTTATCTTTAGCAACATGGAAAGCCAGGATAATTGTCACTGTTCTTCCAGTGGTGACCAGCTCAGTGTATCTCATTGAGCCTAATGAATCTTTGGTTGTTCTAATTTATCAATTACAGTAAATTAGAAACCCCGTCAAATGTGGGAAATTTTAGTACTCCCTAAAATAGTGTGGATATTTTTGTTGAAGCTATTATTATAGTTTTTAAGAAATAAAGAATACTAGGGGCAAGTACCCGGCTTCGCCCAGGTTTAACAACAACAGCAACAACAACAAAAACAACAACAGCAACAAAACAACAAAAACAAACAACAAAAACAAAACAACAACTACAATAACAACAGCAACAACAACAAAGCAACAACAACAAAACAACAACTATAAAACAACAACAGCAACAACAACAGCAACAGCAACAACGACAAAACCAACAACAGAAACAGCAACAGCAACAAAACCACAAAAAAAACAACAACAAAATCAACAACAAAATCAACAACAAAACAACTACAACAACAACAGCAACAAAAACAAAGCAACAACAACAAAACAACAACTACAACAGCAACAACAACAAAGCAATAACAACATGAAGGACATTGTCGTCGCAGGGCAAGGGATGTGGACAACAACACAACAGCAAAAACAACACAAAAGCAACAGCAGCAACAGCAACAACAACAGCAACAACAACAGCAACAACAACAACAGCAACAACAACAAAAACAAAACAACAACAAAACATCAACAAACCATCAACAACAAAACAACAACAACTACAACAACAACAGCAACAACAACAAATCAACAACAACAAAACAACAACTGCAACAACAAAAGCAACAACAACAAAAAAATTATTTTATGGCGATAATCGCCTTCTTGTTAATCTCGACACCAAAATGTTTATTATTTTGCGTCATTATTTTACGTCTTAATTTTCAATAATTTTTATTTTATATAGCTCATATAGGGAAAAACTATATTTTGGGCCCCCGGCCCCCGGTATCTTATATATATGGAACGAAACCTGTTTAATAACCTTTCCGGTATAATTTTGTGTACGTGTACCAAATTTCACGTTATTTGGTTGTCTGGATCTTTAGTTATAAGGGAACAGACAGACGACGGACAGACAACAAATGCGTCTTATATATATAGAGATGTATGTTGTAAGTCAAATTAAGAAAACATAGATTTAACAATTTTTATTGATTCATAATATTGAAATTCCTGCATAATATTGTTCATTGAGTAAAAAAATAATGTTTTTAGGGTAATTTCTTAAGCACTTAGAATTTCAATGTAATGGAGGAGGGTTAAGATATGAACCATTTTTATGAAATTTGAATATAGCTATGTGTCCCATGGAGCAAAAAAGACAACTTTGGAGCACACATTTAAATAAAAATATTTATGAAGATCTTCTATCTCATTTGCAGGGTTGGTATTGTTTGAATGAGAATGTTCCATGAAATGAGACAGGATGATTTTAACATTAACTTATTTTACTAATGGAAACATGTTTCAGCTGATATTTGTGCGGATAAAATATCTTTTCCTTGAAATTAATTCCAGCATAAGAAAGTGTGTAATGTTTTTGTTCTATGGAATTCAAATATTATTGATTTAACAAGTCCCTGGTGTAATGGTGTTGGGGTGTTAAAATATTAATATAGTTCATGGGGTAATAAAAATATTTTGTTGAGTAAAAGGGCGAGGAAGAGTTAGCACTGATTGTATGCATATTTTGTCAAGTAACTTTAGGAGATGTAAATTTATTTTGTTGGGCTATTCCTAGCCACCATACTTACCTCCACCCCCAAACTCTCATGTCAATGTTTAAGGTATATATGAAGACCAGCATTTTCAACTAAACGAAACACACTTCTGGGAGCATGTGGCTTAAAGCTTGGGAGGCAAAACACCTTTAAATCACTATTCATAATACTTTGTCTAATGTTGGATAGAAAAAAGAAAGGAGTTCGGATGCAATATGGAATATTTTCTCATGCTACATCAAACTGAGGATGCACTTTTTTCATTATATTTATGGACAACTTATCCATCTGAATTTAGATATTTTTTGTGGAAGGGCATGGCAAATAACTTGTTCCCCCAGCTTGTATATTAGATTAACCAGGTGGTTAAGGGAATAGTTTAGTCTCCCGCCACCCCCAGACTCTTCAGCTGGTCATGGAGATGCAGACTGGACTCTTTGACATGGTCTCTCACAGCCAAAATCATTATGTTCTGCTAAAAGTACCTTTGTAAATTTCTATGTTCCACTCTGACATAAACTACATATTAAAAATTGGATAATATTTATTTTTGCCCTAGGCACTTATTTTCAAGCTCATTTTATGAATTGAAGTAATTTCATTGACTGATAAGGAATTAAGAATGCAATACATGTAAATTCAAATTACAATGTATAAAAACACAAAAATCAGAAAAAGAATGTTTGGCAGAATTCAAGGAAATTATTTGTGTTTGAAACTACTGTATAAACACTTCTTTTACAAGTAATTTAAGATGATATCCTTGAGAATTTTCTTTTGTTGCTTGTTTGAGCACTTTCTATTGCTTTTTACCTTGCTATTTTTCAAATTTAGCCACTATTTGGTCTGATCAAAGCAAAGTTGGAATTGATAACCCATGCATATTTTGATGAGAGAGACTTTAGTCAAGTGTCTCTGTTGGAAGAGACTTATAAAAATTTGAACTCATCATTGACACAGAGTTTGTTGGAAGGAACTCAAGTTTTTTTAGGTCAGTTTCATGCATGTTTCAAAATATACTCACATGATATTAATTTTTTAAATTATATTCGACTCTATTTTGTATTAAAATATCTTTTACACACCATCTATTATATCACCTGTGAGGTTCTCTAATATTATGTAAAGTTACATAATTACTCAAAAGAAAGAGGTGTTATACTTTTAAAGCAATTTCCTTTTCTTTCTAGGTCTTTCTGCTCGTGATCTTGTGGTATTTTACAAGCACAAAGTTATTGTTCTCTTTAAGTTACTCATGCTTGAAAGAAGGGTAAGATTTGTTTTACTCTTTTTATTTGACACTTGATCAAAAGGTAAATTTTAAAAGTTTGCAATAATAAGTACTTCATTAAAGTTTGATAAAATGTGCAATCAGGTATGATGTTACTGATGTATTTGTGAGTAGATGTACAGAATTAAAAGAATATAAACATCTTTGCGCAGCTTCTCTCATTCATTCCAAAATAATTTCCACATCCCCTTGATTTGTAAACATTTTCTGCACTACCCCACCAACTCCAGTAATAACAAATTTTAATTAATAATGAAAATGAACCTGATTTCTTGGCTCTTCTCGCACTTCCTTACCCATTGTTAAGAATTAGCTCACTGATTTTGTGACCTTAGCTCATTCCTCGTATCTCCCCGTCCAATACTCTAAATCTCAAAAACACAAGTATGTTCTTATTTGTGAGCATTTTAGAGTGTAAGCACATTCTGATAGCAAAATAGTCTATAAACTATTTCAAATATAATTCTTCGTAATGAACTTTTGTTTTGCAGGTCTTGTTCTTTGGTTCACCAGTAGAGTCATTATGTCAAACTTTATTAGGCTTTTTGTCTCTTTTTCCAGGTCAGTGCATGATATTCATGAATGTTATTTTTTACTCTAAATAGATTCAATTTAGAAATTTGATTTTTCTATATTGTTAATAAAAACCTTTACTCATCTATATTGTGAATTTCCTGTAGGTATGTTAGAAAGTGGCCTGAGCCAGTCCTGCAATCAGTGGGGTGTCAAGAAGTTGTCTCCTACTTTAGCTGTGGCAGACTTCAATTCAGATTTAGATGAGAATGAACAGTTTCTAGAAGTTTGTTATCACACATCTGCTCCTGAAAACCCTGTCAATGAGCTGCTTGGACACATGCATAATTCGGGTATGAATCTTGTGTCCATTGGAGATGTTGAAGTTGCTTCCTTAAATATCGGGGATGAAACTGAGTCAGCAATGGTCAACAGTGAAGCACCTGAGTCTCCATCTATACCCAGGGATCCCTTAAATTCTGTAGATATTGGTGGCCACAGGGTTCCTTTCCCTAACGGGGGTCATTTGACAAGAAAAGAACCTAAGTTATCTCAAGGCTCAAGGTCTAGAAGTGCCAGCTCAACTGATTCTGAAAAACTCACTGTGCATGCCTTTAGTAAGGCTAAGAGACAATTTTCTGTTGATGATTCAAAAATGTATTCATCAGGAGACATTGATCATAATAATTTCATTGCTAGTCCATTGACCAATTTAGATAAAATAACACATATTGAAATTGTACAAAGTGAAGTAACAACAGATGCTTTTCTAGAGCTTAATAAAAAGTTAACAGTAGTTGACAATAATAGCAATGCTGTTGATAAATTGACAAAGTCCAGAAACAACAGTTTGACACTTAGCAGTACAACATCTAGACAGGAAACTGATGAGTTGATTGAGGACCTAGATTCCCCTGAGAGCATCAGCAAAATTGACAAGGAGGATTGTTTTTCCTGGGAGCAAGACAGGCTTCAGTTGACCATTGACCATGAACTGACGTCTAATAACAACAAGGCTGGATCTTCAACCCCCTCCTCATCAATTAGTGAAAGTAGGGAGTCTATTGTAGCCAGTGAAAGTGGGAAAGAGTCTATATCAGATGAAACTGCAAGTGGATCTTCTTCAAACAAAGTAAAAAAATCAAAGTTGGGGTTTAGTAAGAAAGGAAGTGAAGCTGACTCCCCTGCCTCAAAACAGAAGAAGCCCATTGCCATTAAAAGTAAATTGTCTGCTGCTTTTGTTAAAAGAGGGAAGAAAAAGGAGAAATCTAACATAATTGATGACTCCGTGATAAATCAGAAGGGAAATGTTGTGCTACATCAAGATCAGTTTGGTTACCCTTTAGCTATTTTTACCAAGGTAAGAATATTTTTAAAATATTTTAGCAAATGTTTTAGTGCTCATATTTTAATTCACTGTTTTTGTCATAAAGATTATGCATTATGGTAGATTGGTCAAATTAGTGTTGGTTTTCGAAATCCCACACACACTAAAAAGCAAAGATCATTTCCATGTATTTCATTTTAATAAAATACATCCTTTTTTAAACAGCCATTATACTAAAATCTCTTTCAGGGGTCGGTATGTTACCCATATTTAAGTCTACAGTACCATGACATTCTGACTGATGTCAACTATCGCAGCTTTGTTCTAGGTGCCACCAATGTTTTGTTTAAACAAAGAAGACAGCTTATTGATGTGTTTATAGAGGCAAGTACTAGGACATGACAGAATTACTGATATTTTTTTTACAAATCTCCATTTGCTATTAACTTGTGCTGGGATACACATTTCAAATTTTCCAAGTGTAAATACAAGTTTTATATGTAGATCTTAACCATGAATACAATATATATAAAATATGTTTGTATCCTATTTTTTCTTCATTTTAAAATTTGAATAATTATTAGGTCAAACACAGGTGCCTTAGCTGCATGGATTTGTAATAAGTTTAAACCTGTTTACTGAGTTTCAAGTGAACTGCGGTTATTAATATATATATTTTTAAAAATCAAAAAGCATATTCAAAACAATTTTTTTTTGTGTGTGTTGGTTGTTTTTTAAAAATATTTTTCAAGGCGAAGACTTTAAGGGCTTTTGACACAAATTAGTTTGACCCTATTTTTTACTCATCAGAAGTATATTTTAGAAGTAGCAACTTGCTTAGATTGTTTTTATGAATCTGTTGCGTACTGGGTTCTGGATAATTAAGACTCTTGTTCAAATGATACTCAAATACTACTGAAGCCGAGTGGTGGCCATAAAGTCCAAGTCACATATACCAAGGATATCCAACAATCTTATTAAAGCGGAACACAGAATAAAACAGTCTTTAAGTTGCTTCTCTCTCTTTCTCTCTCTCTCTTCTGTCCTCTGTTGGTGCCACGCACAATAGTGAGGTGCACACTAGTACACTACACTATTATGTACAACAATATCAGTACATTTAAGACCAGTGATTCTCATACAACAGAATCATTGGATGCTTTTTTTTTAATTCAAGAGAACACAAAAAAATGTATTAAAAAATGGAACTTAAGTTCTTGATCATAATCAGGTATCTGAAGTAATGTATAGGCATCCTGTTTCTAAATTTTTTTCTCAAACTTTTTTATTTCTTCATATTTTTTATGAATTTCACTACTAAAATCAGATCCAAGATGGCAAGTTGGATATTAGAGATAAAGAACTCCAGAAGCAGCTGAATCTCACTACAGCTGATCTCAGATTTGCTGACTACCTGGTCAAGACAGTCACAGATGATAAGCCAGGTCTGTTTTTAGATGGCACAGGTGAGAGGAGAAGAGTTTTTTATTTTTTATTTGGAACCGTCATCATGGCATTTTTAAACTGAAACGTCTGTGTATTCTTTGTATGAACTGCCTGTGATTTCATCTTATCTTATCTGTTTACAGACGCTCCTTCTATACAGAAGATTATTGCGTCCTACGCTTATCTATGATTTGTGTTTAGTCCTGCATTTTTATTAGAGATTTAAATGTTGATAAAGTGTTGGTTTTCCTGGATTCTTCAGGCAACCCATTCCACGCCCGAATTCCGGACGGGAAGAAGGAAAACTTGTATGTGTTTGTTCTTGCATACGGAATAAGAAAAGTGTTTTTATCCTTATGTCTATCTGAGGGTTGTATTAAGTTATCTTTGTGTTGTATTTCTAAATTAGAATGAATTGCTTTATGTATGATTACTACTTTGCTTTTGGTTCTTCTATCCTCTAGTGTTTCAAGGTTTAATGATTTAACTAATGGTGTTATTTTTGTCAGTTTCGAATAATTCATCAATTCCTTAGATACTTGCTGGTGTCTTTATAAAAATTATTGTCTCATATTGACATTCTTATTAAAATTTTAATATACTTTAAAAAAGTTTTCAGAAGTTTTGATGTTTTCAAATCAATTTTCCGTAGTTGTTACATATTGCATAAAATAACAAGAGTGCTTGGCCATCTTTATTTATGAATGCATCATAACACTAAATCTTATCACAATTTCCTTAGTACTTTTCTAGGTCTTATCTTTTTAAAAATTTACTTTATATTACATCACACAAGTCATTACTATAAAGCGTCACTATTTAATAGACACTGCCATGAGATCTGTTTTTTTTCTACACAGCTACAGTTTTATTCAGTTTTTAAAAAAAAATATTTAAATATTATATATTGTCTTTTTGTTGAGTCATTATTTTTGAGTTTCTGTGGTGATATATTAATATTGCTCTTCAATTTGGAAATGGTTTTAGTGTTTTAAAAATGTGTTCAAAAATGGATTTATCTTAACTGCTCTCTTAAAAAATTATTGAATAACAAGATACGACCCGCGGCTTAGCATACGCCTCAGACTTACTCATCATTGATAGTGCAAAGAAAGGGGGGGGTGAGAGAACGGACACAAACAGCAACACGAAGTAATGGAAAAAAAAAGCGAGTAAACGTGGAGACCTGCCCCCCCCCCTTTACTACCATCCCTTGCCAACCATAAACTGTGATTTGCCGAACCTAGGGTTAGTTATGTTCGCAAAAAATGGGGAAAAGAATGGGCAGAAAAAAAAATTTATTTAAAAAAAAATTGTTCCCTCTGGGGGCTTGAACCCAGGACTTTCCATGTGCAAGGCGGACATGATAACCACTACACTACGAATCATATGTTATTCTGTGAAGGAACAATGCAAGTGAACGCAAGAAGCATTGTTGCCACCACCCCCCACCCTTTTTTTCCTTTTCATCCTACTACGCTTGCCCACTGTGATCTTTCCACCCCAGCGGGGGTCATTCGTCATGCTCATTTGCACATGCCAGTTTAAGTGAATTATATATATAGATTCTTCACCTTGTGTAAGTGAAGTGGTTATTGAAACTAAGTTTGAAAATTTTTTAGCAGGAATATAAATGTATTTTTAAAGTACATTATATTTTTTATATTTTTCAGAATGGGAAGGCAGTGATGAATGGGTTAGGGCACAGTTCAAGCATTATCTCAATTCTTTGCTTTCTACAGTACTATCAGATGGTGGGTACCAATGTTTTTATTGTTTTTTTTTAGATTTTCCAGTCTTTAAAGTGCTTCCACACACCCATTTCTTATACATGTATATAGTTGTCTGTTATGGTTATATAAATATTATACTTTATTTTTAAATTTTATTATTTAATATTATTTGACTTTAGATCCCAAGTTAGAAGAAGACTTTGGCACTTCATTCCTAACAGCATGGAAAACAACACACAATTTTAGATTTTGGGCTGAGACGGATCACATAGCTATTAAGGAATTCCCTCCTGGGTAATTTATTTAGTATACTTTTAAAATTAATACCAATATTACCTTTGAATATATGTGTAGAAATTGTAAAATTTTGCCATAGAAGATTTTTTTAAAAATGTTATAAGACTGTTTAAAGTATGTCTCACATGTCTGCTTAAAATATTCAATAAAGCATTCATTTCTTATTTGGAAATCAATTTTTAACTGATTAACTTTTTTAAATATCATATTTAATTTTTTTAAATTAAAATTATTTTTTTGTTGTGTAATGCTTTTTAAATCTCTGTTCCAGCCATCCATTCCAGGGTAACCTCAGTATAGCTGATGTGAGAGTTAGATTTAATCAGTAAGTTATTCATGGGGTCAATATAGCTTTTGTATCTTTATTTTTAGAGTTTTCAAAGTAATCAATACGTCATTTATTTCAAAATACAATAGATTAATTTTTTCAAGAGGTTAACAAAATTAAGTTTTTGACAATTCTTTTAAAGATAAAAATAATATAAAGAGAATAAAATATTGTTTCAGTTTCTTTTTAGGCATTTATTTTATTTTTTTCCTTTTTTTCTTCTTTTTTTTTGGGTGCTTTTATGTAATCAATATGTATATATTTTCCAAACAAATTTTAGTTGTAATTACCTATTTTGAGATATAGTTATTTGAATTTTTTAAATTATAACTTTGCAGGATTAATATTTAGAATACATACCAAAAGTTGGGTTTTTATTTATTGGGGTTTAAATTTGATTTCATCATCTTGATTATAGTACATTACAAAGTACAGAGCGTGGGAGAAAAATTAATGCAGCAGTTGTTTCAACTGGAAAGTATGTGGTACAAACTGGGAAAGCTGTCGGTGAGTGGTCAGTTTGAAATCCTGAAGTATTAAAACATAAAGAAAACACTATTATGAAATAAATTAATTTTCTAGAGAAAGTTTAAATATGAATTTCTTTTTTATCTTAGGTGGAGCATTTACATCAGCAAAATCAGCTGTGTCTGGTTGGTTCAGTAGCTGGAGAAACAATGACAAAGTTGTAGAAGGACAAGAAAAGCATCCATCTTCAGAAGACATTAAAAAACTTGAAGGTCATGGAGATAACATTTCCAAACTGTCTTGCGAAATTGATGAGGTTCATGATTTAGTGAAAACGGAATAGATATTTGTTTTTTCTGAATTTAATACTTTGAAAAAAAATTAAAATAAATTACTGTCAATAAAAGTATTATACAAGAGATGGTCAGTGGATAAGAGATTGATGGCTGATGTCACTACTAGTCAGGGAAAATTTATTGTAACTGAGGTACAACTATGTTTAGATATTTCAGCAGTCATGCTTTATTTTAAACTATTTCTGTATACAAAATGTTTATTTTCCTTGCTCATTTCATGAGACATGTAATGAGCATATTTCCTATACATCGTCACTGCATTATTATTAATGTAAATTAATGGAATTTCTTGTTATTTAAGCTTGTTTTGCCCTTGCTGATAAGATTAATTTTTGAGAGAGGGTATCAAAATTAACCTGCCAATATCTAGAATATTATTAAGGTTAATGTTAATTTTAACTTGAACTGGGAGTTTCAGGGGAAAAAAAATTCTGCAATACTTCAATTAATTATTTTTTTATATGCTATGTATAAGTTGAATCTCAGGCTCATATTTAAACAAACTATTCATTTGATTACTTTTACTTTAATTTTATTGAACACACTCCCACATCTGTTTCCAAATTATATATATGGGCAACTAGTTCCAAGATGTGTCATCCACTCATGATGTTTCTTTAGATGATTCAGATGCCTTGAAAGTCCTGATTTGATGACTATGGAAAATGATTATCTTGCTTAAAAAATTCCCAGGTCTAGTGATAGATGGAATAAAACTTCTATAATATATATATATTATAACATGTGATATATTATATTAAATATAAAATTAAGACACTTAATAGTCTATAACAATGTTAAGTGTTTGTTGTTTTTTTCAAATAATGGGAATTTTTTTCTTCATTTGTGATTTTTTGGTCAAATTAAATATATATAAATATATATATATATATATATATATATATATAAATATTTCTATAAAAACGAAAATACAAAGCAAACAATATAAAATAGTAGTTGTTTTTTCTAAAGGACGTATTTGAGCTGTGGAAAATATTTTATAATGAACTAAATATGCTTAGAAATTATAACCTACAGACTCCATGAAATAACAATATATATTAAAGAATATAAATGAAAATTGTGCTCTAGTAATTTAATGTCAAAGAAATTTATTTATAAATAATAATATAAGAATACATTTGAAAGGTTATTGTGATACATGTAATTGTAAACATAGCGAAAACACATATGTTTTGAATGTAAAAAAACGTTGCCTTTAACCTAAAACAAGTACACTTAGACTTGTTTTTAAGTTAATTGTTTAATTCAATACAAAAGACTTTTTTTAATTTAGCTTAGCTCTTTTAGTGACACATTCTGTCACATTCTTTTATTAAGAAAAGCTAGATTTAGATTCAACATTTTAACCACTGGCAGTAAAAGATAGTTTTATGTAAGATAACAAACAATTGCTTGTTTTTTTCTAGGATCATTTTATATTTCCATCTAGACATTATGCTGTTTCATAGGCAATTAATAACATAAAAATGTATTTAATAAAAATTGTCACCTTCCTTCATGCCATTTCTTTTTTATTAAAGGTTTAACTAAACAACGTCACAAACCTTTTATAATTATTAATTCTTTATTTACTAACTCTGTGAGGATTGTGTTTAGTGATACAATGAAATTTTTGTGCAATTTGAAACAAAAATTACTTCCTTTAAATCCATGTCCCTAAATTTTATAAAAACAAATTTGTATTGTTGAATGTAACAATTTTTAAACAAATTTTTTGATGATTGAGATAAAATTACATTGTGTAGGCCTTAGGGGGCGTCCATAAAGTACGTCATGCTCCAGAGGGGGTGTAAGAACGTATGACAGGGGGAGGGGGGTTGTCCGGCCATGTGTGTCATCACAGTGTTTTATATTAAATTTTAATTATTTTGTTAATTGTTTAACAATTTTTTTTGTTCGAAAGTGTGACGTACTTTATGGGGAGGGGGGTTCTCCAAGATTTGTGACAGAGGGGGGGGGGTAAAAATGGTCAAAAATAGCGTGACGTACTTTATGGACGGCCCCTTATTAAAAGATTTTAGATTATTAGTAGCTTTTATTTTGTATATTTCCTGTAGCTCACATTTATTAATTGCATTTGGTGATTTTCATCTTTAACTGTGATATTTGACATTCTGTTATATTAATTGCCTCTATTAATATGAACAAGGTCTACAGATTATTTACAGGGTTGTTTTTTTTTCAAGTGTCATTTATCACTTAAAGAAATAATTTTTTTTTATAAAATTTTTTTCGAGAACTTATAAATATAATTTATGCGGAGACCATCAACCCCAATTTATTTGTTCTTAAAATATTAATGAATTATCAGACACCCACCAACTCCACCCATCCCCCTACACTTTATTCCCCATTATCTCCTAATATAAAGAAATCAAGAAAAAATGTTTTAGTCCCCAGTTTTTCCCAAGTGAATACCATGTGCCATGACTTTACTGTAAACTACATATGTATCCAAAAATATTAATTTTGACAAAAGTGGTTTTAAAAACAGTGTAACTACATTCTGAATTTAGGATAATTATATACAGTGGAACATCGAGTTCACAAACTGTATGTGTTCTGTGACCTCTCTTAACTGAAATGGTGGCTAAGCTAAATATTTTTATCATTGAAATCAATGTAAATTTTATTAATATCTTTATCTGCCCTAGCCAGCTTTCAAAGTCTCAATGCTATGAATTCCATTTCTTTGTCAAAATGTATCCAAATATAAACCACCCTTATCTTGTCTTTTAGAGTCTTAAGCTTATACTCTGTTTTGGAAAAAACGTTACTGTCCAACAAACAGCCCAACATCATCCCTTATAAGTCACCCTAACACCATCTGCAGACAACAGCCAAATGTTTTTCATTTATCCAAACCAACACTTTTTCTCCAATTTTTAGCACCTAAGTCTTTTACTTCAAGTTTTGGTTAAAAGGATAGTTAAATAATGCTCCATATTGATTTGAAATTATCTTCCATTTGAACCCCAGACTGTAATTCTTGAATTGGTTGGTGTTTTTGATGAAAAAAAATGCGTAATTATGATTTTCTACAAATAAAAGACTTCCAATGAAATTTTGATATTCCTAGTGCACAATTTTAGAATGCTGATGTTATTTACTTGTTATTTTAATTTCAGCTAGCAACATGTAGTCACACATTATTAATTATGTTAATACTTAAATTATATAGTTTATTGCACTGAAATACTAAGCTTAGTAGCCCAGTGATACAGGTTCTAAAGTTAAGACCTCATTCATAAAGAAGCTTAAGGGGTTGTTCATAAATGACATCACGCACTTGGGGGGGGGGTGTGTGTCACACTTTTGTGGCGAGGGAGAGGGGGTGTTAAAGAACTATGACGTCACATCAAAAGGGCAACTTTAAAATAACAGTTCCACTTAAATATTTGATTGCTTAAAATTAGGGCTGTGGAAATAAACAATAAATCGATTAGTCGTTACAAATTTTAATCGATTAAAATTAATTTGATCAATTTAAGAAAATATTTCAATTTTTTTTTCCCCAATTTATTGACAATTTATATCTTTTGTTACTTACATACTTTTCCCTCGTGTTATTATTATTTATTTAGACGTGCATAAGTAAACAAAAAGGTTTTTCTTCCTTATTTCTTGCATAGCAGAACGAATTTGCTGTGTTATGTCACTAAATTTGGGAGCCGAGGAATTACGAGATTTTTGTGACGGTAAAATCACGCAAAATCATGTGATGTCATTTATGGATGGCCCCCTTATTACTTAAGATTTTATTTGACATAATATCAAATAAAATATAATAGGAAATATGGCTTTTATGCTGGGGGGGGGCAATGCTTTGTGACCTCATATTGGAGGGGGTCTAATTTTTTATGACAAAACGAATCCGGCCAAAATCGCATGTCATTTATGGACGGCCCCTAATGGCTTTTAAATTATTACAAACAATAACTTATATTAACTCAAGCATAACTGGTTAAATTATTTCTCCTAGCCTTTAATTTGACCCTCCTTCCCCTATAGGTTTATTTTCAGCCCCCTACCCCACTTGAAGTCACCTCAAATGAGCATTAAACCTGTGCTGTACTATCTTGATTATCCCAAGACTACCTTTATAAATCTTAATACATGTATATGGTATTTTCCCCTTCCATATTCATTACAGCTACACACTTGAAGTGACATTTATTACATTCCTATTTGTTTCTTTCCCTTGAAACAAAACTTTTGTTACAAGTTGTAAAAGTTATTATTGTAAATATGTGACAGAATTGAATCTAGAGTACTTTCAGTATTAAAAAAATGCAACACTCATAGTACATATATAGTTTATGGTTCTTCCTCCTTATTCATTACTAGTGATATGCAGGAAAAGATGAAGCAACCCTGTTACAAGTTCCCAACCTCTTCCAAAACAAACTCAACTCTTTTTCTCTCAAATGTACATTATATATATTTATGTATATAATATATATGTGTATTTATGTGTATATATATTTATACACACAAACATACATATAAGGACAGAGGTATAATACATTCAGAAAGTAATACCTTCGGAAAGTGCAATGTTTAAATTTTCTCATTGTTTTGTGTCTATCAACATGTTAAATGAAAAGAAACTTGAATTAGAGAACTGACAATGGGTTTAGATTAAAAATTACAAACTGTTTTCAATGCTATGAGAATGTCACATGAGATGTTCAAATCCTTAGGGATATGACAACGCTTTTGTATAAATATTAATTAAGGCAGTCTAAGATTACTAAGAATTTTAAAAAGTAAGTAATGTTAGTTCAGTCTATTTATATTCATTTTTGTCAAGACTTTTTTCCTTTTCCCTTTAATTTTACAGCATATCAATTTGTTTTTATTACATATTCTGGTTCTGTACAACATAATTATTTCTTATCTAGAGGTAAACTTTTGAATATGTTATTAATAAACATATATAATAAAACTCATTCTTGTTCTTAATTATATTTTATTATTACATGTATTTCATAATTTGGTCAAATCATTAAGAATGAATTGCTGTATTATTATCCATCCCATAAGTGTCAAGCTAAAATCTGTAAGATCTGGAGAAATATTGAGATTTACCAGATCACTTCGCTTGCCCTACCACAAGCGTTTTTTCTGTTTTTCTTCAAATTTTATAAATGATAGCCACATCATAGGCATGAAAGAAAAAAAAGACAAAACAAAAAGACTCAGAGTCAGAGCTGCCAGAAAAGCTGATCTCCCAAACAAGATTGTTTACTGACAACATTGTCATGTACAAGGTGGTTGCTATTATGAAGTGGAGGGATATCTCAAAACTTCTTCATATTAGCAAAAAGAAAGGGGGCCCTCAAAAGATGTGTAATAAATGTACTCCACTGACTGGTAGCCAGTTGAACAAAGGAACAGTTGAGGCAACAATTTTTGACACATTTGTTTTTTTTTGCCTCTTGCCCTCCAACCTCCAGTTGCTGAGTAGCCCTATTGACCAATGAAGTATCCTCTTCAGAGAAAGATGTCCACCCCTACCTCAACACGATATATATATATATATGTATTTCTGGTTGATGTGGGGGTTGGACATCTTTCATTATATATATATAGTGATGCAAAAATAACTTAATAAAAGCAATGGATTCAAGAATTTTTAATGCAGTAAAACACATCAGACAACATTCTGTAGTTAATCAATTAAACTGGTAAATAATTAAGTAGTTTCATATTTTGAAACTACATATAAAGATCCAAGCTTTTATAATAGTCAGAAAACTGTTCACAGAATTTAAGCACTGTTTTCTCCATACTTTTTACCTGTTAATCTGAAGACATAACAGTTGTATAGAAATAAACTATATATGCAACAAAATTGCTATTCTAGAAATAGCAAATAATTATCCAATTTGCTAATGAATGATTTAAAGCTAAAATGCAGTGTAAAACTTGAAATACCAGATAAACAAATGAAAAATGGGATCAAACAATAAATTAAAGCTTTATTAACAGATTAATACACAAGTAGATGTATCCTCTTATATGTATTATTCTATTGATAAAGCTTTATTTTATTGTTTTGATCACACTATTTGTTTGTGTCTCTTGTATTTTGTTTAAAAGCTTTATCACTTTCCTAGTCTATAGTGGGGGCGCAGTGGTCAAGCAGTAGCATGCTCGACTGTCTTACAGAGAGTCACGGGTTTGAGCCTCGGTACTGGTAATGTCCCCGAATTCACTCAGCTTTGAATGGTACCTTTCCCCGAGCTCACCCAGCTTTGAATGGTACCTGTTCCCGAGCTCACCCAGCTTTGAATGGTACCTGACACCGGTTGGGGAAAGTAGAGGCGGCTGGGCATTGTGCTAGCCACACAATCCCTCAGTATGCTGTGGCTAAAATAACCTGTGAATGCTACTTCACTTGCCCTTATAGTCTGAAAAAGGGAGTATACTTACTTACTGCTAGTCTATATAGTGTAAAACTTGTTGAGGTTAAACAGACAATGGCATTTGAATAAATGCTTCAAAAATTGTATTATAGTAATGAAAATTATAATCAGTTCACATTACAATAGTTGAAAACAATAAAATTTAATTTTTATAGTCATTTATATGAGTTGCTCTAAAAATTAAGTCATTCTTATGCATAGGTAATCATTAAAATCATATAATTTGCAATATATATTGGTTTGATGAACACCTGTTTTTACAGTTTAATTGCATAAATTATTCTTAAACAAAGTAATTACTATCTCAGCACATTGATCATATGAACAGCTAATTCTGTACAGCTAAATTATACCATATACAAAAATTAACAATTTCTTAATTCTTACCTATTTATTTTAATTAACTCCTTTTTAGCAACACCCCTTTGTGTCTAACAAAAAAAGATAGGAAAAGGAAGAAAAGGTGAGCCGGTCAAAAGATATCACATAGCTTCATAGTGACTAATGACAGCAAGGTCCAGGTTATTCTCACATGACGTTAAACGTTGCTTAGCATACTCTCTTTCCTCTTTAGGAAGTCCCGTTACAAGCATAAAGTCATCAATAAGGCCTTCTATAACAGCTTCTCTGTCTTCATTGCTAAGAGCATTCCATCCAGCAGAGCCTGGTTCAGGATACTCTGGTCTTGCAGTTGCCCTTTTCAACTCCTGCTCAAGTATTGACTCAGGAAAATCAGACTCTTCCATTGTCCTTGGATCACTGTCTGAAAAAAAGATATATATAGCCATATAAATCAACATTTCAATTTATCATATAATTATCAAGTGGATTTTGTGCACCCCGCACTCACTTCACTCTCATTAGCTGCTTCTCTTGTCCAAATGCCCACAAAATAACTCATTCTTTACCCGCCAAGCTGTTGCTTTTCTAAAGTTGCTCCAAACTCTAACTTACATTGACTAACTAAAATGGCACCACAAACCAATGAAGGTTCAAATTAAAAAGCATCAGTGCTCATTATTACCCTCTCAATAGATTCAATACAACCAAGTAACTAAACATTGGTGGTGTTTTACATGTGCAACATGGTTGCCTTGCTCAGCCAGGTGTAAATATAAAACACAGACAATTGAATATTATTTACAAATCCATTTTGCCAACTGATTTTCACTATAATATTATTACTCTGCAACTGAATGACATGAAATTATGAATTGATTTGACAATATGATAAACAGGTAGCAATTTATGCATTTGAACTAATTTCAAATTCCTTATTAAATAACTGTGAGTTGGAAACACTGCTAGAATAATTTGAAGTGTATTTAAAATCCCCAAATGACAAAAAATAATAATGTATAAAAACAACTGATAGTTACATTTTCAGACCTAGGATAATTTATTTGATCATTTGTAACCTTTACAGGCTTTTTAAATTTCAAGAAACTTTTATCAGTTGAATGGTATATAATTTAAATTACAAATGATGTGATAATGCTAGCTGTTGCAGCATTCATTAGTTTTAGTATTCTATCAACTCTCATTTGTTTTGGTTAATCTATTCCAGACTCCAATAGGTGAATTTCCGTGAAGTAGGATTAATTATTTATAAATCAAATATTGTTATAGTTAGAGCATAGAAAATCTCATTGTGACCTAAATGCCTTTATTGAACATTATTAGAGCATCATGATGCGAAATAACACCATTTAGTTACCATCACTCTCATATCACCCAATATATAATATTTTTGTTTAAAACAGAAAATAAGGCATATTAGCATTTATAAATATCAAATTGGCTTGGTTTGATCTCACCCCGACAATCGAGCATGCACTGTATCATTTTCATTGTCTTAATAAACTTTTTACTGAATAAACAGCATGTGATAAAAATACAATAAAGTGAAGCCTAGAAAGTCAAAGTGCAAAATGGGAAAGGATAAAAAACAAATATCTAAATTTGTATCCTTTGATTTTTTAAAATTCAAATATTGCATGTTTCCTTTTTAACAAATTCACTTATGACAAGAAAGGAGTTTTTTCACACAAGTTATTGGAACACAATTTAATTCAATTGCTTAAATTATTGGATTATTCATAGACCCTCCCCTGCCCCCCCCCCTTCTGAATGCAATTATTTACCTGATGGCTTTTCCTTGTAACATTTTACTGCCTCATCTACATCCATGTTACCCCTTAAAAGATAATGCTCAACCAAAAATTCATCTAAAACTCCTGTCTTTCTCTTAAATTCATCCTTCCTTTCTTTAAGCAAATCTTCATAGCGAGGTTCAAGGTAGTCTTCAAAGTTTTTTTTTGGTTTTGTTGACAAAGCAGTTCTGATTTCCATTCGCAAATTGCTTTCCTCATCATCAGTAGTTGTATCTGGATTTAAACATATTTGAAATGCTATTCTTCAAAATGATATTCCCAAAATTATATTTAACCCTAATGATAAGAAATTATCAAAGAGAATTTTAAAAATGTTTATATGAAAAATAAATAAAAAATGATGATTTTCCTTCTTATTTGGTAACATTAATTATACATAAGCTGAATTATATGTATTTTTTTAAAAAGGATTGTACTTTAACATGCTTATTTTGAATGGTTGTACTAAGCTTACCACTGTCTAGATTATTAGTATCATTTTCATTCTCTGTATCGGATGAATCTGTTTATAAATTTTAAGAAGAAAAAATAATAATTGAGCATCAAAATATATCTAAATAAGCCAATGATATTTTTGCAAGTCTCTAAGCTCCCAGAAAGTCAACTTTGTGTTGTACTGAGTGGTTCAGTATCTTATTTAATTAATTATATAAGATACTGAACCACTCAGTACACCACATTGGTGACGAGGATGGAGGTCAATCATATGTCACGTTGATGACAATAAAAAGATAAGTAAATTAGACAAAGGACGAGACATACGCCACATTCACTTCATTTGACATTGGCAAAGAACATTGGGGACGTCATTATTATTATATTTATGTGTCACGTTGATGACAATAATAAATAAGTATACATACAAGAATGTCTAAACTTAAACAATTTGATGAGAGCCTCAAGCCATTCTCAAACTACAAAGAAAGGCTCGACGCATACTTCATGGCGAACGACACAGCTCCCGTGAAGCAAACTGCAATTTTACTCTCATCAATAGGACCCAAAATGTATAATTTATTAAGGTCCTTGATCACACCACAACTACCATCCACAAAATCATATGAAGAATTGTGCAAAGTTCTTCAAGACCACCTGTCCCCTGCTCCTCTGGAGATTGTGGAACGCTTTAAATTCCACAAAATAATTCAACAGGAAGGGGAAACAGTGAGCACATTCCTTGCAGAAATCAGAAAGTTATCTGAATACTGCAACTTTAAGGAAAATCTTGAAGAATCTTTAAGGGACAAGTTTGTGGTGGGCATCAGAGATGACACTATTCAGAGAAGGCTTTTACAAGAAAGAAACTTATCTCTGGATAAAGCAGTGGATTTGGCATTGGCTATGGAGCAAGCCACCAAGGGTGTCATCTCGATACAATGAGGTTCCAATGAGGAAGAACAACAAGTGTCTTTCGTAAATAAAAGAAAATTATCCAAGAGTGTAGCATACCCTCCTTGCCACTCTTGTGGTAAAACTAACCACCAAAGGTCTCAATGTTATTTCAAGGACGCCATATGCAGAAACTGTTCAAAGAAAGGACACATTAAAGCTATCTGCAATAGTCAACAAGCAAGTACTAAAAATAAAGGAGGAAAGATTCAGCACATTAAATGGAATGAAGAATCAGATGAAGATTCTGACACCATTTTTGAAATTTATAATGTTCACAAGTAGAATAACAAAGAAATTTTGGGTGTACCCCATCATAAATAATATTAAAGTAAAGATGGAACTCGATACAGGCTGCCCGATATCTGTAATGAGAAAAGCAGACTATCACTATTTTTAAGAAGGCACCAGTAACCAGTCCAGTGAGAATGAAGTTGAAAACCTACACAGGAGAGGTAATCACTCCTGTAGGAACAACAACAGAAAAAGTGTCCATAAACAACAACACTAAATACCTTACTTTACTGATTGTGAAGAATGGCGCACATCCACTCCTAGGCAGAGAATGGATTCATAAATTAAAAATAAAATTGCCTCAGTCGATTAACTATACCTCAGTCTCAAGTGACAAGGAGAAGGTAGAACTCGACCGAATTCTGAAAACACACTAAGTGTATTCCAAGGTGGAATTGGAAAAATTAAAGATATTAAAGCATCATTTCATTTGAAAAATGCATGCAAATCAAAATTTATTAAGGCAAGACCTGTACAATACTCTTTAAAAGAAAAGGTTGAAGCCGAACTAAAGAAACTAGAGAAAGAAGGAATTATCACCAAGATTACAAATAGTGAATGGGCTACACCTATAGTTCCAGCTACTAAATCTTCTGGTGATGTTCGCATATGTGGAGATTATAAAACTACCTTAAATCCAGCTCTAATTTCAGATCATATACACTTTCAAGAATAGAAGATATTTTCACAAATCTTGGTAGAGGACAGAAATTCACTAAAATTGATCTCACTCAAGCCTATCTACAGTGTGAACTAGATGAGGAATCTAAAAAGCTCACTATAATTAACACCCATCTAGGACTATATAAATAATAAATATGGCGTTCAAGGTGAACCTCAATGACTTACTCGTACTTGCATTCTAAATGTATATATGTTTGACTAAAATTAATTAAATAAGATACTGAACCACTCAGTACACCACAAACTTTAAGTTTGATGATCTTGTTTCGAGCCAGAAATATTATCATACTAGCTAAAATACCAAGCGTTGCCAGGACTACAATATGGATCCCCTTTTGTATGCCGCCCAGTACAATGTCATTGCATATTGGCATCTCATTCTTTGTCTAATCACTTTCCCCAATATGATCCCATACTTCAATGAAATAACATAAACCATTATGATCTAGTTGCATAATGGGATCTGATTTGTAGTGGAATTACTTTCCCTAATATAATCCCATACTTCGTTGGAATCACATACCCCAGTATGCTGCCATTTGTATAATAATACTCAAGGAATACAAAATTTATTTTGTCCTTTTTAGAGCATTGTAATAAAAGCATGTTGTTAAAAATCATTTTTATTTACCCATTTTTTATTTTAAATTTATATATATGGGAAATGAATAACAAGTTTTCATTATTTTATTATTATGGATCTACGTCATGAAAAAAATGTATGTTGTTTAAAAAAATTATCTAAACACATTTCAAGCACCATTTGGAAAGTTACAAAAAAGATTGGCCTCCTTTAAAAGATCTTTATTTCTATTCCTACTCCCATCTTGTCTGACCAGCATGATAATTAAGTATACATGTGACACTTATTTTTAATTGATTTCAATTCTTCATCGCATTATTCAAAGAACACTTGTTTATAGGTTTTGGCTGAAAAGCGATTTGGAAGAGGTCAGGTGTAGGCCATATGATATATTGCTATTCACGACAATTTGAATTATTAAATAGCAGAATTTTGAATTTTTTATATTTTTTATTTCATAATCCATTGTATCAAAAATGAAACTAAACTCACTACAAAGTAGATAAAACTTAATATTTCTTTAAATGAAAAAAAAAGTCTGTAGAAAAATATTTAAAAAATCAAATAAAAAATAAAAAAACCCTTAAAAACAAAGTTTTTGACAATAAATCCCTTATATATCAGACAGAACTTAAAGTATTGATTATGTTCCACGCGACAAACATTTACAGCCTGAAACTGAGTGAATTCCTCCTGGTTAAAACACGAGATGTGGTCATCGATGGCTGGCGTGAAGTCAAGTGACCCGTAAAATGTAAACAATAGCGACTGCTACATATAGTTTTATATAGATAAACTAAAAATGCATTAATTTAATTACGGTACGTTCGATCGATCTGAAATGTTGATACGATGCATTGTTAGGTGACACAAGTCTATGTGCCAAATTTCAGCTCGATGGCATCACGGGAAGTGGGTCATATTTTACTTTTGTTTTTTCGCCCTCCCTCCCGACCGACCGCGAGCCAAAGTCAGAGAGACAGTGAGAGACGGCGGTGAAGTTAATATAAGGGATTTAATAAAACATTTATGATTATGAGTGCTAATTTGCACAGTCTTTATTTGCATATTTTGCTATATTTCATCTTTTGCCTACATTAAGTTAATTTCATTATATCAGGGATAAAAAAAGTAATGGTATTTAAATTAGGGCTGCGGAAATTAACGATTAATTTCTCGATTAATCGTTAAATTTTTTTTATCGATTAAAATTATTTTAATCGATAAAAATTCTATTACAATTAAAGAAAATATTTATAATATTTTTAAATTTTTTTATTAATAAATAATTAATTATTAATCCTATATAATAAAAGGCAAGTTTCTGTCCTTTCCGTCCGGTCATCTATAGCGATTGGTCCCTCAAACACATATGACTCCTACAGCCAATCATATTGAACACGTTTACGCCATTTATGCGGACGTTCAAAACGAGTTATTTTTGGTGCAGTATTTCTTCAAATACTTTATTTTGAGTTATGCGCGTTGGGATTTATAGCTAAAAGCTGTTTTTACGAGTTATTTATTTTAACTATAATGAATAGTATTTTTGACGGCTGTTGGAGGGGAGTTACAACATGCCACCGAACGGTGGCGGAATGTTTTGGACGGGCTTTGTTGCTCGTAATTAATAATAATTTATATATTTTTTACGTACAAACTTCTCCCGCGTAATATTATAATTTATTTTATTACTTTATGTGGACCAGCAGACATCAACTAAAAATGGCTGACAGAATCAGCGCAGTTAAATTTAAAAATATAACTAGAAAGTTGAGCAAAAATTTTGTTTTTAAGCTAACTGCGGATGGCAAAGTTGAAGATGGTGAAAAAGTTTACTGTGTTCACTGTCATAAACAATTCTCTTTTAAAGGATCAAATACATCGCTGAAGTACAACCTTCAGCACAAACATCCGATCAAGTATCAATACATTGTCATAAAATTTAGTTCAAAATATTCTTAATTTTCAATATCCGTGAGAAATGTACAGTTTAATGACGTCATACATTTCTATTTTTGGCTTTTATCGAAATTATCGATTAATTAATCGATAATTTTTCAAAAGTTAACGATTAAATTTAAATTAATCGATAACAGCCCTAATTTAAATGTTGACTACATGTACAACGTTTTTGTTTTTTTTTAATTAAATTTTTTTTAGAATCGTAATCATTTATAGAGAAAGTAAGAATATTTTGAAAATATTTACAAAACCAGAGTTGTGATAAAATATATTTTGCCCAGAATTTATTTACATTATGTTTTACTTTCAAAAAGTTTTGTAATGTATGTCCCTGTTAAACCAGCAGACATAAAAAAATTTAGGCTACATATTTTAAATAAATAGAAGTTAAAAAAAAAGATTTTTAAAAACAAAGTTTTTATAAGTGGACTAAAAAGAAGAAAATAATTTAAAAGTAATAAGTTAAAGTACTTTCATTAAATATGACTAAAAACGTGGGGCGGGCGCTTATGAGGTTTTACATATGCAGTTCACTCATTCTCTCACTTATAGATCCCTCTTTTGCCTTCTCAATTATAAATCTTTACTTTTTATAATTAAACACCCGCCAAACGTTTTTAGTCATATTAAATGAAAGTACTTGAACTTATTACTTTTAAATTATTTTCTTCTTTTTAGTGGTTAAATTTTGAGCTCTTTAGACCCATCAGAATTGGTTCAATTTTACGTTGGCAAATTTGAAAAATTGCAGACAGACACGAAAGATAGTTAATAAAAACGTAAAAAATGATAGAAAATGATTTACTTTGGAATCTGTTTATAGGTCAACATGTGATTTATATCCATTTAAAGTCCAGTAACAATATAAGATAATAAAAAATTAATTTCATTTCTTTTTTTTTAAATTTCATTATTAAAAAAAGTGTTTGTTATGCATTTTTTTAAACATCAGGGGACAAAATATAGCCAACTAACTTCAAAAATTTTTAACATTAAAAAGAGCCAAAGTCATTAAAGACAATGCACTCTTCATACTATATTCATTCAGCTTTACAATATATATGGAGAAGATATATATCTCTCTCTTTGACTGACTTTCTCTCTTTCTGTATTTTGCTTCTGTATTATTTCAATCACTATTCAAATGTGTCAAAATGTTTTTTCAAAGAATGTCAAAACAAATGAAAAATCATTGAATATGGTCTGTGCATCTTTCTTTACCATCAAAATCAATTATAAATAATTCATATCATCTATGCATGTTTCTAAAACACTATTCTTACAATCATCATGAAAAAGAAAACAGTATGCTCATTTGTTGTCTATATGTATATATATAGAGAGAGACAGAGAGTGAGGAAGAATATATATTTATTTGTATGTATCAATATCCATGCACATATAAATATATTAATTAGTGGTTGATTTATAAGACAACTTGTTGGTTCGTCCGTCGATACGACGAGGACCACTCTAGTCATCCGAGGGTTGTCTGTGCATGCGTAGATGGCTGATTAGGCCGATCCTTGCACGAAAGGTTCGGGAACAGAAGGGACAAGGGACGAGTGCGACATCTCCTGGAGGGTTGACAGCATGGGCCTTTCGGGCTTGCCTCTTCTTTTCTGCGGTGGTGATCCGGTTTGCCTCGCATGACCCGGCACCTTCGTGGATGGAAGAGCGCCAGGTGGATCGGTCCATTGCAGCTCGTTCCCACGTGTCTGGATTGATGGCAAACGCTTTCATTGAGGCTTTTAGTGTGTCTTTGAAGCGTTTCTTTTGCCCACTGTGGGACCGCTGGCCATACTGGAGCTCACCATAGAAGATTCTCTTTGGCAGTCTCTCGTCTGGCATTCGGACAACGTGCCCTGCCCAGCGAAGCTGGGTCTGCATCAGGAGGGTGAAGATGCTGGGGAGACCTGCCCTGGTCAGTACCACTGTGTCTGGAATTTTGTTCTGCCACTTATGCCGAGAATCTTCCTGAGGCTTGTTATATGAAAGTGGTTAAGACAAATTAATTGGCGGCTGGATAGCAAAGTCAATAGTGCGTTCGCCACACAAGCTGAGCTGCATGGGATCTAGCCCACTATAAGCCACATAAAAATGTAAAAATGTTGATGAATGACTATTGCTAAAAAAAAAGTCCAAGGGTGACTTGGAGAGAAGATGGGCACCACCAAGTCTACCAAGCCCCGCGAAAGTTCTAATGGAAACATTAGACCCCCTACGACCACGAGGTAAAAAAATTTTTAAATATTAAATGTATAATTTTTCAAATGATTGAGAAAAAATGATTTACCTGTTTCAGAGTTATTGGTAAGTGCTACATTTACTTTGGAGTTTTTAACATCAGGCTTAGCATAAGAGATTATGTATTCTACAAGGGCTCTTCTGTTTTCATACACAACAAATTCTTGATGATTTACAGGACGACCCTGCAACAAGAATATTTTAAAAACAATTTATATGAATATACTTAATATAAAAACATTTTAAACGCGTCTTCAACTGTCTCTTATATCCTTATTCTTAATTTTATATTTTTCTGGAAGATAAGTTAGAGAAGTTATTATTCCTAACTGAAGGAATAATAAGGCATTTCACCAGGGCAATAACGGGTGGGGGGGGGGCGGGTTTACTTTTCAAAGGGTCTTGGGTCTACACCTTCACACTTATCTGTCCTTGATACCACCCCCAGCATATTTTTTATTCTAAGAAATGATTTTTTAAATTATAAGGCTTTTAAATTTAGCGAAAAGTGATTTATTTATAGGGATTTTCCTCAAATTTTTACTAGGACTGAATCATGTACTATGCCGGAAATTTCAAGTATTACACACTTTGAACATACTGTACCTTGATCCTGTTAATTGTTAAAATAATGTATAAGCACTTTTTAAATATAATTTTACCTGAATAAATTTAATATTAGAAAACTGACAAGCCGATATGCTAAATAAAAGTTATAATTTAGTCATTTACCATGAATTTAATAAGCAGGGAAATTGGAATTTAGGTACATGTCTAAGCTGGAATAGCAATAACGATAATATATTTTTTTAATTAATAAGGGCACCATGGCAAAAGAATTATGAAAGCTACTACAAATGAGCAACAGTGATATTTATATTACAGCTACACTCCCATATTTGATTTTTATATTATGGGTATGTGTTATAGTTACATCTCCATGGCTAGTAACATAAATTGTAATACAGGTTTTCTGGGGGTCGCCAAATGTCGACTAAAAAATATTCACTATAATGCAAATTTGCACTGCTAAATTCGTACTCTAGCATATAAATGCATTTAACACTTATCCCAAACAGAGAAGTTATAAGATAATTAGTATACATAGCTATAAGTATAGTTTATTAATCTATTTTTCAACAGGTAATACGCCAAAACAATATTCAACAAGTAACTGTCCCAAGTTCTTCAAAGTATCCTTTGCAATTGGTCGCTAACTTTACAAGATGCCCCAATCCATACTAATCATCAGGGTAGCATTGGTTTGTTAATCGAGGTATTTGGTTGGCGTTTGCATGTTAGTTGTTTACACCGTCTCTCTCTCTCGTGTTTTCTCTTTTTTAAAAAACTTTTTTTTCATGTGGTAAGGAATTGTTTTCTCTTTTTTTATGTCACTAACTGTAACATTTGGTTATAGCACTGTACGCACAGTACTTTACATATATATATATAATGTTCTGACTAACACTGAAATTCTGGTTACGGCGTTTCTTAAGAACGGATCAACGTCGCAACTCGAGGACTCCATGTATATGGTATTAGTTTGAACGCTGTGGTCGAGTGGCAGCGCACTGGACTGTCATACCGATGGTCACTGGTTCGAATCCGTGTGAAAGCAAGGGTTTGTTCCCGGGGCCTAGGGCGTCCCTGAGTCACCCCGCTCCGAATGGGTACCTAACACTACATGTAGTTAGGCGGCTGGGTAATGCGTGGAACCCACAAAGCCGTGGCCTGTGAACGCTGCATCACTTGCCAACAGATCATCTGTCATGGTCTGTGGACGCAACTATCTTCTGCATAGAAGGAGCGTCTGTATAGATAAGATTTCATCAGAGATTTTGAACCAGCTGCAGAAAGATTTTGAGAAAGAGACTATGGATGGGTGGATGTATTAGATAGACTATTGAGCCACGGAAGAAAATAGCTAGGGGACTGCATGTTTTTAGTTTATGTTACTTCCTACTTCCTTGCTCAGTTCTAATATTGACATTACAAACAAATGTAAAATATTATCTTGTTAAATAAAATAATACATTAAGACAATCTAATATGATAAAAAAAAGTACCTGAACCGAGTCAAAAAATCTGTATCCTGTGTATGGAAAACTTTTTTCGGGTTCTCTAACCAAATTCTTGTCTTTCTTACCATCAGCATAAACCTAAAAAAAACATTGCATTTATTAGCCTTTCCCCCTTCAGTTTATAAAAAAAAATCATAGTAAAAAAAGATAATTTAATTTAAATTCAATAGTTATAAATAGGCCTGTCAACGGGTACCCGGGTAGTAAAATTCCGCCCGGGTACCCGTGAAAATCTGGCTTCAATGTCTATAATAACCAAACTTTCGCTCGCATGCGGCTTTTTTGTGTTTAATTTGCGGCTCGCGAAACAATTAATCAAATGAAAATTTTGTTTCAAATATATGCTGTGAAATACATCTAAGAAGAAATATCTGTCAAAGGGAAATAAAATACTGTCTCGATAAACTACAATGTATTTTGATACATCTTTTTTCTCCGAAAATGAAACAGAAATCGCAAACTCAAGAAGGTTTTGGTCAATTGATTGAATCATATAAGGAAAACAAAACTCCTCTGCCGAAAATAAGGATGGACTGTATAGAGATGAAAGAGGCCGTGCTTGTTGTTGTTAATAAAAACACCCTTGCTTTGACACTAACGTTGCTTTTAAATATGCCGACATTGGGTTACCGATTGATATCAATTATCTACCCCATCCACTCTTATGCTATAACCGCACCCTTTCAATTCACTTGTGTTTCTTGTGTTCGTTAACACGTTTTGACCTAGAAAAACTGATGTTTTATGATGCGTACAAGGTTGTCAGTTTTTAAGGTTAATAAATTAAATAGTTACTAACAGTGTAAGTAAGACAGGTAAGACGTCGGCATAGAAATGAAAGAGGCTGTGTTTGGTTTTGTTAATAAAAACACCCCTGCTTTGACACTAACTTTGATCTTTGAAATACGCCGACATTGGGTTTCCGATTGTTGATGTTGTTTATCTACCCCCCCCCTTTTCTCCTCCCTCAATTCGATTGTGTTTCGTGTGTTCATTACCCTGTGTGCCTGGCCCAAAAACTGATTTTAATAATACACCCAAATTATTAAGTTTATAAAGTCAATAAATTAGTTACTAACAGTGTAAGGTGGATAAGGGACCTTCCATAAATGACGTTACGCACCTAGGGGAGGAGGGAGTCACACATTTGTGACGAGGGGAAGGGATGTGTTAAAGAAATGTGACGTCACATCAAAACGCGCAACTTTAAATAAAAGTTCCACAGATTTGATTGCTTACAATTAATTTAATGACGTTTTACATGGATTTAAGCGTGTGGTGATTTTTAGAGTTAAACTTCACATTAAATACAAAAATTAAATTATAAAGTTATTTGACACATGCTCTTTTTCAAAAAGGAAGTACGGCTTTTATGAGGGGAGGGGGGGGCAAAGCTTTGTGAAGTCATATTGGAGGGAGGTCTAAGTTTTTGTGACAACGTGTGATGAGGTGAGTGGGGTAAAAATTTGGCTAAAATCGCTTTATGTCATTTATGTATGGCCCTTAAGACGTCGGCCGTATGGCTATTGTGTGAAATGAGGTGCATGGAAGGTGGCAAGGTAGCATTGTACAGCCGTCATGACGGGGAAAATTATGCGATGTTTCGAACAGGTAGTTTCGAAATTTGAACGGGTACACGGGCAGCATTTTTCAGCAATATTGACAGCCCTAGTTATGAATACATAATTTTTTCCTTTTAAACCCACAGATCAAATTAAAAAATTATGAAATTCTTGTTTTCAACTGTTAACAATGTTAATTGGGATATATATATATATATATATATATATATATATATATATATATATATATATATATATATATATATATATATATATATATATATATATATATATACAAGAAATATACCCGCACTTTGTAGCGGGAGTGTGCTGACCCTTTTCCCCAGTATTAGTTGCTGATTATTACATTTTTTATTTGCCGAGTAATTTATCAGATTTATTTATTAGTTAAAATCTTATGTGAAACAGAGTTATGCCATTTTAAGAAAAAAAATGTTTTGGTACCTTGGACACGAAGGAGTTCAATTCAATTTAGAATTTCAAAAGGCTTTAAATTATCAGGTTTATATGTACATGTACATGCAGGACTAAACACAAACCATAGACAAGCGTAGGACGCAATAATCTTCTGTATAGAAGGAGCGTCTGTAAACAGGTAAGGTAAGATAAGTTTGGTATTGGTCTATCCATTAGTCCGGTAGCCAATGATAAAATAATACTAATTAAACTAATATAAGACAAAGTGATATTGCTGTATATTAATTTAATTTAAGTGCTATATTTTGGTAAATAATGTATAAGGTATCAGTCAGCACAATTAAATCCTTCTATTCATGTGGGAATTTTGAAATCGATAATTGACTGAGGAATTAGGCTGTCATTAGTAGAGAAAACAGACAGGAATGAACATAACATTTTCAATTCGCAATACAAAATAATGAAGCGTTTTCAGGTTTACTTTATTTAGTTTAATCTACTGTTTAATCCTCTGTTAATAAGTCCGGTAGTCAAAGTTTAAAATGTATAAGTGTACATGTATATTGCTTATGTAAAAGCCAAACCAAATATAAATGTTATGATAATATGATAATATGACACTGCTCAATTTAAGAAGAGTAGACGAAAATGTTCGCACCGTAATTAGACAATAAAAGATTTTTGAAAGCGCACTGCTCAAAATAAAGTATTGGAAAAAATGACTGCACCAAAAGTAACTCCTTTTGAAAGTCCGCATAAAGTTGTTAAATGGAAATGAAATTTAATTTTTCTCTCTTTGTCTCTACATTTTCTGATTTTTAAATTTACAGCTTTCAGACAAAAGGGACAATTACAAAAACTATACTAAAACCATCTGCAGGTTAAAAGTAAACCGTCCTGCCAAATTTGGTCCCCGCTCGTCATATGGTTTTTCCGTGGTTGCTGAACTTACAGTCGAAAAGTGAAACAGACAAACATAAAAACACCAACTGAGCTTTATATATTAGATATATTTTTTTTACTTGAAGAATTACTTACTTTTGGTTCACCTAGAATGACTCTCATTAGAAGGATGAAATGCTCTTCATTTCCTTGCTTTTCTGCATACTTCACACACTTTTTGGGATAATCACTTTAGTGCATATAAGAGATTAAATTTTTTTGTAAACATAGAACTTTATTGAAATTTTTATAATTAAACTTATAAATTTTGCCAAAATGCTCAGATGAATTGAGTCAAACTAAATTACTTTAATAATTGACATTTTTTTAAATATTGTGATATGGTCCTTAATGAATTCAAGGCTGAGACTATTATTTATTATTTTAATTTAATTTAAGTTTATGGATTACAACATTGATTTGTGAGCTCACATGGTCTGTTTCAAATTGTTCTATTTTGGTCATGATATGAGACTGACTTAAATATATTTTGAACAAGTCTTTGAAAATTTTGTCAATTATGTTTAAACTTTAATGAAAACAATTTTTTAAATGAAATAATTAAGTCTATTTGTAAAATAAAGTGAAATTAAATATGTACATGCTTTCAAAAATATAAAATAAATTTGCTAAAAATGTGTGATATTATAGCCTTATTTCTTTTATATCTCTTACCTAAAATAAATTCCTTTTCCAAAACAGCCTTGTTTTGACATTCGAGAATCTAAACCTTCCTCACAAATAAAAGCCTTTTTAGCACTTGTACCATGATATAAATATTTTTCATTCAGTTTAAAGTTGGGGTCTGAAAAGATAGGTAAATAAAGAAAAAATGGATATTGTAATAACATTACCATTAAATTTGTTGAAAATGTTAAAAATTCAATGTAAGTTTTAGCCAAAATCAGGATATATATAATTATATTTAAATATATACAGCGGAACCCGGTTAAGTCGATGGCATTGGGGTATGAAAAATGGCGCCGAGATAACTGATAATCGAGTTAAACGAAAACCAATATGGCGGCAAAATATTAACATGTGCTTGAAATTTCTTTATGTACTTGATAAGGTTGTTAACGGTTAACCCGGTAGCCGTAACTTCGGTATAAACTTATAACACGGAGTTAATACAATGTAGTTTGTTGTGTTACGGCAGAATACCAGAACCAATACGCGAGCGACCGTGACATCAAAGCGTTTTCTTACTATTCCGGTCTATAAATAATATACACGTCATCACTATTAGTTTAGTTCGCCTGCGGCTGACGAAAGATTTTTTTAAATAAAATTTTTACTTTGCTTAGTTGTCGAGGCACTGTATGAGAGCTAACACACAGTGGGCGTATGATATGAACAAGGTCAAAGTCAAGGCCGTGCCTGTTATTGTTACTATATTACGAGAGTCATTAGAAAGACGTAGCAAAGATACCGGGCAATTAATTGGTCCTCAAATTTGAGTTCGGTCTTTTATTGAAAGTTTTCCTGCAAGTTAAAGCCATTTGACCTAAGATTACCACATTAATATCAAAACTGATATTTGCTTTAAAAAATGAGTATGGCTAGTGAACGTTTTTTGTTTTTTTTAAAACTCTCTTAGTTGACGAAGCATAGTACGAGAACTAACACACAGTGCAGCGATGTTAAAATGTGAACAAGGTTAAAGCCACGTGAACTGTTATTGAACGATCAATTTTGTTGGTTAGCTAGCATAAACGTAACAAATCGTAAAACTTTTTATAAGACGCGCGCGAAAATACAGTAGCCAGATGGTGAGTGGCAACGATAACTAAAATTTTCAAAAGCTGGCGATTGGTATAGTACCAGAAGTAAGTTATAACACAGCGCTGAGAGCTGAACGCAAGGGGGCTGTGATGTCACCAGCAGACCTCGCGAGACCGAAATTTGATGTTGGTTATAAAAAATCGATAACTAAAATGTTCAAAAGCTGGCGATTGGTATACATGTAGTACCAGAAGCAACACAGCGCTGAGAGCTGAACGCAAGCGGGCTGTGACGTCACCAGCAGACCCAGCAAGGCAGAAATTCGATGCCTTCCCTTGGTTATAAAAAATCACATCTAACATTTTCAAAAGCTGGCGATTGGTCATGGGGATCGAGATAGCCAACGCTAAGTGGCAAATTTGGCCCTCTTTTGTGCTCGAGGTATTAGGGTGCGGCGACTTAAAATAATCCAATTAACCAATGAGAAAATGCAAAGACAAAGAATGAATTTGGCGGTTCCAATAAAAAAATGTCGGCTTAATAGAGCTGACGAGTTAACCGGGCTTGAGTTAAGTGGGTTCTACTGTATTTATTTATGTGTGATTGTGTTATCAATAAGTATTAGCCATAAATATTTTTGTTGCTTTGTACAGTCTAAATATTTTGTTTTATAAACAATTGTATTCTGTAAAAAATTACAACCAAAGGCTAATATATTTACTTACCTGCAAGCTTTCTCTGTCCAAGCATTAAATTTCTTTCAGTTATGAAACGTTTACAAAGATGTGGATTTGTTAATTTTTCTATTTTTATAACTTGAAGACCTGCATTTTCAAAGTCAATCTTTATTTCCTTGTAACTCCTATCATCAGGTTTTAATTCATTTAGGAGAAAAACTTCATCATTTGCAGTAATTTTAACTTCATCTGGGTCTTCTAAGAGGTCAGGCTCTTGCAAAGACATTCCCAAACCAACTAGTTTTGACATTTTTATTTCTGGATCTGATTCAAGCAGAAAATAGAATAGTAAAATAAGATATTGAATAGTACATTGATATTGGCAGTTATGATTGGTTTTTTAAAATTATGCTATGTCATCAAAAATAGAGTGCGCCTACAATCTACACTTACAATTAACTACACATATCTATGAATAGGCTCAATGTAAGTATTAATATTTAATGTTGTTTCTTTTGCTAGGCATTAGATAGATAGTTTTGGTGTTTAAATAATAAAGTGTATGATAATCATGCAGATAAAACTCTGCCAGAAAATATTTGTAAATAAGGTGTGGCCCAAAGATTGGTCGCAGTCGCTAATCATACCATTACCTAAGAAAGGCAATATGAAAAAATGCCAGAATTATAGAACAACCAGCCTTATCAGTCACCTTAGCAAAGTAATGTTAAAAATTATCCTCAGTAGCTCAGTAGGTTAAAGCCAATATCCAAGGAATAGCTGGCAGAAAAACAGGCAGGTTTAAGACCAGGCAGAAGAACAATCAAGCAGATCTTCAACTGTCCCTTGCTCATAGAAAAACGTCTACAGCACAAACGCGAACTCCCTCAGAACTTCATAGACTTCAAGAAAGCCTTTGATCAAGTATGGCACGAGGGACTTTGGCAAGTTATGAGAATTTTCATTGAAGAAGGGCTGGTAAAGGTGATCGAAGAACTCTACACTCAGGCAAGCAGTGCAGTCCTATTTAAAGGCTGCGTAGGGGACTTCTTCAAAATGACGATTGGAGTCCGCCGGGGCTGCATTCTCTCACCTGTCCTGTTCAATATCTTCCTTGAAAAAATCATGCAAGAATCACTCAGTGATCACCACACATCCATCTCTATAGGTGGAAGACCCTTATGCAACCTAAGATTAGCTGACGATATAGATCTTTTGGCTGGGAACAGTAAAGAATTACAGGAGCTCAATGACAAACTTGCAGACAGATCAGGTGCATATAAAATAAAAATCAGCTCAGAGAAAGCCTTAGATAGGCCTAGGCCTAAGCCTAAGTCAAACTTTAAGTGCTAAACTAAATCTAAGTCTAAGCCGCTAAGCCTAACACTAACAGTGTAAAGTGTAACACTTCAGACTTCAGTACATTAATGACATTAATGACATTATCATTAACTTGATTAACAGAAACTGAAACTAACTTTAACTTGACTTCACTTAGTTACTTAAGTATTAGGCCTATTATTATTTTTTTTAATAAATATTTTAAAATACTAATTATATAACATTATTAATAGTAATAGCCTATTAATTAATAATTAAATAAGCCTATTAATAAATAATATAAATAATTATTAATTAATATTTTAATAATTTAGCTAATTATTTAATCAGTATCAGGCACAAGTGCACCGAGCCATTGACTTTGACAGTGGACTATTTGACACATGCAAAGGTGGTTAGTTGACATACTTTAAGAATTAACGCCGAGATGAATGAAAATCATACGACTTTCTCATAAGTCATAAGTAGTGCTACGTTGGTTATTTCTAAAAATGAAAATTATTTTAACAGACTAGTCGAACACTTCCCAATTCTCGCTTCCGCTTTTCAATTCAACAATTCCTGGAAAAGCTAAATATAAATCATAGCCAGATTTTTTAAAGTAACGTACAAATACTCAAAAGAATGAATCTGAATGATTGTTAGTATTTGTATTAACACGTAAAATTTAGCCAAATTATATTATTTTATGATTTTTATAGTAAAGTTAAAAGGTATACCTTAATTATCAGAAATCAAATATTTGATAAACATGTCCTATAGTTCAGCAGTGAAACATATTGCAAGCTGGAAATAATATAGTAATGATAGTATTAAAGACGTGGTGGTCGAGTGGCAGCGCACTAGACTGGCGTACCGATGGTCACGGGTTCGAATCCGTGTGAAGGCAAGGTTTGTTCCCGGGGCCTAGGGCGTCCCTGAGTCACCCCGCTCCGAATGGGTACCTAACTACATAGTAGTTAGGCGGCTGGGTAATGCGTGGAACCCACAAAGCCGTGGCCTGTGAATGCTGCATCACTTGCCAACAGATCATCTGTCATGGTCTGTGGACGCAACTATCTTCTGCATAGAAGGAGCGTCTGTATTGATAAGATAAGATAAGACAAGATATAATATTTAAGGCCTATCTACGAGTCCAATACCCGTGCTTCACAACGGTGTAAGCATAACAAAAATATAGAAATATTTTGTTTTGGGGTTTCATCTTTCCTTTGATAATATAGAGAATAATATAAATGCAACACGAAAGAGGGACAGTGAAACAGCAACCACCCTCTTCACAAAATAACAATTTGGTGTAGTCGACGAACCACTCGTTGGCTAATGCCTACTTATGTCAATTAAATAGTCCTTTTAAACTGATTATCTTTACTTTGTTATCGCAAGGGATCATATTTTTTTAAATTGTAGCATTTTCCCAAGTTAACTATGTTTTTGTAATGACATTATTCTGTTAAGCTTTACCCACCCCTCCCCCACACATAAAAGACGTATTTCCGAATTGAAAATAAGCATGTTTCAAATCACTTTATTGTCATTTAAGTATGTTTTTAGTATAAGGCTGTACTCTAATATCGTAACACGCGTGAAGCCATTTAAAACGTCAATAAATAATTTGTAAGCAATTAAATATTTAGTCGGAACTTTTATTTGAAGTTGCGAGTTTTGATGTGACATCACAGTTCTTAAACACACCCCTCCCCCTCATCACACATCGTAACAAGTTGCGTGACGTCATTTATTGACGACCCCTAAGAGTGCCAAGTGCCTACGAAGACCTTAGAAAGGTCCTAAACCATCTAAGGCTCTTGCTAATGAAGATATCTCGAGGTTGTGTTGGTGAGGACTTTGAACCCATTTTGTGGGTTGCAAATAATACAGGGCTGACTAGTCGGGGCCGTTTATTCCTGGGCTGAATCGACAACTCACCGATATAGAGGAGGTATTTAAGTTGACATGAACCTTTTTTTTTGGGGGGGGGGCACTTATTTAGGGCCATATTGACACATTGAAGTTGGGGTCGTATAGATAGTTGGTTCCAAATTGTTTGGGGCAGAATGACGGTGTCCCCTTATGTCAATTTTCCCCATGGAAATGAGAATGTTTAACTGTTTAAACAGCCTTCTGCATACATTTGAACATAATTTAAATTAATAAATGATACAGATCACATCAAGTACATATATAAATTCATTAATTTTTTTGTCATAATTATCAATTGTTTTAAAATAATTCCAAGTTTGTATTTTTAGACATTTCTGTTTTCAAGATGGCGGAAAAGGTATAGTACCAAGTCATTCTTAAATTATTCGCTATTTTTTTTTCTATTTACAAAATATTCAGTTGAAAATAATGTTATTCACAGCACTAAGGACAGTAGGACTAATGAATAATGGGATTAAACAAAGTTACCGGTGTGCTTGACTGTGTTTACATTGTTGTTATGGTGGGTTAGGTTCTGGCTTCTACTACTACTAACTAAGTCTAAGTTTTAGTCTAAGTTAGTACACAAACTTCGGTAAAAGCAAAGAGAACGGTGCGCTCGATAAATGGTATTTTTAGCTGCTATATTTGTTTTTTCTATTTTAATTTAAAAAATAGACAACTAAACCTAACCCAGACCCTAAAACTACAACCTTAATTACGTTAATTACTTATTCCCTTTTTAAGTGTAAAAATACATTTCATTCCCGGAAGTACGTGCTCTACCATAACTCGTAAATAGTTGAGCACACTGTTCTCTTTGCTTTAGCCCTAACTTCTTAGACTTAGTCGTCTTAGTCTTTCTTAGTAATCTTAGACTTGGACTTCTACTTCTCTTCTGGGAATGGAAATGTTGGCATTTTGTTTTGTTGGGCTGGGCTACCCGAAATGTTTTACGACTGCAAAGGGAATTAAACAACCCCGTAAAACAAAGTCTTTGACTATAAATCCCCTATATATGAGACATAACTAAAAGTATTGATTATGTTCAAACGCGACAAACATTTACAGACTGAAACCGACTGATCTCCCCTGGCTTTAAAACCGTGGGGAGGGTGTGTAGACATCGATGGGTGGCGTGAATGCATGAACTCAACTGGCATGTGGAAGAAAACAATAACAAACTGTGAAATTGAATTACAAATGTTATATAGAGATAAAACTAAAAATGCATTTATTTAGTCTGTGTGCAAAATTTCAGCTCGATAGCATCACAGGAAGTGTGTCATTTTTTACTTTTGTTTTTCCGCCCGCCCGAAAACGACAGAGATGACAACAGAGAGACAAGATTTCGAAGTTAATATAAGGGATTTAATAAATGTACTTATTCTTTATCGATATATCTGTAATCCTGCAGATTTTACACGTTATTATTTCACAGCAAAATTTAATTTTCGCTTTAGAACTTACGTTTTTAATTAATTTAATTAATTCATGGACCCTTAAGTTACAGGACACATTAATTAAATTTATATCTTTGTTAGGGCTGCGGAAATTAACGATTAATTTCTCGATTAATCGTTTCAAAAATTTAACAATTAATTTTTTTATTAACGATTATTCGACCCATCACTTACAAATTATTGGAAGTCAAAAAGTAAAAAAAATTATTTTTAAAATAGCGGCCGATAAATAATAAATTTCGTGATGATTTTTGGCTGTAATCAAAATTAACAAATTAATTGTTAATTTTTCAAAAGTTAACAATTAAATTTAAATTAATCGTTAACAGCCCTAATCTTTTTATAGTCATGTGAAATTGCCAAATTACACTTGTCTTTCATGCACAATCTGTAAAATTGTGACCTTTAAAATAAGTACTTAAAATATCTTTACTTTGCACTGCCAATTTTATTTTTGCTCACCCAAACAGAAATGTTCAAATATCTGATTACACCTTTTTGGGGGTAGTTTTTGTCTTAAATAAAATTGATGATTCAATAAAAGCTTTTATTTTAAAAAAAAATTTTTTTTTAATTGTTTTAGTACTTTTAACAAAAATATATTTGTTTTTTCCTATCTATTGGTTTAAACCTTCATTATTTATTCTTCTGTGTTTTTTGTTTAACCTATTAAATAATTTTACATATAAATTTATAACAGAAAATGGAAGTTGATGAAAATAACCATCAAGGGATAAAACAATATTATATCAGCAAAATTGAAGAACTTCAGGTAAGTTTAATTTATATTATATATACGTCTTACACATTTTTTAAACATTAGATTTGAGATCACCTTAAAAAATGGTGATTGAACTAGGACTCAAAATAAAGCCTGATAAGAAACAAAATAAAATTACAAATTCTGTTTTTATTATAATAAAATTTCAAAAATTATATGGAAAATTTATTTCTGTCAGTCTTACTTGAAATTTTCCTGCATAATTTTCTTTTCTTTTTTTTTATACAGTAGACCATTTTGTATTTGAAAATCGGGGTATATAAGTGATCTTTTGCTATATCATGGTTTGCTTTTAGTGGTGTTACTGTAACACAGGCTTTGTTAATATGGATTAACATGTGCCATTATACATAAAATCAGTTTTTACACTGTTTGTTGTCAGTTTATACTAAATCTAGAGCCAAACAACCAGATCCTGAGTTCTGTGTGCTGATTGTCTCATTGAACAGTTTCTCATAGCAGCTCACCTTTTCAGACACTTGTACATAAATTTAAAAAATATTATAGTATAGCTAATTCACAGATTTTATCATATCAGGGGTGTACTGGTACCCATTATAAACAACTGTATTGTTAGATAAAGCTCATATAACTTATTATTTTTTTATAACTTTTCCACAGCTGGTGGTGACAGAGAGAACTCAAAATTTAAGAAGACTTGAAGCCCAAAGAAATGAACTTAATGCAAAAGGTATAAAATCATCACGAAGTTATGTGTGAATTTCAAGTACATTAGTAACCAGAAATAAAGCTACCTCATATGTTTTATATTTAAGTTATTTCAGTCATTCAGTCAGGTTAAGAGCTTGGCTTTTAAGCCAATATCATGTTTTAAAACACTTGATAGGATTTTGTTAATCAACTATGTGGTATAAACTAAAGCACCCAGATTTAAGAAGAGTAACAATTAAATTAAATGTTTTTCATGTGTTTTCTGTGTTTTATCCAAGTTTTTGAAGTGCAAAGTAAGCATCATATTTTAAAACCCAATAAGAAAAATAATGCTTAGTGGTATTAGCATTGAGTGATTAGCAAAAATCTTGCTTGCCTTATTTTAAAAAATATTTTTTGGTATGTCATTGATAATTTGGGCACTTTTTAAAACCTACATTGCTTAAATAACTATCATTATTTGTTCATTGGTTTCTTTCTTGTTGCAGAAAATATAAAAAAATCTTTTCTTATACAAGAGTGTTTTAATAGGACTAGTAAAATAATATTTATTTTTACGTTATAACACTTATTATTCGGTGGGTTAACATGTTCATAATGCTGTTTTGAATGATTATAAATAATAGTTAATGCATGACCATTTTTCTTTATTAGTTCGATTGTTACGAGAGGAACTACAGCTTCTACAAGAACAGGGCTCCTATGTTGGGGAAGTTGTGAAGCCCATGGATAAAAAGAAAGTTCTTGTAAAGGTAAGTTTATTAGCACAGTCAAACCCGGTTAAGTCAATGGCGTTAGGGTATGAAAACTGGTGTCGAGATAACCGATGATCGAGCTAAACGAAAACCAATATGGCGCCAAAATATTAACATGCGCTTGAAATTTCTTTATGTACATGATGTGCGTTGATTAGTGATGGGAGATTAATCGGAATCGTATCAGAATATCGGGACCCTATTTCTCTTTCCTAAGGTTGTTAAGACTGTTTGTTTTTAAGGACCATTTAAGTTTAAATATAATCCTTTGTTGCGTTAGCGCAGTTTTTTCCCTTGTACATAACTATAACGAATTCATCTACTCCTGCCCGCCACGCCGCGCGCGCATGCGGCAGGTCCGCTAGTGACATGGTATTTTTCTGTCTTGCGGTGATTCCCAGATTGAGCGATACTGTGCCTTGGAAGGCACTTGCGTGACTTTCCTTACAAGCTACACAAATAAGTAACCCGCCCCATGTAACCTACACATCCCCTCATTGTCCCCGAACCATTCTCTTCCAAACCATCTGCCTTGGGTCCGTCCCCTCAGCTTACAATCGACTCAGAATTCCTTCTGTAACTTGATGCTAATGGGACTAACCAACAACAATGGTGTGGGAGAGAGTGGGGGTTGGTAAACCGTCTGTAGTCTTTTACATTATATATTTTAAAATCTGGGGAGCCTTGTTTACAGTAAGCACCCTATGATTTTGGTATCGTCCCATCACTAGCATTAATAAATGAGAATGTACACGCACATGTTTTTGGAGGTTTTTTTAAAAACAAAGGCGTTGCCGTTATTTGTTTGTTTATCATGACCTATATATGACTCATGACAAAGCGAACTCTTCTCTATAAAATTGTACAAAAATAAATTAGGAACTCCTTTTGAACCTTCAACTTTGACACATTTTAATTAATTCTAACCAATAGTTAAATGGCTTTTGCACGCAGCCACTTCTCATGAATGAAACAATGAGAACAAAGCAGTAGTAATAGAGTCAAAATGAGGTTGAAGGATGAATGGTTGAAAGAGTCTGCACACGGTACATTTTGTTATTCCATACGAAACGAAATGTTTTAGACCTGCGATTCTGCTTGCACCTTTGCTTTTGGAGCAATTACGTAATACTCGGCATCAGCATCACTTACGCGACCGATTGCAGAGTATCTCCGAGTATACGAAAATCGGCCGATGCGAGTAGCCGAACCGATTGATTCAGCCCTATCGATAAGTAACATTTTCAAAAGCTGGCGATTTAAGTTAGTAACACAGCGCTGAGAGCTGAACGCAAGCGGGCTATGACGCCACCAGCAGACCTCGCACGGCCGAAATTTGATGCGTGGTCTTGTTGGTTATAAAAAAATCAATCAATAACTAAGAATTTCAAAAGCTGGTGGTTGGCATAGTACCAGAAGCAACACAGCGCTGAGAGCTGAATGCTAGCGGGCTGTGACGTCACCAGCAGACCTGGCGAGGCTGAAATTTTATGCCTTCCCTTGGTTATAAAAAATCTCATGTAACATTTTCAAAATCTGGCGATTGGTCATGGGAATCGAGATAACCAAACCTAAGTGGCAAATTTGGCCCTCTTTTGTGCTCGAGGTATTAGGGTTCGGCGACTTAAAATAATCGATTTAACCGATGAGAAAATGCAAAGACAAAGAAAGAATTTGGCGGTTCCAATAAAAAACATTGACTTAATAGGGCTGATGAGTTAACTGAGCTCGAGTTAAGTGGGTTCTACTGTATAGGTTATCATAAATTAACCAACCAGATGTGTAAATAGAAAACCAACCTTAATAGTTTATTCAAGATAAAAAAAATTAATCAAGGACTACATATAATTATAAAAAGTTATGAGAAAAAGTTTTTTTTTAATATGAATATTTTATTGTGACTAATAAAGATTATTCTTTTTGAATTTTGAACTATCTGAAAATACTGTTGTAACAATTATGTACATGAAGTTAAGTTGCCAAAGCATAGTACAAGAGCTAACACAGTGTGGCGATGATGTCAAAACACATTTGATATGAACAACGGTCAAGGCGTGATTGTTACTATTTTTTATTTGGTGTGGTTTGGAAGAGGGGTACGGCGAGTATAGCCCAATTTTTTTAACAGGAAAACTAGGGGTCTTCTTATGTGCCACAAAATACAGTAATCCTGGGAGTTTACAATTGAAAAATTCGCTGAGTTGGTGGGCATCACACAAAGAGGTAAATGCAAGAGAGCTTAGATGAGGCGTGGTTAAATTTATCACATTCTCTTGTGGGTTTAAAAAACTAAGGAAAAATACCCCACTGCCGCTAACAAGCGTTTTAACTGGTCCATTTTTTAGAATGTTTATTTGGTCTTCAAAAAACGAAATATCTTAACGATCTTTGATAATATGCCATTTTAATACATACAAATTAAAAATTGACTATTAATCATCACTGTTTAATTCTTTGATGGAAGATTTTTTTTCTATTCACTGAGTTGACAGGCATCGGACGACGCCAGGCGAAAATTTGATACATTCTCTTGTTTGGCTCTCAAAACCTAAGGAAAAATTCGGGCTGGATGGTTAACCAGTTAACCTGTATTTTTTTGAATGGTTAACACGTCCTCAAAAATGAGCAGTCTTAACTTTAATTTAAAGTCAATAATCGTATTTAAATATATTTTTAAGGTTCACCCAGAAGGAAAGTTTGTTGTGGACATTGACAAAAACATTGACATGAATCAGGTTACTCCAAATTGCAGAGTGGCTCTTCGTAATGATAGCTATGTTCTTCATAAAATTCTACCAAACAAGGCGAGTATGATAATTTTTATATATGAAGACCACAAGGGAAGAAACGGCTATGTGACATTTTTGAAATTTTTAAGTTATCCCCTGTATCTGATAGAGGATCGAAAATAGAATATTCTGTATGAGGTTTTATGATAAAATTATGTCTCTGAACTTATTAGAAATTCAAATCTATTTAGTTAATTTATAAGAAATCTGTACAATTTTGAACTTTGAAACTTGAATATCTCAAAACTACAAAAATGTGACATAGCCGTTTCTTCCCTTGAGCTCTTCATATGTTAGTAATTACATTCATTTTCAGAAAAATATTAACAGCATAAAGTAAAGCCAATATTTGAATTACGAAACGGATTTAGCTATTGCAGATGTTTACTACCCCTTTTGCAATTTCTTGAAGAATGAGTAAAAAAAAGGAACAAGGGAAAGGGGGGTTAATTAAAACTTAGGCCAATAATAACTGCATAGTAAAAACCATTTGGTACCTATGACATTGTTTCAAAAAGGTGCATTGTATATCTTTAAAATGTTTATTCTTTTTTATTTTAACATAAATTAAGATTGCACACTGACCTATTTAAGATTTATGTGAAATGAAATGATGGTATAAAGATCACTTACAGGTTGATCCCTTAGTGAGTTTAATGATGGTGGAAAAAGTTCCAGATTCAACATATGAAATGGTTGGAGGTTTAGATAAACAAATTAAGGAGATCAAGGAGGTCATCGAACTCCCTGTAAAACATCCAGAACTTTTTGAAGCTCTTGGAATCGCCCAGCCAAAGGTACTTTTTTAAAATACTTTATGTTACTAAATTTTAAACAAATTGTACTTTTCATCATCTATTTTCCTTGGATAAGAAGCAAAATTAATCAATCCACACTAACTTAATTACAGGTCAAGCGCGTGTCATTTTTAGATTGGGTGAAAATAGGCAATTGTTGTCCCCTGGAAAATTATTGGAAGAGTACACAAAAATTTCTTTTTGCTGCCTTCTGTATGCATGTGTTATGTTATTTATCAAGCAGTCCCGTTTAATGAAGTCTAAAGTTGCAGCTAAACATTAAGAATAAAAAATGCTGCTATTAAAGAACTGTTTTTCAAACTTTACTGAGTTTTAAAGTGTGTCTGAGCATATTGCACTATGTAACAAATTATTTTAAAAATTTACTTTATTAAGGTAACAGTATTTTTGCTCTAAAATATAAATCATATATATTAAGTACAATTTAAATTAATTTATTGTATAATTTCTATGCAGGACAAGTTTTTAAAATGGTGTGTCACATAAATTGAAATTTTAAGAATTTTATTTAAAAATATGTAACAATCAAATTTTTTTTAAAGTCTTTAACTGACAATACAAAACAGATTTAAAAATGATTTAAAACTGAAAACTTGATTTTGGGTTCCCAATAACCAAGTCACTGTTTCTTTTTTTTTAAAAAGGCGGACTATAAAAAAAGATGACAATTAAAATACATGTAATGAAGAAACATCAAGGCGAGAACCAAGACCATAAAAATAATAGCAATAGAAAGATAATAGTTGATGTACAATTTATGAAGTAAATAAATAATGGAACAAGATATATTTAGGCTTGAAATAACACAATTACTATTATAACCTAATAGAAGTATATCTTTTTAAGGGTGTATTGCTGTATGGCCCTCCAGGAACAGGAAAAACTTTGTTAGCCAGAGCTGTTGCACATCATACGGAGTGTACATTTATTCGTGTTTCGGGTTCAGAACTGGTGCAGAAATTTATTGGTGAAGGTTCCAGAATGGTTAGAGAGCTTTTTGTTATGGCAAGGTTTGTAGTTATAATTTAATATTTTTTTCATTAACTTGACATTTTTAAAACTCTTTGCATGAAATGTATTATGCATTATTATTTAAAGCCTTCTTAAACAGGAGTTAAAATTTGATTCATAAAAGGGGTTTTCAGGTTTAAAATATTCTATTTAGCAGGTTTCTTAATTTTAAATAGTTTTAAAATAAGATTTTAACATGTATCTCTTCTGTTAAAAGGGAACATGCCCCATCAATAATTTTTATGGATGAAATTGACTCCATTGGATCTTCTCGACTTGAAAGTGGGTCAGGAGGTAAGTTAAATATTTTAGAGTTTACACAATAGTTTACCTACAAGGATGCTTTGCATTCCACAATTTTTCTTCAATTAGTTTTAAATCAAAGTTTTTTTAAAAATATTCTCTATTACAGATTTCAAATTGCATTAATTTCACCTCGAAATTCATCAAGAACACAATCAGACAAATGTGTTCTTTTATTTGTTTCCTCACTTGAAACAATATTGTTAAAATTGTCTCTTAACTGCTGTCAGTCAGAATGCTTACATTTAAAAATTCCTTTTACACCATCCTCTTTGAAAAGTTTCCATCCATTTTTAAGCCTGTGATTTTCATTCCTGGTGTATCCCATACTTAAATTATTAGCTTCTTGCTTGCTTCTCTGTTATTATTTTTACCAATCTCTTTCTATTACAGATTTTTTGGTGATATTTTCTGGGATGTTATGACATGTGGGTTTAACCACTTCTTAATTCTAATCCAATGTTCTTAGCATAAATTTTTTTTTATCCTCTCCATTATGTGGTTGTTGCTGATGATAAATGGCCATTTGGTATCTAGTATCTTTATTATAAAAGTGTTTGTGAAGGTTTAGTACTTATGTTCTCCAAGTTTTGGTACAATTGAGAAGCACTGATTCAACTTTTGTTCTGTGTACTACAAATTAAGTTAGCAGGGTCAGCTCATTTGATTTCCATACTTTCTTTAACAGTACAAATTATGTTTTCAAATTTTTACCCTGATGCATGTAGAGAGTATTTTTTATAAGCATGCATCATATTTTACAGTATCGTTTAATTCTTTAATGTAATTTGTCAGTTACTGGTTTGTTTTGTGTTGATTGCCACATTAGAGCGGCATATTTAATTATAATCATCAAACACTTGTACTTAACATGGATTTTAATACACAGACCAATAAAGTTGGTACAATTGGTTAACATTGCTAAATTCATAATAAAGAGACACAGGTTCATCAATGTCATTTGTCATGCAAAGGCTAAATTTTCAATCAAGTTGTATAGGGTCAAGGTATCTGTTCATTTTTAGGAAATTTAATTTGGTAACCCATTTTAGTAATAAATTTTTTTTAAATTACATTTCAAAAAACTTATTTTACAAACCAGCGTTCAAAGGCAGACTGTCAGATGCATTTGAAGTGGAAAGTTTTATATCATTGTGTCCCAATTTTGTTTTAAATTAGTTGGGATGAACAAATTTAAGTTTATACCCAGAAAACTTAAATTGCTGGCTATTAATATTTAAATCATTCACATTATTGCTTTCAAACAAAAACATAACATCATATACATACTCTTGCCCTATTTGCTTGGTGCACACCTATCAAATTAAAACTATGTGCACAGAACGAAATATACAGAGAAAGTGGATATTATTTTTAAAAATGGCTTGATCTCCATTGTAGTTCCCCAGACATATTTGCGCCATTATCGTAGCCTTGGCCACGTATATCTGAAAGGGATAAACCACTTTGAATTAATGCTGCTTTAATTTGTAAGGCAATTCCTTTTCCTGGTTTTTCTGTTCTGTTTATGAAACCAAGAAACCTCTCTTCAGTCACATATTTATTATCTGACTATTTTACATACCCCGAATTTTAGTCTTTGTGTGATACATCTGGAGTGCCATCAAATATTATACTGTAATATTTAGCTTCTAGAATTTCTTTTATTATTTCACTTTGTACTGTCACTAATAAAAAAATAAATAAATTCATTCTGGATTGTTTGTGGTGACAAATAGCTAAGGCGATTTTTAACATGTGTTTCCATGGCATTTTTCAAACCAACATCAAACTGACTCACAATAAGTGTTACCAGATTAAAAAATATACCATCATCTTGTTCGCTTCCATGAAAAGCCAAATTGTTTTTAGCAAAAAATCATATACATTTTAATATAAAAGTCAATTTATGGCGCATTTCAAAATTCACATTTTATTGCTGCTTGGCAAAGACATGTTAGACCACCTTTTTTCACTTTCAATTTTCGGAGTATTTCAATTTCATAAAATTGTTTGTGTTGCAACAAATTCTCGTGACATGGAACTTTTGGATTTAGATATTTCTAGTCCCCAAATCCATCGCAATGAAAAAATGGGGGCACTGTGCTCAAACGCACTGTGCTCAAACGACATGCTCTAACCTGGTCTGTGCGTTTTTATAAGAATGTAGGATGCAACAATCTTCTGCACAGGAACATCTGGAATTTTTTTTTAAAGATGGAATTTTATGTGTGCCTGAAACAAATAGGAGGCAGGATAAACAATATACTGCATCTTTATTTATATATCTTTACATATATAGAGGTGGCACGCTGGATCAGTTATGTATGCTGTTTTTTGCAGTTTCCTGGACCAAAGTAAAAAACTAATAAGATATTTTTGGCAAATATATGTAATGTGATGCTTATATTAGTAATTAGAGTTAGATGCAGCAATCTTTTATCTTTCTTCAATTATATTTCAGGTGACAGTGAAGTACAAAGAACCATGTTGGAATTGCTAAACCAACTTGATGGATTTGAACCAAAGCAAAATATTAAGGTACCCCAATATAATTAAAAAAGTCTATATTTTTACAAGTTATGGAAAGTTATTGTATCGTTCAGAATGTGATACGAAGAAACAGAAATATCTCCACAACAGAACAGAAGAAATTATGATTCATTGATATGAGTAACAAAACAATCCATACAGTGAATGATTTTCGTCACCCTTTCCCTTTAGAAAAAAACTTACAAGTTGGTGCTATTTAATTTATATTGCTATTTCAAATTTTGTTCTTTTTTCTTTGTGCTTAATATTATGAAATATTTTTAAAGGTAATCATGGCAACAAATAGAATAGATATTTTGGATTCTGCCCTACTTCGACCAGGAAGAATAGACAGAAAAATAGAATTTCCTCCTCCAAATGAAGAGGTAAGATATTGTCAGTCTTTTACTAAAATGATGGATGGGTTGATTAATTCATGATTTTATTTATATCCTGACACCATCGCTGTTAATTACTCATATATTATATTTGAATGCTTACTCTCTATCACTGTTTTGCCCAATGCACGGGCCAATACGGCCCAAAAGATAATATGAGATGACCAGCCATATATAGGAATGATTCTTCAAAGTATGTTCTATATGCATACAAATGTACACAATGTGTCCAAATTAAACTGGAAATTTATTTAATTTTCTTGATGAATTTTCAAAACTATAGTAATAAGTAATGTAACAATATTTTTACCATTTTTAGAGGCACTATATCTGATACAGATGTAGACATTATTGAGACATCTATATTAGTATCAGCTACTCCAACTACCTACAAAGTCACAACTTTTTGTCCTCGGATGCAGAAATTTTATGGGCAAATTACTTATTTTCCTCACAAGTCATACCAGATTGATTTTTTTAATACCTTGGGCAGCACTGTGCTTAAGTTTAAATACAGGGGAATAACTGCTTTTTGAACTGGATATGCATTAATTAGTTTGTACTACCCTGAAATTTAGTCAAGAAATATAATTAAGATAATAGTTGTTCTTTGTTATAGCTGTAGATAGATTGTTTATGGTAATTTGATTGGAAAAAAAAATTAACTTGTATGTTTTTAAATTAGATTTCCAATTTCATATCTTTTATTATTTTTTTTGGAACTGTTTTTTACAAATTTGTTTAAATCATTTTATACCACTATAAATTTTAGTTGTTACACTTTCACTAGTGTAACAACAGTAAACAGTACATTGCACAAGTTCATCATAGGCAAATGGCCACAGCAATGATAGCTTAGAATTATTTTTAGTTCATCCTAAACTTTAAAAAATATCAATATCACATTCTTCATAAAGTAGCTTAAAAAGGTTGTTTATGTCTATTAACATATTAGTTACTGCTTGATCATATATTTATAATTTATTGAAAAAATATTTTTGCATAATAATAAAATTGCTAAACAATCATAAAGTTTAGAAAATTATAATGTAATTAGTTTAAATACTTTAAAATCATTTGGCATTTAAAATTTTTATTAATTCAGAAATCCTGTGTTCTTGTAATTATTATTTTGTAAAATTAATCATTTCTTTCTTCTTTTTTTTTAATTATATTTTTAAAAAAATTAAATTAAATGGAAAAATTTGGAGGAGTAATAAATTATTATTTTAAAAAATCTACAGGCGCGTCTTGATATTTTGAAAATTCACTCACGCAAAATGAATCTTACTCGAGGCATCAATCTTCGTAAAATAGCTGAGATGATGCCTGGGGCATCTGGTGCAGAGGTTAAGGTAAGTTGAAATTTTAAAGAAATTTTTTTTTCAAGAAGCCACTCTCAGTTCAAAAAACAATCATATTTTTTTAACTTGTACTCTAGAAAAGAATATTTAATGAAGTAAAATTACTGGAAATTTACTATTTTGACTCATGAATGTAAAGATTTTGTATTTAATATTTAACATCTTCAGGGTGTATGTACAGAAGCTGGAATGTATGCTCTAAGGGAGCGCAGAGTTCATGTGACCCAGGAAGATTTTGAGTTGGCTGTAGCAAAGGTATGCATAATATTTCTGAAAAGCTAACAGAATGCAGATGATATAGTATAAATTTAAAGTTCGGTAATGTAATATTTTAAAATCATGAATCAATATATGGTTATTAATCTTAACAAGTGCATACATCCCATTTGATTTAGTCTTTTGATTTTACTTTAGTAAAAGTATATATTTTACTTTAAAATAATGTGTATTTTAATTAAAATAATTTGAAAAGTTTGAAAAACTTTTTCCTCTATCTATAATTATCAAAATAAAAAGAATTCATATTAACACCTGTTGCTATATTTTATTATGAATTTCTATTTGATTTCTTTTTATTTCAGATCATGTTAAAGGACTCAGAGAAAAATATTTCCATAAAGAAACAGTGGAAATAGTAGTAATCATTAGTGAGAGAAAAAAGAAATCATTTAATATTTCTCACTTGGCATTCAGTTCTTTAAATTATTGCATTTGTTATGAAAAAAAAATTTCGGGTGGAAAAATATTTTTGAACTTTTGGATAGCATTAAAAGAAAAGATTACAAAATTGTAATTATCATATAGATTGGTTTTGTTTTAATCAAACCAATGCCTACTTTATCAGGCTAGAGTTTGTGTTATAATTTCATTCTATTATTTTTCCCATTTTAATTTTAGTAAATAAAGCATTGATTTAAAAAACACATTTTTCTTTTTTGTTTTACTTATAAATTTAGTATTGAAATGAGTTAATAAAATTTTATTATATTTTAAAAATTATTTCTCTGGATGTGTGACTAGCAGTAATTTACTAGCAAAGCTGTGTGGAAGCTGAGTATGAGAAAGGATTTGACTCTGTGATGACGGCATAAACCATGTTCTAATATTTGATAGTTCTTTTAAATAATTTTAAAATGTACTGAGTAGCCAAATCTTGCATTTTCAGAATATGCAACTATTTCCCCTTTAAAAGCATTCCTAAAACTTAAAATACCAGATGATTTTGGCATAGCCAAAAGAGATGTAGAATGTTCCATGGAATTGTGGTGGGGATTAAATCTGTTAAACTTGCTTGCTTAACTGACAAGCTTATGAGGTGGCTTGAAGGATGTAGTGCTGGATTCAACTCTGAGCTTGTCTTGCCTCTAGCTGTGTAATGTGCGTCATTTCAATTATGTTGGTGGCCATAGCAGTAGCAATCACAAACAGGTTATATGTACAGTAATTATAAAGGAAAAAAGAAGAGCAGCAACGCTGCCTGTTGGTGGTGGTAAATGACATTTCTCTTTCCAACAGCAGTAAGTTCAGGTCAAGGCATTGAAAGGCATAAGCTTGAACATAAATATCTAAAGTTTAAATATTTTTGTTAATCCTTATCACAGTCGGTGCAAGCATTTGTGCCTATAATGGTGACTCTGATTGCAGAATATTCTAAATTAATTAAGTGAATTTAAAATAGCAAAGTACATTTTTTAGGGAAGTATTGAGACAAGTGGAGAACCTCACCCAAAAAATAAAGCAGAAATCGAATATACACATTTAATTATATTTATTTTATATCTACATCTCTAAGAATATAAGATGAACACTTCAGCTGTATTACAAGTATGAAAGCCGTCCTTTTTTTGGACAAAATCTAAGGGAAAAAGTTGGGTCGGCTTATGAGCGGGTCATAGGTGATTTCTGCATGAATATTGAATATCGGTGTTGTTATTTTAGATCATCAAGGTCCTTTTCTACATTTTACAAGATTCGACTGCTCTACCAGAAACTATAATACATTATGAAACTTCTGCACTTACATTTAATCACTTTATTTATTTTTGTGAATGTTTTAATAAATTGGTTTACAAATTTTGTTTTCAACAATGAATTTCAATGTACACGCTTTAATTAGGCCCTTTAAAGCAGGGGCATCCAAACTTTTTGCATTGAGGGCCATATTCCATGAATTAAAGATATGCGGGGGCCAGATTAAGAAAATAAACAAAATGACATACTTCAGAAGTTTTTATTGCCAAATATTAATGTGAAGGTGAAACTGAGATCTTGACTGCAGTAATAAAACAACCCCGTAAAAACAAAGTTTTTGACTATAAATCCTTTATATATGAGACAAAACTAACAGTATTGATTATTTTCAAACGCGACGAACATTTACAGACTGAATCTGTCTTAACTCAACTTTGCTTCATAACCCTGGGGTGGTGGAGAGGGGAAAAGTCTGGTCACCGATCGCTTGACCGAGCTCAGCGTGACACGTAAAATGTAAACAAAAGCACGCCGGTACTTCGATGGGTCGCGTCAACGCGTGACTGAACAATCCCGTGAAAAAAATAACAAACAGTGAATTTGAATTACATACGTTATATAAGGATAAACTAAAAATGCATAAAATTTAATTACGATACGTTCGATCGATCTGAAATTTTGATACGATGCATTGTTATGTGAGACGGGTCCATGTGCCGAATTTCAGCTGGATCGGATAACGGGAAGTGGGTCATTTTTTACTTTTGTTTTTCCGCCCGCCCAAGACAGAGAGAGATGACGACAGAGAGAGAGACATAGACGGTGGTGAAGTTAATATAAGGGATTTAATAAAACAAACCCGTAAAAACAAATTTTTTGACTATAAATCCCTTATATATGAGACATAACTAACAGTATTGATTATTTTCAAACGCGACAAACATTTACAGACTGAATCTGTCTTAATTCAACTTTGCTTCATAACCCGTGGAGAGGGGAAAAGTCTGGTCACCGATCGCTTGACCGAGCTCAGCGTGACACGTAAAATGTAAACAAAAGCACGCCGGTACTTCGATGGGTCGTGTCAACTCAAACTCTCACGTGGGGAAAAAACAATAACAAACAGTGAATGTTATATAAGGATAAACTAAAAATGCATTAATTTATTTACGGTACGTTCGATCGATCTGAAATTTTGATACGATGCATTGTTAGGTGAGACAACGGGTCCGTGTGCCAAATTTCAGCTGGATCGGATAACGGGAAGTTGGTCATTTTTTTCTTTTGTTTTTCCGCCCGCCCAAGACAGAGAGAGATGACGACAGAACGACAGAGAGACAGAGACGGCGGTGAAGTTAATATAAGGGATTTAAAAAGGTGAGGTCAGGCTCAATGCCACTAGTTTGATATGTATAATATCACACGGGTGATTCAGTTAATCTCATACGGTTCTTGTTACAATTCACAACTGACAATGTCTGCTCACACAGTATATCGAGCCTACATGCTGAGCATTTTCTTAGCAAATGTCGAATCAAGTCAATGAGAGAAATCTGTTGTCTGCTACGACATTCAGCATCACTTTGCAACTCAATGAGTTCCAGTTCCAGATTGCCTGAAGCACCATCAGGGTCAACAGAGAAAGGTGAAGAAAAAAAACATGATTTTCTTTTCAATAGCTTCAAAGCCCCGAAAACGTTTTTGAAATTCATCAGCCAGGTAAATGATATCTGCAACATACCTCTGCATTTGCTAATTGAAGTTTCTTTCTGGAAAACGTCATGATTTTCTTTAGTGAGGGAAAATGTGCGGTATTAGGCTTCATTTTAGACAGTTGGCTTTTAAAAAGTTGCAGCTTGTTCCAAAAAAGCCTTGATATGTGAATATAATTGGCTTACCACTGCATTGTGCCCTTGAAGTTCAGTGGCGTCACTAGGGGGGGGGTGGGCCGCCCCGGGTGACACCCATCAGGGGGTGACACCCGAGCCTATAATGTTACTGTGTACGATTTTATGTCAGAAAACAAAAGATGACAAAAATTTTAATCTAGAAAGAAATTAAGAAATACAATGAAATACGTTAAACGCGAAAATTCTTATTTAAAAAAATATCAGTTAACTTGCAATAATAAAACAGTCCAAACACACGAACAACATTAAAACAAATTAGGAAAAAAAGAAAAGAAATAGTCGCAGCAGAGAGATCTTTAAAAGAGGCTGGAATGAAAGAGGCAGTGTCTTCTGTTTTAAAAGATATAAAGCCATTTGGGCTTGGACACACCGACAGCATAAACGAATCCCACCTCACGACTCCCTCCACCACATTGGGTTGGGGGAAATACATTTTTTATCACCACCCCCCTCCCCAAAAAAAAATAAATCAAAAGATGGGTTTTCTTTGTTGATGTTTGGTGCTCATTCCTTGTCCTTACCCTGAGCCTGGGGCTGGACAATAACTTTTTTTAAGAGTTCTGAAAATTGGACTAATTCTGAAGGTAAGCAGTCTTCGAAATCACTCATGAACCTACATGTGGAAGAAAATCAGAAGCCCCGAGCCTAGTGCTCTTTATGGGTCTTCCCGGAAGACCCCCCTTAGCCATCTGGCCACCAAAGGGACGTAACAGCTGAGGAAACCCCCCCCCCACCACCAAAAAGCGGTCGCTTCTGAAGCGGCCACCTGGGCATCCAGGACATACAGTCGAAGATGCCTCCCACTAAGTTGCCATCACAAGGGGGTGGTTGAATTTCCTAATACGACCCGCTACCACTTTGGCGCCATCCCGGCAAAGCACGCGGGTCTCCATGGTTAGGACCGCCGCAGACCGGGGGATCATCAAAGACCTACCTAGGGTGCAACCCCCACTGGAAGGTTTCCTCAGAGCTGGCGTCCAATGCGTTCTTCGCGGCACTTTTTGCTAATCCGTACTGGCGCTCCTGGCCCTAAACCGGCACCGCTGGATGGCGTTGCTAGTAAATTGAGGGGGACGAAACGGTTGCTTCGGATTTACCCGACCCCTTCTTCGAAATCACTTGAATGTTCTTCCATTAACTTGGCTGCTGCCCATCGGGTGGTGAAAGTGCTGAGCTCAGTTAGGTTTGTAAGAAAGCCAAACTTCTCATGTATGTATTTATATGCACCTAACCAATGTTGTAGGGCTTTAGAAATTTGTCAATGATTACCAGAAATACCTCAATCTTGAATTTTTTCTCCAGGAGAATACTTTTTTGTTGATGTCCTTTTATCAAACTGACGCTTTCTTTTTTTGTTTGATAGTATTGAAGATTGTTTACACTGTTTTTACCACGGACTTTTCCTTTCCTTTGTCTTCATAGGAATAAAATTAAGAATGCTATTTTTTAACAAACTCAATGAGAGACTTCCTTTCTAAAATTGTTTCCCGAATTTCAAGTAAAATAGCGACTTCCAGTTGTTCAATTTCCTTTAGAAATCCTTCTTCTTCAAGTCGACAGTCACGTGGCTGATTTTCATTCGTTGCTAATTCTTCTAGTGCTGCGATATTCTCATGGTATGAGCTATTAACAGACCTTACAGCATAATGTCAGGCTGACCATCTTGTGTATGACAAGGCTTTGTTAGCATGTATCAATTTCATATGTTTTTGAAGTACCTGTCACCGATGAGTAGATGCAACAAGTTGGGTATAAAGATTTTGCAGAAGACAAAAAAATATGACCGCAGTAGGACAACCTGCTGCTCTTTTCCCAACCAAATTAAAGGAATGAGCTGTGCATGGCACATAATGAGCTACAATGCACTTCTCTCGAAGAATAGCCTGGTTTCCGTTATACTTCCTAATCATTTGCAGTATTGCCGTATGACTGTCCAATGCATTTTCAGGGATTCGTACAACATAATGGCCTGCATCTTTATTATACACTATAATTCATAAAAAGTTTGGGGGCCCTTAAATTATTGGGGGCTTTAGACCGTTCAGCAACCCCCCCCCCTTTTTTTTAAAAATCCGCCATAAGGGGGGGGGGTCCACGCATCTGTGACGATGTGGTACGAGGAGGGGGGTGTTTAAGAAATGTGACGTCACATAAAAAAACGCGAAACTTTAAATAAAAGTTCCACTTAAATATTTGATTGTTTACCATTTATTTAATTACGTTTTCAATTACTTCACGCGTGTTACGATATTACAGTGCAGACTTACCCTAAATACATATTTAAATGACAAAAAATAATTTGCAACATGCTAATTTTTATTGAGAAAATACGGCTTGGGGGAGGGCGTCAAAGCTTTGTGACGTTATATCGTAAAAAAGGGGTAGGGTCTGAGTTTTTTTGACAAAGTATGACGCTGGGGGAGGGTGGGGTAAAAATCGGCAACCTCGCATGACGTCATTCAGTCGTGAAGGGGTGACACCATGAGCTACCGCCCCGGGTGACACCAACCCTAGTGACGCCTCTGCCTTGAAGACTTATGTTAAAAAGGTTTAGATGTCTTGTCACATCAACTAAAATTTAAAAATCTGCCAGCCAAGCAAAATGAGATAGTTCTGGAACTGGTTGTTTCTTATTTTTCCTGAATTGCCCAATTCTTTTTTAAGTGTAGGAGCGCTGAAGTGCTGTCCCCCAACTGAGTCATCTTACAGCATTGCCATACACAACAACTTCGTATTGGCCCTGGATGTCAAGAAGAAACTGCTGAAACTTCCAGTGAAACAGAGCTTTAGAGCAAGTGGCGTATAAAGATTTTACAAGACCACATCTAATATGTTTGGCACCAAAAAGTTGTTGGTGAATGATACTGTTAAGATTAAAAGCTTTGTCACCCTCAAAATTTCGAATTTTCTTATAAACAAAATGTCGTTACAGAAATAATACGTCAGGCAATTAATTATTTAAGATGAGGCCGCGGGCCAGTTAAAATCTAAGCGCGGGCCATGTTTGGCCCACGGGCCGGACTTTGGACACCCTTGCTTTTAAGTCTTTTTTAAAATGTATCAGTATCAGGGAGTAATTTGGTTTAAACAAAATTGGGTTACTTTAACATGGCTGAGACTAAAAATGAAAACAAACAATAACAATGAGCGTAATTATAAAAAAATAAGATAATAAAACATTGTAATGCTCTTGTGCATTGGAGATCGCATGTTCATTCATCACGAGTTTTAATATCATCCCACAATTAGCAGAATCGATTCTTGTATTACAGAAAAATTGCAATCACAATAAATTTCCTATAGTTGTAAAAGGGTGGGGGAATTCCCGGATTTGTTTAGATAATATTATTTTGATATTATTATTAAAAGTATTATTATTTAAATCTTGAATTAAATATAAAGAAATTTAAAGGGGTCTTATTTTCTTATATTTAATTTGAATTGTTCCAAATATTGAGCAACAAACTAAATTAGCCGTTGAAAGTGATAATTAAAAATAGTTGGTTAGTCCCGTCGGGCGAATTTAAATTTATTTAATAATGCATTGCATTTTCTCGGGATAAAGTATCGAGTTCATTGTTTAATTAGTCATTGTTTACAATTTCAATTGGTTTTGAGTTTCTGAGTTTAGCAATAGATTATAGATGCATTCAAAAGTACAAAAGTAAAAGCCTTTATAATTCATATTCATTGTCGACATTGTCTAAGCCTAAAACTAAAATATGAATGACTTGAAATGTGATGATAAAATAAATAATCTAGGTGGAACTAGTGAAAGCTATTGACTATTGAGTCATTTTTTTGAGGCCATTGTGTTAAGAATTCATAATTATTAAATATCTTAGTCGACTTAGTCTTTTAGTAAAGACTAAAGATCAAGTCAAGATGAAGTGTCTGCTAGTAGTTAATCAGCTTAATGATCCATTTTATATTGATTATGATGTAGATTTCGCAGAATACATCATTCGACGAGCGAAAGATAAAGGTTTACTTGAGGTATGTGAATTGTATAAAAAAAAATAATGTATTAGTATTAGTATTGTCATTATTTGGGTATATAGTATGATAATAGTATGAGGCAAAGAGCAACGTTTGCCAAATGGGCGGTATCTTGCCGTTAGTTGGGGTACAGTTTTGCTAAACAAAAGTATAATGGCCTGTAGGCACAGTACAGTTTTCAATGGCTCTGTTACTAACAGTGTTAGTGTTAGTCACTTAAGTCACTGTACTAGTTACTCTGTTAACTGTAGCCCATGGGCGCCCGCAGAAAATTTTCTAGGGGGGGGGGCAAAATATTTTTAGTAATGTTTTAATGTAGTTTTAATTTTCTGTAGCGTATATGTATTGTAAACGAACGGACTGGGCACTGTAGTAATGAAGGGCATACTACATTAGTACCAAAGTTGTTATTTGCACACAATGTATGCAAGTATATAACGAAACATAATTTTAAAATAAAATTTATTCTTTAAACAAGAACTGGAGTCGTCTATTATCCCTGCCAAACATATCTAAAATTTTGTCCATAAAGTCATTTTTGTTGCCGTTCACTTTGTCTCGTGTACGCTTAACATGCACAACCCAGACAGACGTTCATCTGACATTGTAGATCTAAGCCATGTTTTTACACGACGTAATGTGCTGAACGATCGCTCCACAGTACATGTTGTTGCTGGTAATGTTAGCAAAACTAGTAAGGCATACCTGACAACCGGATAAAACTTTGTAAACGGTAACAAGTCGAGGAAATCTTGGCTACTTTTGTATTCTCGCGTTTTCCAAAAATCAAACCAACTCAAGGCTTCACTTTCAAAATTATCAATGTGGTATACCTGATTAATAGTAGACATTGTATCCTTAAACTGTTGACGATTCAATTTGTACAATTTCTAAGGGTGTAGCAACGTTAAGTTAAATTGTGCACTGTTGGCTTCACAAAATCGACTCTCAATTGAGCTAATTAGAGAATCCAAGTATGGAATGTAAACTGTTTGTCTGAAGTACTCCTCAACACTTGTGGTTTCTGGATTACTTCGATGCTTTTGTCTTCCACACTGTCTTGGGATAATCAGTTCAATATCCACCTTCTGTGCGATTTGTACTGTTTTCTCAAAAATATCCCTGAAATAGTTATCAGAATCACCTCGGTGAAGTTTTATTACACTGAGCAGGTTTTGAACTTGCAGTTGGACTTCTGGAAGATCAACTTGAACAGCTTGAAGAGCCTGAGTAACTGGTTCCAGTATGGCAGAGTACTGCGAAATAATATTGAGACAAAATAAAAACGTGCTGGACTTTGATGAACAATATAATTGATGTGCAGCCTGGCGTGTATTTCCATTTGCATGCAATGAAAATTCTTCCAGTTGACAATAAATATCTTCAAATTTACTAGAAAAAATCCGAATACTTTTATACTTGCTTGTCCATCTTGTCTCACACAGAAGAGGAATATTTGGAACAGAGGACCTCCTTTTTGGACTTTCACGAAAATATGTAATAATTGCTTTGATAGTACCTATAGTATTTCGTATCACTGCAACATTATTAAGATCATTTACTACGAGATTCAGTCTATGCGAGGCACAGTGAACAAAGGCAGCCTTGGGGTAAATACTTCGAATTTTTGCCTGAACACCATTTTCTTTCCCGGCCATTGTAGAGCATCCATCATAACCTTGACCCAGCAGATTATTAAGGAGAAGACCAAATGTTTTGCAATGTTCAATAATACAATCAGATATCGTGGCGGCGTCCATATCTTTCAGAGGAGAAAATCCAAGGAATTCCTCACGAATCATAGCCTGCCCACTAGACGTATCTACAAACCGGACTCCCAGTGATAATTGTTCTGTTCCTGAGATATCTGCTGTTTCATCGGCTATGATCGAGAATCCAACAGCATTGTTGGCAGCTTTTACAATGTCTTCTCGCAGAGCTTGTTCAGACATGTTGATCAAATCATTCTGAGTTCGGTGTGATGTGTAACGTGCATTTTCAGCAGCTGTATCAAAATGGTTTTTTAAAATACTGTCTCCTCCCTCCATTTGATAAGCATAAAGTTGTTCGGCATTTCCTTTTGTGCTATTTTTCCCACGAATTGCCAAATCGTTTGTTCCGCAAAATAAGATTGTTGAAATAATAGGATACAGTTTCTTTCTGTTTTCTTCAATAATTCGTTTTACTGAATTATCTACCTGACAAATAATAACCTTATTTGGATCTCTAATGGTTGACGTGAAGTGTTCAGCATCTTGTTGATCCGGTCCAGCAGTATTGTCATATACTCTAATCTGTCTAATTCATTTCCGGTCATTGTTAGGAGGAATTCGGAAGGCCTCATATCCGGCAGCCAAATACACAACATTGTGCTGGGCTGGGGGGCGGTATTGTTTAGAGAACCGATAATTTTCACCTCTGCCCGACGCATTCCAAGCTCCACCACAATAGTGTGGTGGGCTGCAGGGGGGATGGCTGTTGAAGCTTTTACTTCCGAGTCCAATAAATTTCTGGAGCCGGATGTCCTCACTTCCGAATTCCTGTCAGTCATCAGTAATCCAACACCCCAGGTACCGTCACACTGCGGGAGTGAACAGAGGGCCCTTTGTTGCATGCGTGAGAAAGGGGGAGGGGAGCACAGTGGCTGGCGCTCCCCATGTATGTTTTTGGGGGCACACGGCCACATCCATAATAAAAATACTTATGGTCAAAACAACGTTTGACTCACAACATACAGTTGTACATAAAATAATTAATATTGTAGAGAACCTGTTGGTATGTGGGTGTATTGGGCCTCATTACTACTGGTTGGACTAAACTCTCTGCTTTCACTCTATTCAAACACCAAGACTGTAAGACTACATGAAGACTTATTATTTCCTCTTTATTGCCTCACTCCTTGATTCCGCTGCTGTCTCAATTCCGAAGCGGACGGCTGACCTTTAGATAACAGAGTCTACATTAAGCACCTCTGGGCATCTGGACGCGGTTCGGTCTATTCATCTATCCAAGCTACCGCATGGGGCAGTTCACACATCTTGGTCAGTCCTGACCAGACTAAAAGCCCTTGCCAGCAACAGCAATCTTTGATTTAAAGACCGTTTAACTGCCCTAATTCTCTACAATATAGAAAATATAAACATAATTACCCAGTAAAACGAAATCAGCATCAGCTTAGTTACTTTCTGTTTATTTTCTCTTTACTTTAATAAATTTGTTGTCTATTATTGTCAAATTTGTTTTTAAATCCATCAATCCAGGGGGGGGCAAGCGCCCCCCCCCTTGCCCCTCCCCTGCGGGCGCCCATGCTGTAGCCGTAGCCACTGTTGGCTTGTAGGTGCAATAATTTATATACATGTATTTCCAATGCCAATAATGGTAATACTAATGGTTCAGGTTACTGGGGCTGGGATTTGTTTGGAATTATAATCATACTACATGAATATGACTCATTATGACATGTCATATGAATATGTATATCATTATTATTATTATTTATTTTAAATTAATCTATTTTTAAAAATCACCCATGATGACTGTCTGCCTGAATCTGAAAGGCTTAAACTTAAATTAAGTGTCAGGCCTAACAAACTAAACATTAAGTTATTATGTGTTAAATCTGATAAATTAAATAAATAAAACTCAATAACATACTAACTTCAGTTAAACACAGGTACATTGTCATATGCATGTGCTGCATATTTTCTTTCATTTTGCAGAAATTGAAATAACTGGTGTTATAGTATATAGTTCATGGTCATTGCTCCAATGTGCTGTGGCCCTGTGTCATACATGAGAAGGGGAGGAGACAATACAAAACTAAAGTATCTCTCACACCAGATTTGCTTCCAGATATAGTTAGGCCCCATGTCTTCTGCATGCACAACATCAGCCACAGACCAGACTACCCTTAGTCCTTCCGTGGTGACGGGCCTGGTCACATACACTACATGATCTATTAAAGCTCCTCTCAAACACACTAACACACCCAGCAGAGTCAATCTTGAGAATAAACGTATTCAAGAATATGGGACCCTGACACCACATGCGATGAATGGGTTGTTCTCTCTGACATGTTAAAACCTCACCCATCCCACTCTTTTTTTTTAGTTTGTTTAAACCTTTGTACTACTCTTTACCTCCTCTATCTGGTTGATGGATTCCTGGACATAACACTGCAGCTAAGTTTTATTTTCATACTGCTATTAGTTTTTGTTTATTTGCTGATGAAAGCTTATTGCCGACAAGTTCATTGTTTTGTGGCATCCTGTCAGTGTTAGGCATACCCTTTTTATGTAACTTTTTTTTTCTCAAACACATCTCAGCCGCTGTCCTCAGTGGCTGAGTGAAACTCTGCGACATGAAAAGTAAAAAAATATGAAAAAAGGTTAACTCTCACTCACATAAACAGAATTATCATAACATGCATTACCCGAAACATCACACTGTATGTGAAAGTGGGTAAAGTAAATTAAATGATCTGTGTTATTTTTGACAGCATAATGGCTAATATTATGGTCACCAGGGGCAGATTAAGACTGCACGGGGCCCCTGGCTGCAATTCAAAATGGGGCCCTATCCAGCCAGTGTACCTTTAGATAAAATGATTACTAGCAGCTAATTTAAGACTGTAACTTGTAACTATTCAGCAAAATAGATTGTATATGAAAAAACATAACACGAAGAAATAACTGTTTGCCGGTATCGTAAAATTGAGTGTAAAATGCAATATAAAGAATAAAAATAAAAATTAAAAAATATGCCACACCCTACCGGGGGATCGATCCCGCGACCGCTTGCACCAAAGGCCTATAAACTTTCGATTAGACCAGCTGAGCTCAGCGCGAAAATTGTCAATTTATGACATATAAGTGATATTCTTTGTGAGCCTATCATATCAGGTTTTTCCGATTACTATTTTAAGACTATTATATCGGAATAGAGTTCACATTAATAATAATAGATACGATTTTATTAATTTGTTTAATTTATCAAAATTTCAGCGATTTGTGTAAACATTTGTCCATTTTTATTATAAAATATACTAAATTTGGGGGCCCCTAAATCATCAGGGGCCCCTGGCTTTAGCCCGTTCAGCCCCCCCTCCCCCTTAATGCGCCATAGATGGTCACTACAAAAAATAGATATCCAAAAAAAAATCGCATTTGAAGTGATGGTTAGGATTATTGCAAGATGACTCACCATAGGGAAATAAAAGCATTTGACAGAGCTCTTCAGGACCTACAGAGAATTAAATTCCCGTATTGGGGGAATAAACCACCCAGCTCACTCCAGTAATGCAGTATTTATTCACCCCACCATTGGCCTAGATTTCAAGTCCAATCCTTGTGAGTCAATGTGAGGTTTCACGTTATAAGTGATAAAAAGATAGAGGAGTATATGTTTACATTTTAGAAAAAATGTCAAATTAAAGGCTAAATTTACACATAGATCATTTGATTTGGCTTAAGGAAATAGCTTTTCTTACACACACACAGAAAGTACATGGCTGCCAGCCTTAATAATTCATTGGATAAAATATCTACTCAAATGGTGAGATTTATTGGAGAGTATCTAGCTCAAGCACTACCTGATGGATCATTTACTTTTCAAACCCAACAGAGATTGAACAGCATCGTCTTTGTCTGAAAGTTCATATCCCATTCATACTGATGCACATCTTTAGCCGTCAAAATTTTGTAATTTTGACGGCTAAAGACTAGAGCCTTACCTAAAGATGTCATTGAAGCAACCATTTTTACAGGCTGTGAAAAGGTTTTAATATCCTGAATTCCTGTAATTCCTACCACTTTCATATCTGGAGTATAATTTTTTTTAAACCTAAGATAATACTCAAGGATTTCTGTACTTGAAGTCTTTTGATCTATCAAGGGCACTTCAAGCACACTTTTGAGGTTAAATGGTAAGTTAAATACAGAATTTGAAATATGTTATCTTCATCTCAACATTGTACCTAAATTTTACCAATTTACTTTTTTGGTCAGGGTGGAAATTTGGTCTAACTTATTTTCTTTTATAAACTCCTCATTAGTTTGGTCAACTTTAAAAAAATATATAAAAAATTAATAATAGCAATATTTCTAAAGTTTGGGTAGTGTTCTGAAATGTTAAGAAGAGATTCATTGGGACAGCAAACCTGGATATACATTACATGGTAGTTGATATGACTAATTTGGTAATTGTGGAGTAGGAGTTTGAAAAGCAAAGACATAATTATTTACATCAAGAGATACTAGGTTAGAGCAGAGTCCATAGTTATAAAGCACTGCAGTAACCTCTTATCTAATGGATTAGATGGTTGCTGAATCATCAACTCCCAGCATGGTCTTGATTCAAATGTTTCTGTTTCAAACTTATGCTCTTACCAAATCAGGGATGACATGATTAGGAAAACTTCATCTTTTCCTTCAAATGTTGCAATGAACCATAGTATTTCACCAAGTATAATTTAAATATCTCTTCACTCCAGCAAGGGGCTTCTATTAAACTATCTTTTTTTTTCTTTTTTTTGTGCTTCAGACAAAAGTAGAAAGCGAATTCCTGAACATTTTTGGAAGTCACGGGGTTAAAATAAAATACATTTTGTGGCGTTGGAAGTGTAGAAAAAATATTAATATGATTTTCTTTAGATTAATGTATTTTAAATAGTCAGTAATCTCTATAATTCTTAGTAAATTGTTTCAAAATTTAAAAAAATTAAAAGTTAAAGTGGGTTTCTCTGACTGCTCTTGAAAAACACAGATAATTAGGCATATTTTCTTCACAAATAAATGTGATTTGCAACATTGTTTTCAGCATGATGCAGACATTACCAAACTGGATGCTAATTTAGTGATGCAGTTGTTTTCTCCATTGATTAACTCACAACGGCTACTCATTGACAGAACCAAAGAGCCTTGTTCCTCAATTGTTTGCCCTAATGGGTTTCGTTTTGTTTTCAAATATGTAAGTATGTGTTTAGAAAAATTATTGTGTAGACTAAAGTTTTCGTTATTTAAATTTAAAAAAAAACAACTTTTATAATATTCTATATCATATAATAGCATTACATGTACTGTAAAATGTATAAAATTCAAGTAAAGAACACCAACCAGTTCAGTTAATTTAATTTTATCTATCACTCTAGTTTATTAGTTATTTACTAGAAAAAGTTCTACTTGTCTAAATTTTCAAAACATTGTGCATAAATTTGTCAATGAATTTTTTGCATTTAAGGCTGCGAAAATTAATGATTAAGTAATCAATTAATCATTAAAAATTTTTTAATTGATTAAAATTAATTAGATCGATTCAAATTTAAGAAAATATTTCGAGTTATTTTTTCAATTTATTAATAATTTATATATTTTTTACTTACTTACGTACATTTTCCAGCGTATTATTATTATTACAATGTATTTATATTGACGAGCAGACGTAAACAAAAATGAAAAATAATGACAGCACAATTACGGTTAAGCGTTTAAGCAGAAGGTTGAGCAAAAATTTTATTTTTAAGCTTACTGCGGATGGCAAAGTAGACAAAGGCGACAGAAATTATTGCGTCCACTGCCATAAACGATTCGCTTTTCGGGGTTCAAATACGCGTACATCGCTGACGTGTCACCTTCAGCACAAACATCCGCTCAAGTATCAACACGTTGTCAACAGTGACCTGCAGAAGAGTTCACAGAAATGACGCGGATTAGTTACCCTTCTTCCAGCCACTCCTTTTTCTTGTCTAGGTCATTTTTGGTCTCAAAATAAATGTTTACCTATGTGGCTCTACGGAGCACAAGCTCTGACATGTCGCCCCAGAATAATAACCCAAACGCCTTGGAAAATTCAACTAAGGGAGGTTGGAAGCCACAAAATCTTCGAGTTAAGGAGATCTAAAATACATTACTCTTATGGACTTAAGCCGGGACCTAACAATTAATTTGATATAGGGAGGTTTTCAACTTAGGGAAGTTTGCCCTATCGAGGTCCGACTGTACTTTGTTTCATTTTTTCCTTTCTGAGCTTTACGATTACTTACTATTAGAAATTAAATATATATATTTTAAAAATTATTAATTCCTTAGATGGATGATCTACTTATTGTTGCAATTAATGGTGATGGAACTGAATCTGAAGTGTTTCTACACCGAAAGATAGAAGTTTTCATAATGGTGATGAGATTCATGTTTGGTCCAGTATGTGAAGAGTAAGTAATCTTTTTAGCTTTGAAAGGTGACATATATTTGTTTCATATATTTGTTTTAAACTCTACATAATAAAATATTTCCCTAAGCGTTAAGAATTTCATGACAATCTAAAAAGCTCATTATTACTGTAAAAATCCAAGGTTTAATTAAAATAACATTTTTTAAAATAATTTTCAGAAACCTAAGCAATACTTCTACCTCTACCCTCATTTAAAAAAAAATTAAATAGTAAATCAGAAAGCATATAATTTATTATTTTAAACACTTGTTTATTGTAGTTTAAACAAATTCACTTTCAACAAATATACATATATTTACAAATATTTTTTAAATGGTTTAACTTCTACAGAATGGGTCAGTCACATTCTTATAGTAAGAAGGCAAAATGGAATTTTCTTCGTCAGCTCATGAACAATTGGGGCAATATGGTTGAATCAGAACAAGGATTTCTGGTTGAGGTAATTTTTAACTCATTAATGAATGTTAAAATCCTTTTATCTACGTTGTTTCTTTGGTAAACAATTTATTTAAACTGGTTTTACATTATAGGTAAGTTTATTTTATTTGGTACTTGTAATGCTTATGTAGCAATTTTTTGATCAGGCTATTGAAAGACTACATGTTAATCAAGTGGTCAGTGAGAAATGTGTGGAAATCCTGGAAAGATCCGTGAAGCAGATCCAAGCAGCCAGGGACCAACCTGTCCAGCATGCTATTTTACTAGTCAACAGCAAACTTTTAGCTCTTTATTCCAAGTAAGATTTTAAAACTTTTCTCATGTTTTAGTTCCTAAATTAAGTAAGCTATACCCATTAGTGAAATTAAGTTGTGCCATTTACCAAGACAAACAACTTTTCAATGTTTCTGTTTCTTTACAGATATTTTTTCTAAATTTCATTATATAAATATAATGATAGACATGGAATTTTATTTTGCCTATTGTTTTACTAAACTTTTATAGATAACATTTTTTTAACAAATAATAAAAGACAAAAAAATCTAAATAATGATATAGTAAACATGGTGAAAATAATGAATTTAAAGCTTATGGTATCTTTCTTTTAGGAAAGATAATATCTAAAAGCATATATTATCTTTGTTGCTCAGCAAAAATAACATATTACAAAGTTAAAAATGAGAAATTAACAAAAGAGGCTTAGATTTAGTCAATGCACAACGTGGGGAGCGGTGGTCGAGTGGCAACGTACCGAAAGTCACAGGTTTGAATCTCTGTGAAAGCAGGGGCTTGTTCCCATTGCTAAAACCTCCCTGAGTCCACCCAGCTCTGAATGGGTACCTGACATTAGTTTGGTTAAAGTAAAGATGGCTAGCCACACAATCCCCTCATCTGCCGTGGCTATAGAAACTTGTGAATGCTGCTTCATTAGCCGCATAGGCCAGAATGGTCTGAAAAAGGAACTTTACTTATTTTACAATGCACAACTATTGTTCAAATTGTTACTTTTTCAAAAAAATTGTTGTATTAAAAAAAGACATAAGCTACTCAAATCATAATCCAAAATTAGAAAACTTGATTTTTAAAATAAAATTGATAATTTTTAAAGTTTAGTCTGTAATCTACTTTGTTTATATTTTATGTTTAGCCGAAGTGCTCATGAGCTTCGGGCCAAGGATATTTTAGCAGTGATGATCTTAGCCAGGACAATGTATCCTCGTGCAGATAGATTGGAAGATCATTTTGCTAAACATTACATTGGGTCAGTGTCTAGGTCAAGGACATCATCAAGAGATGACAATAGTGAATTTGGGGACGATGAGGTTAGAGTATAGATACATTTTATGGGATGAAATTGTCAAGCTTTTATTCAGTGCAGATGCCCTTTCTATTGCAGAAGATTATTGCCTTTTTGGCTCTATGATGCTCTGTTATTTTTTCACTTAATAAAAAAGTATAGTTTTAGAGTATAATAGATCTAATGGGAGCATTATGCTACCCATGTAGACCCAATGAAAGTATTTTGTATTAGCTTGTCTTAATACCAGACCATATCAAATTAAATTAACATTAAGATTTGTTTAGTATTGACATGCAACTTGCTATTCATATATATTCTGCTTGTAAAACATATCAAATGTGTTAAATTTTTGAGAGAAGTCAGTCTAGATCAAAGTTTTCATAAGTAATTTTTGATACTATTTATTACAGTATCACAGTGCACCTAATACCCCAGGTGGCAAAAGATCAAGATCACCAACTTTAATATTAGATGACCAGAGGCAAGAACGGATACTCAGTAACTCATCTTCAAATAGTGTTTTGTCACATGAAACAATCACAAATGTAAAGAACTCCCCCCACTCATCCCTTGCAGGTTATGAAGTAATAAAAAATGCTAGTGCATCTGATCAAGAATATTCAAGTCATGGAGAATATTCTGAATCAGGTCCTTCATTGCTGGATATGTACACAGAAAAATACCCAGATCATATGTTTCCGAAAGCGGCACTGGACAGAGATAATTCTCATAAAAAGTCAAAGGCTGGTGACAAAATATGTGATTTAACGTCCGTCCAGTTAAATTTTCAGGTTGATGTTCATCCTGTGTCATCCAGACATTTACAAGATAATCATATAGAAAAGGAAAAATCTTATCTCTTTCAGTTACAAAATGGGATAGGTGAGGAAAAAAATTAATCATTCAGATCCTGAATTCATATAAAAATCATTTAATCTTCTAAAAAGTTCACTTAAAATTAATGAAGCACTCAAAAACGCAATAAAAAAAACTATAAGATTTTCAGATCTTATATTTGATTGATTACAAGTAAGTGATATTTAGAAAATGCTTGTATCATAGTGTATCTGATAGATGACTCTGACTTTTTTTTAGATGTTAATGAGCTGGAAGTCACAGACGATCGGTCATCACCAGTAGATATAAGCAGTAAAAGGTCTAGTGCTTCCCAATTTTCGCTTGAACCAAATATTGACATTTCAACCCCGTCGAGATCTAGCTCAGGTAATTTCTAAATAGTTAATTTATGCTGAATCTAAATGCCTATTATTTGAAGAAAAAACAATCTTATAACAGTTACTTGCTAAGAATAGTTTTCCTGATGTGGAAATCTATTTTTCCCATCTTTCTTTATTTCATAGTTATTTCAAATCTGAGTAAAAGTTACCCAGAGCTTTCATCTACCAATGGGCAAGAATTTCATTTCACAGGAGTTGCACAAAATCAAGCTTCAGAAGACTCTGTTGATGCAGTTCAAAGAAATAAAAGAATAACAGTTAAGTGATTAATTTTAGGATATGTAGTGGGTTATTTATAAGGTGTTAAATCTCTTTTTTATGGAGACCTGGGCATTTTACCTAAGGAATAACATCACCGATCTGAGTTGAAGTTTTGTTTAAGTCCTCCAGGAATCTAACCTATTGCCTTGAAATGAGATTCATTATTCAAACAATTCATTCATGATAATCTATCACTAAAATAATGACATTGAAAAAAATAAATCAATAACAATGTGTTTTGTTCTCCTCAAAGCCAGCAAACTTAGGTCCTTACTCCAACTCTGAACTTCATCATCCCGCTGCCTCAAGACTAAGCCATTCAGTGACTTTCCCTTTACAAGACACCATTACAGAGCAAGAAGTAGTTAGCAGCAAGCCAAGTTTTAACACATACTGGCCACACACAGTCTTCCTGGAGACGTCTACTTGTCAATACTCACCTTACAACATGCACAGCATCCAGGTGTTACCTGGTGTCACTGTTGTTTTTCTATCTCAGGTTTGATTCAGTTAGTTTTCTACAAAGCTAGTATGGCCATACTTTAAAGAAAAGTTCAATATTAGTTAATATTAAATTTTGATAGATTTTTAATTCTATCCAGGCCCCAGTTAATATTAAATTTTGACAGATTTTTAATTCTATCCAGGCACCAAGATATGCTGTAGCAGACACCTTGTTTCAAGTAATCACTAGTTTGCAAGATCTCATATATGATAGACGTATTAAGATGACTCGCTCCCAAAGTATTCATGTTTATGATCTAATCAACTCTTTACTCTCCAAACTCCATAACAATTTAAAAAAATTAAAGGTAAGATTTGTTGTTTTAAAAAAAATAATTTTTTTTATATGGACACTAATTAAGCTCTCTCATTCCCATAACATGTAAATCATCTTAAAGATTTATAAATATCATTAACAAATTAAACATGATTAAAATTTACTTTGCTAGTAGTAAAAGTAAGTCCCATGACCGATGGTCGTAGGGAATCCCTAATGTTTCCATTAGAGATTACTCGGGGCTTGTTTATACCTGGTGGGTGCCCCAATTCCCTTCCAGGGGTCAGAGGAGGACTTTCTTAGCGTATCATTTATATTGTGGCTTTGTGTGGGCTCGATCCCACACGCCTCAGCTTTGTGAGGCGAGCGCACTACTGACTTCGCTATCCAGCCGCCTGGATATATTCAGAATTTATTCCATATCTTTATTTATTGTGATTATGGTGCTGTTTTTTGCCCACATTTCTCAATTCTAATACCTGGTTAAAAGGAATCATAACAGAAATGTTAATAGTTAATGTTTTTTTTTACCTATCAGAGTAAATAAAACAGACCCTGTGAGACTCTTTTGGGGGTTACATCTGTCTGCTTACTGAATCTAACCTTCTCTTCTAGGGGCTTATTTAAAATTATAATTAGGTTTTTGTTAGCACTGTAAACTAATAATTATTAGCATGTGTCCAGCATGGAAAAAAGAATTTAGTTTGTTAAGCCCAATTTCTCTTTGCCAAATTTAATGAGTCACCTGTCTACACTGGGCTCTAAGTATATTTCTCTTTATTTTTTATCAAATATAATTCTACTCTAGGGTAGGGTGAAGAACCTAAGTTTTGACATTCATAATCGGTGGGAAAAAGAAGACCTTAAACACAAACTCCTTGATTATATGGAGAAGGATATAAGATTACCAATGTCATCAGAGTAAGTTGTTTGCTTGACTCACTGCTTTGATTTACATCTACATGGACTTACAGTCAGTTTGCTTGAACAAAAAATATGGATAAGTTTTATTTTCATAATATATATTTGAACATATTTATGTTGTTCTTAAAGTTATTTTGCCTTGTTCTGTATGTCATTGAATTTATAGCAAACAAAATTAAAATCGAATCCATTAAATGTCTTATTCAATTATTTTTTTTTATTGCCCAAACTTGAGTAGACTTGAGTCTCAAATGCAGGAGCTTTACAAGAAACTGAAAGAAATGTTTTCACATCTATTTTTAACTCCGATACCACACTCTCCAATTTTTTTCGAGTCTATATCGCAAATAAAAGTGAGTCATTAAATTTGTTTGTAAATTGTTATATAAAAAAAGATTCATTTTTCAGTAATTTGATTCCATTTTTCTCCGTGCAGTTCATATTATATATGCTTAAAAATGTATGAGTGCCATGGAAAATAAATTCAGACTGAGCAATCAGCCATTAAAATAGATAATAAGATGTAAGTAGATTTTTCAATACTCACATATGTATGAAAATATAGAAAAATATTTTGTTTGAAGTCATCGTCATAAACACATTTCATTATTTAAGGTAAGCATGCACAGAGACTTGGTTGACTACAGGGAGTATTTGAATGTGAAAGCAGAACGAAACATCACAATGCCATCTTACTTTGAGGATTATCCAGGGCTCATACACTTTATATTTATTGATCGCCACTTCCATCAGATGAGTGCTCCAGCTCTTAATATTTCACTAAAAGAAGGAGAGAATTCTGACGCTACTAGCTATCTTAAGGAAAAAGTAATGTATATATTACTATTATAAGAAAATGCTTTTAAAAACTTATAAATGCTTTTTTTAAAAAAAATTTTAAAACTTTTTTTTTCTTAATATTTTTTATAGCTTAGAAATGTGAGAAGTAGCAGTGTGTTAAATGTATTTAATTTCATCTTTTGTGTTTATTTTTTCTCATGTCAACAGATTTGGGTGATGTATGAACACATGATGTGTAAACTAACGGAAGGCTACACAACCGTTTTGATGAAAGAAGGGGACTTTTATTTCTCATACTTCCTTTGGTTTGAGGATGATGGGGTAATAAAAATATTATAGCGTTAATTTATATTTCTACTTATAATTAGGGCTGTTATCGATTAATTTAAATTTAATCGTTAACTTTTGAAAAATTAACGATTAATTAATCGATAATTTCGATTAAAGCCAAAAATAGAAATTTATGAAGTCATTAAATTTAACATTTTAAGGGAAGTAACAAAAACAGGTAATTGACTTTTGTATTGAGTTATTTCCCCTGTCTAATTGACATTGAAAATTAAGAATATTTTGAACTAAATTTTATGACAATATGTTGATACTTGATCGGATGTTTGTGCTGAAGGTGGTATCTCAGCGATGTATTTGATCCTTTAAAAGAGAATTGTTTATGGCAGTGAACACAGTAAACTTTTTCACCATCTTCGACTTTGCCATCCGCAGTTAGCTTAAAAACAAAATGTTTGCTCAACTTTCCAGTTCTATGTTTAAATCTAACTGCGCTGATGCTGTCAGCCATTTATTAGTTGACGTCTGCCGGTCCACATAAATTAATAAAATAAATTATAATATTACGCGGGAGAAGATTGTACGTAAAAAAATATATACAGTAAATTATTAATAATTAATTATTTATTAATAAAATTTTTTAAAAATATTATAAATATTTTCTTCAATTTTAATCAAATTTTTATCGAAATAAATTAACTTAAAAATAATTAAAATAATTAAAATAATTTTAATCGATAAAAAATTTTAACGATTAATTTAGAAATTAATCGTTAATTTCAGCAGCCCTACTTATAATTCATCTGTACTGGGTTTTTTTATAACAAAAATTGGCTTTTCCACCTGAACCTTTATTCAAATCTGTGACGTTTTTGTATAACTGATAGTGATAGGTGATTCAGTGTTTTGATTCTTTCAAATCCCAAGAATCTTGTAATAAATTCATCATTTAATATAGTTTAGATATAGGTTTTATCGATTAATTTAAATTTAATCGTTAACTTTTGAAAAATTATAGATTAATCGATAATTTCGATTAAAGACAAAAATAGAAATTTATGACATCATTAAACTGAACATTTCTCACGGACATTGAAAATTAAGGATATTTTGAACTAAATTTTATGACAATGTGTTGATACTTGAGCGGATGTTTGTGCTGAAGGGGGTATGTCAGCGATGTATTTGATCCTTTACAGGAGAATTGTTTATGGCAGTGAAGGCAGTGAACACAGTAAACTTTTTCACCATCTTTGACTTTGCCATCCGCAGTTAGCTTAAAAACAAAATTTTTGCTCCACTTTCTTGTTATATGTTTAAATTTAACTGCGCTGATGCTGTCAGCCATTTTTTACTTGACGTTTGTACGTAAAAAATATAAAAATTTTTATTAACGAGCAACAAAGCCCGTCCAAGGACGATCCGCCACCGTTCGGTGGCATGTTGTAACTCCCCTCCAACAGCCGTCTCGACCGGCATTACATGTGCATCGAGTCAAAAATACTATTCATTATAGTTAAAATAAATAACTTGTAAAAACAGAGCTTTTTGCTATAAATCTCAACGCACATAACTCAAAATAAAGTCTTGGAAGAAATACTGCACCAAAAATAACTCGTTTTGAACGTCCACGTAAATGGCGTAAACGTGTTCAATATGATTGGCTGTAGGAGTAATATATGTTTGAGGGACCAATCGCTATAGATGACCGGACAGAGCGGACAGAAATGACAGAATCTTGCCTTTTATTAAATAGGATTATTAATTATTTATTAATAAAAATTTTTAAAAATATTAGCAATAAAATTTTTTTAACGATTAATCGAGAAATTAAGCGTTAATTTCCACAGCCCAAAAGGATTTTCAAGATGATTTAGCAGCACCAATGTAACTACAAAATACAGTAATCGAAGAATAAAGTTGTTGCTTTTTAGGTCTCTATTTTGTTTTGATAATTTATTTTTATTTCAGGGTAATGCCTTGCCTGTGCAGGAAAGTTTTAGACCATCAATAAAGGTTACTTACCCTGGTATTTTATGTGGATCGTTTTACAGGTAAAAGAAAATTTATTGATACATTTAATTAAATTGTCACTGAAAGAAAATAAGCACAATTTAAGGATCAAGTATTGCTAGACACAGTCCAGACATCCTTTTTTGATCAGAATAAATTGAGATGTAAAAATTAAATTAAAATTTATGAGCAAGAAATGAAAATTTAGTCATTAAATTTTAAAAAAAAGAAACTTTGCAAAAACAGTGGAACCTCGGTATACATCCTTAATCCGTTCCAGACACTTGGACTAATACCAAACAGGAGTCATAATAAATGAGAAATTATCATGGAATCCCCATGTCAATGAAGTTATTAAAAAATCAAACAAAACCTTAGGCTTTATAAAAAGAAACCTTTACAAATGTAATAAAGATATAAAACTAAAATGCTATCTCACTTTGGTGAGACCTGTACTAGAATATACATCTTCTGTATGGGACCCATCCACCAAAGAAAACATTGATAAACTAGAACAAATCCAAAAAAGAGCTGCCAGATTCATTACTGGAGAATATTCAAAACTGACTAGAATAACACCATTAGTTAAATCATTAAACCTTGAAACACTAGAGGATAGAAGAACCAAGAGTAAAGTAGTAATCATACATAAAGCAATTAACTCTAATTTAGAAATACAACACAAAGATAACTTAATACAACCCTCAGATAGACATAAGGATAAAAACACCTTTCTTATTCCGTATGCAAGAACAAACTCATACAAATTTTCGTTCTTCCCGTCCGGAATTCGGGCGTGGAATGGGTTGCCTGAAGAAACCAGGAAAGCCAACACTTTATCAACATTTAAAACTCTAATAAGAATGCAGGACTAAACACAAACCATAGATAAGCGTAGGACGCAGTAATCTTCTGTATAGAAGGAGCGTCTGAAACAGATAAGATAAGGACGTATATCAAGCGTATTTTTAACAAGAAATAAAGGAAAAATGATTAATCCATTCCCAGGAAAAAAAGCATATTGTTATTAACATATTATACATTTATTGACGTAGTTGTAAAAATAAGGACAAAAATAAATAGAACTTAATTGCAATAAATAAAAAAATTAGCTTCACTTTAACTTGGTGAGACAAGTCAAGTGCTTGCTAACATGTTGAGAAGGAGATTTTATTGTTTGGGAGGAAAGTTGGCTTCAAATAAATCTTGAACATGACATTCTGTTGTTTTTCTATTTTCTGCCTCTTTTCCCTAGTTGACCATGGTTGAGGCTCACCACGTTTGACTTTTACTTAAAATCTGTCTAAAGAACTTTGCTTTTGCCTTCTCTTCAGGATGTTTTAAAAATTGTCACATTGTCTGGTAATTTTTTTATTTCCTTGGCTCCTCTCATTAACCTTTTTAGAACTCATATTTAGTGAATGTACTTAAAATTTACCAGTTATTATGCGAGTTGTTCACAGTATTGTAGCAACTAAAGTACTTACACACAAGAGGTGGAATATAACGTGGTTAACGTGGTGTTGTTTCATCCAAGTGCCTTTTTATTATTATGACGTGTCAGTTTTACACAAATAATTTCTAGCACGCACGCCGGTCGTGTTCCAAACAAGTGGTCGTATACCAGGCAAAATGTTTGGCGTCAAAACAGAACGTATACCAAGTTGGACTTATAACAAAGCATACATATACTGACGTTCCACTGTATATTGGTTGGTTGAGCACATTTACCATTTATATTATATAATAATGTAACTTTTATTTCAGGGAATTGGTTCATCAATGCTTTCCACATGCCTTTCAAGGATCTGTTCGTTGCTTTGAGATGTTTCTGATGCATCTTGGAACAGTTCATCCAGAGTACATTGCTGGACATTGTAAACAGTTGGCTAAGAAAATGTGGGAGATGTCAGGAGAAGCTTACAACTCTGTCAGCCTACTCTGATATTTATTAGACTTGTAGCTTTTAACAAATTTGTATTCAGTGATCATGAAAAAATGTCAAAAAGCCTCATCTGCATTTATTTTTAAAAATTCAGGCCATGAGCAAATCATAGTAATCGTGAATGCTGTTAGAGAATAGTAATACTAAATTTAAACTTACTTCATAAAGCCCTGCATATTCTATGTTCTTATCATAAATAACTTCAAGAAGTAACTATTTATAACTATCATTTAAATATTTATTTTGAGATAATTAGCTTCAAAAAGTTTTTGCTTTGCTTTGTTAAAATATCTCCCTTTTCCTTAGATTTTGCTTTTGACAATTTTATTTAAGAAACTTTAAAACTACATTTAAAGTGAATACGCTGTTCAACACATCAACCTGTTTGTTTGCCAGGAATCTTGTGAGCTAAAATTAAAATCACTTCCAGATTATGTAGATAGGAGATACTCAGCACACATATTTAATATTTATCATTGATAACACATTATAAAAAATATTTGATTAAAAATGATCACATTTTCATAAAAATAGTTGGTTTTCATTGGGGGAAAAAAAATGATAATCTGTAATATTTCATAATTTGTAATGAGATTTTTTAATAATTTCTGAAGATAAATAATAAATCATGTAGTGTTTGGATTATTTCAGAGTTCAAATTCTAAAAATATACAAATAAGATCATTTTTTAAAATCAAAACTTTTATCCTAAAGAATTTTGAAATTGAGAGAAAAGCATTAGCTAAACTACAAAATACAGAAATCTATTTTTTTTATGATAGATATTTTCTTGAAATTTTTATTTAATGTAATAATAATCTGGAAAGTTCTTACTTTTTTGCTATCAATGAAAATGGTAAAGACTTGTATTGTTTTTGTTATTGGCAAAACAAATAAAATGCTATTTAATTGAACTGTTGAACTCATATATGTATTAATTTGTTAATGAAAGACTTCGGTTGCAATTGTTTTAGACAGACTATATTTGAGTTTTATAAGAAATATCCTTATTAGCTACTATTATTTAGTTGGCAGGATATTTTGATAATCGAGCTAGATTGCTGCTGTCTTTGCCACTAATTCAAGACCTTTCATGGTTAGACAATTTTAAGTATCATTTGACTGACTATATTTTGAGATTTCTATTTTAAAAAAATGAAGTATTTTTTAAAAATAGTCAATATATATATTATGATGAGAGTATATTTTATTTTACTTATATTTATATCTGTAATTTTATTATACTAAAAGTCATGGTTAAAATGGTTTTGTGTATGTGAAAGTGAGAGCAAATCAAATAGTTAATAATCATAAATATTCACATTAATTTTATCCATATCTGGTTGTAAATAAAGATTAGAAATTTAGAATTAACATTTAAAATCACTAAATTCTAGTTCTGATTATTATGTTGAATATACTGTGACATAACTTTAAAAAAAAACATTAAGACCTCTGTAATTAATGATAAAATATAAAATAATAATAATTTTTTAAATAATAAAATTGTGGTGTAATTCACCATTCTTTATTAGCATGCCTTCATTACAATATATCATTATTATATAACCTGTACATATGAAGTGAGTGATAAGTCAAACAATGTTTGCTAATTGTTTAGATGCAAAATTAAATAAATGCATAAGCTTATTACAGCAATAGTTTCACACAAATAAAAAAACTTAACAACTCATCAAATCAGCCAAGTTTTGTTTCCAAGAAAATGAGCAAAGAAATTCTGTAAATAGAGCTCATATTTTCATTTAAACTGGTCAAAATATTGTGACGAAAAAACCAAAGACTGAACTAAATAATACATTATTAGTTTGGAATGTCGAGCTGGAAACAGGGTTTCTTTGAAAATGCATCAGTTGTTAATAGTATAAAAGACTAGAGAAAAACTATATATTTGATTACTTTTGAAAAATACTGCAACATTCTCAAATTCAAATAATTTTTGGCACTAAAGAATGGTGATGCATAAGAGTAACACACCCATGTTGTTTTTAAATTCCATTAACAATTATATAAAAGAAGTTACATTTATTTCAAATCTTATATTTGGCAATGTTCAACAATAGAGTTTGAAGAAAGGGATAAATTAGATCTGAATTCTATAATTGTTGGAAATTAATTGCTTTCATTTTTGTTAATTAAAAATTGCTGTATGGGATAGCAAAGCAATACAAGGCGGGAAAATTTTATTTAACAATGTTATCCATGCTGATAATACCACAAAGTGATCAAGAAGAATCTTTATTTTAAAGAAATAAAATATTTGCTCATTCTAATTTCACATAAATAAATATTTTCTACTAAATACAAAAACATTTACAACTATATTTTCAACTTGTGGAAGCACAATATAATATAAAAATGATAAACTGATAAAAGAATTTACCAAATAAAATGATTACATCCAGAATTAAAGGAAAGTCAAGTAAAAAAGAAATAGCAGCTTTGATATTATTTTTAACAGCAATTCTTTTGCTCTAATTACACCATAAATATACACAAAATAATTTATATTATTAGCATTTAATTAAATTATCAAAAAATGTGTTCCTTAATACAAGAGAAATCTTCATAAAAGAATCAAAGAATTTTTTTGAATTAATTTTTTTTAAAAAGTTTTTTCTTTATGTTTTTAACATAAAAGTAAAAAAGTTTTAAAAATAAAAGGTTAACATTTCTAGAGCAAAAAAAATAAGCTTTCAACAGTAAACTCATTAGGGGCTCTTTAAACTTAAAATTTTCAGAAACATGTAACCATATCTAAATTTAATTGATGAGCTTTACATAATTAGAGGGAAACATTCCATAAGAGCCATTAGGAGCAAATCCTTGCCACCAGCCATCATCAATTTCAGCAATATTTGTGATAATATTATCTGGGTCGAAAGTAATCTCAGTGTCATCAGCTGAAAATTGGAAAAGAAAAGGTTAAAATTAAAAGATTAAATTGGTGGTTAACTAACTTATGGCAATTATATACTAAAAAAAATTTATGAGACAATCCATTATAATTTATGAGAACAATAGAAAACCTTACAACTCAAATGGTAACAAAGTTAAAGTATCAAAAGAAAATTTCAGTATACAAAATAATGAACTGCTATATAACCACTGTATCAAGCAGTTTAAAAAAAACAACATTCAAATTAATATTGTAGTTTATCTTGATTATTTAGTGAGGGTATCTCAAACATTCTCTCGTTCCTTCATTTGGTTGGTAACACTTGCTCACTCTGACACTTGTACTGGCACAACAAAGATAACATGTTGAATGACAAGGCTATTTCTTTAACTCTCTCTATCTTTCGTCTTGGTCTATGTAAAAGTCTAAATAAATTAATTACTCCATTACAAATTCAGCTCTACATTACACTGCAAGCGTCGTACTATGGTCAGTCCCAGTGCTCTCTGGCTGAGTTCTGCCCATCTACTTTGCTTTGACTGTTTGGATCCTCACACTATGACTTCCAAGTCCCCAATCTTGAATCCCAAATGAATCTCTTCCTTTTTGTTTTGAAGTTGCTATCTACTCGGTTGCTAAGCCCTGATCCTTATTTTTCCATCTCCTTACTTCCTTGTGTGACTTCCATGAAGTGATAAATTGCCCCCCCCCCTTATTTGCCTGGCTCTAGCCTTCCTTAAAATCATTGCCTTTGTGATGAGTGGTTCACCTTAATGTGGATCTCTCAATATTCCATATTTTTATTGCAGCAGACAAATATTTGTTGGCAATATTTTGTTTTTGTGCAAGATTATGCTGAATTATGAAAGACAAAATAAATCAAAACTAAGATTTTATTAAATTAAACCTATCTTTTTCTACACAAACCTGTTTGCCAAATTAATGTCTACAATGACTTACATGCTTGGTAATCATATAAGGCAATAGCACATTTTCCCATTTCAGGCGTGATGTCAATGGGAGGAGCTTGCTGCTGTTCATCTTCTGGCTCCTCAAAATGTTGGACACCACTTATACGATTAGATTGGGTCTCTGCATGCTGAACTTCTGAAGAATAATCCTCATGATATGATGGGACTCTCTTTTCTCTAAATTCAAAATCTTCAGCTGGGGGTTCTAATGTTTATGTGAAATTTTTTTGTTAAAATTAGTAGAAGTAGTTGATTAAATATCAATGAAAATTTAAAGATAAATACAGTGCTTAAACTATTTTTATATACAAGTTATATATTAGGTTTTATTGAAATGAGTTAATTTTAATCACACTATCTTTTGTGTAGATTTGGTGTAGTGATTATGCATGTACTTTGTCAAGGTGAAGGCTTCTAGAAGCGTAATAGAATGCACTTCAAGTTTCGCACATAATCTCTAATAATCCCTATCTATCAAGGATGTTCAATATCTAGTAGATTCTATAAAACTCTGTATAAATATGAGTTCAACACTATTGTTAAAAGGTTCTCTAGTATTGTATTATAAATGTTTCAGGAGTTTGACATATTTTGTGCATCTTGTTTATAAACCTGCTTTTTGCACATTGGTATTTTCAAGTTCATGCATTAAATTGCTGTTGAACTTCAACCCGTAGCTTGAGTTGAATTTATTTCAAGTGAACCTCGCCCCAAGATACATAACACTAAAAATAATAATCAAGAAACTAGAGACAAATATCAAGCTTAACTAATGAAAATCACAACCTTCCCATTCTTGTTCATTATCGTCCTCTGCGTCTGAATCCTGTCTATGGGGTAAATTACTTCTGAGCAAATCTGGTGTTTGCAACACAGTTGGGGAAGAGACTTGTTCAGGTTCTTGCTCATAAGTTGGTTCCGGTTCCTAAGAAGGAAAAAAAGGAGAAACCAATATGAGGTCTTTTCAGATTTGAAACTTTTTATATATTTTTCTTAAAAACATAAATGTACCTTTGTCAAGGTTGTAGTTGCCTACTTAAAAAAATTTTCTTTTTAAAATTGTATTCCCCTCTTTGATGCTTCTATTACAGTACACTTACTGGTTCGGGCTGATAAACCGGTTCAACATGTTGAATAGTTTCTTTTCTAACTGGTGGTGGGGGTGTCTCTTTGACTTGTTCTTTTTCTCCAAATTCAGCCCGGATTTTTCTAGATTATTAAAAGGACTCAGATTAAAAATTGAGATATACGCACAAAGGATCTTTTTTTTTAAACCACAAAGTACAAAATTATTTAAAATACAAACAATCTTTTATCAGGTAATTAAGGAAAATTGACAGTTGTTTTGATTAAATGAGATGTTAATCCCATTTTTTAAATTACATTTTTTAAATAAAATGGGCTTTAACCTTGGAGGTGGTGGTGCTTTCTGGGCCACTGAAGGTCTTTCCACTGATTTTTGCTTGAAGAAGTCTCTTGCACTTGAAGTTGAGGAAGAAACAAGTTGAGCTGCTTCCTGTATAAAAACAAATTAATTTTATTTATATTTTTTAAACCAATTATAAAACATAAACTGCTTACATTAATAAATTGATTATTTAATGATATTTATCCATTGATACAATAATTGAAATTATTATTTTCAATGAAATATTTTATGCTCCACTCACAGCAGTGCGTTCTTTCCTCAACTGATCACTACGATGCCCACGTTCATTTTCATCAATACTAGATTCTTTCTGCATTTGTTCCTGAAAGACCAAAATTTTTTTCAAAATTAAACAATTGAAAATGAAACATTTGTAGCATAGAGAAATGTTTAATTTTTTAGTATGACATTTAAATTTGGTTGAAGTAGAATATTTAATATTTTAAAAAAGTGACATTTTGACCTCGTAGAATAAAACTGCTCTATGTGACATTGTGGCCAAACTAAGATATTTGAGACTGAAAATATGATGTTCACTTTCATTAAACTATAAACATTTACCAATGTTGTTGATATGTTCTGTTTATATCCAATATAAGATATTATCATTATAATGAAGACTCTGGGTATGACCTAAATTTAAATATAAGTATAAATTTCCCAAAATTCTACCTCACTTTGAATAAAAGGTTCTATTTTTGTAATCAGGTTCTTTTTGAGTGATTCACCTAGGCAGAATCTTGTTTCTAAGAAACTGTACATTAAAAACTGAGTTATTCTCTATTGAAATACTAATTTGACCTCAAACCTTGTATTTTTTTTACCTTCTGAGAGATTATTGGAAAATCATACCTGCATCCATTATACAGAGTATAATTGACTATAGACCAGAGGCCAAAACTAATTTTAAATAAAATAAAATAAACTTAAAACATCATTCTTATTCCAGGATACTTTATCTACAAATAATATTAATTTTACACTACTCTGAAATGTTCAGCAGTTTTATCTAAAAGGATAACTATGGGAGTGTTAGCAAAATATGCACAGTTTTTGAGAAAACATTTCATTTAATTTCAGATAAAAATTAAACCAAAAATATTTTATTCATTTATTAAATACATGCTATTTAAGGAGCATGGAGCAAAATTGGAGAGGTAATGGTAAAGGCAGGGAGAATTTTAAACATTATGGAATTGAATGGAAAAATAGTTTTAACAAATAAGCTGCATTTTGGTAGGGGAAAAAAACAACAAATCTTATACCTTAAGTAAGACAAGACCTGAAGATTGAATGAGGGTAAGATAAACAAGGTTATTAAGAGTCATATAGCACTTGTGCAGATTGTTTAAAAAATCCATTTTAATCAGAATTCAACATCTTAACGTTTGAAAACTAAAAAAATCTTTTTGATACTTATTCATATACATGACCTTGTCATTACCTTTTTATGCAAACCAATTTCATTTTTTACTATCATAAAAAAAAAGTTATCTTTAAAATTTAATGTTTAAAAAAGGTAAATTTCTTACCCAACGTTTCTTTTCTAATTCTTTGTTCTCTTCTTCTGACTTCTTTTCTGCTTGCCGCTGTTTAGAAATATCTTGCATGTGTGCTGAAATTCTTTTTTCTCGCTCTCTGGTTTCATGCATCTAAGTTATTTTAATTGAGTGCGTAATGAGTTTTTTACCAGTGTTTAAACAACACACGATATGAATGGTCATTAGAATTCTTTTTTTGTCAAAAGTTAAAAGCAGGTGCATTTTTTGGTAAAAGAAAAAAAAATTATGAGGTGATAAAAAGGGTTCGGGATCAGAATTAACTTGTATAGACCTAGAATATTTTTTTATCATCTTAAGATTGCATAGTGTTGATATTGATTATTTTACCAGTACTTTTTATATATTTATATTATATATATATAATATTTTTTTTACTGTTTATTACTTTTAAGAGTAAAAGTTGTTTTTTTTTAAAAGTTCACACAAAATTTCTTCATTCTGTGTTAAATGAGGCAAAGGATTCTTTTCAAAACTACAAAAATATCAAATGAATTTGTTTTTTAAATTTCAAAATAATAACGGTGGGTTAAGATTCATGCATTAGGTATAACATGACTCAGGTGGAAAGGCTTAGCTAAAGACAAAAATCACACCTCTCTTTCTTTCCTTTCTGTCTCAGCCCTTTTTCGCTCTTCCTCTAATTGTTGTTTCTCTGCTTTCTGTCTTTCAATTTCATCTTGCTAAGGAAGTTAGAAAAAAATAAGTTTAAAAATATATTACATTATCAAATACTCTTTCAACTATAAAATATTTGCTACATCTGTCAGCTTTTACCCAAGTGTGTTGTGGGGAGATACACTTACTAAATTTCATAATTTGACTTTGCTTTTATTAATTCAAATAAATAAACATGGTTTTTAATTAAACGTAGCATGTTCCTTTCCAGCTCTTAAATATATATATTTTACAATTAGTATAACTTAAGACAAGAGAATTTAATTATTTCTCTAGCGTAAAAATCATCCCTAAAAAATTAATTTTAAAAAATCCAAAACTCCTTAAAAGACGATTTAAATCGTGATCATTATGAATTTGCAACTGCTGGAAAAGCACAGTGTTTAATCCTTAAACTTAGATAATGGGGGAGAAAATTGTTCAAGATATCTTTTTGTCCTAAGTTTAAAGAAAAGCTTTTAATCCTGTCTAATTAAGCTGTTGTAATATTATTTTTTAGTATTTTAATTTCAATGTTGATGTGCTTGGCCTGTCAAAGCTTGAAATTCCATCAGGGCATTAATTCAATTTTAGGTCTAAGGCCATTGTTGTTATCTGGTATAATTTAAATAGTCAAAAGCAGTAAAGTTAGCTGATTTTTTTTTATCTTAGGTCATTGAAAATATTTTGGGAAGATAACACTTAGTATGAACAAATCCATAGATGTCTATTGAATGTAGGAAAAATATTCATTTTATTTTTCAATAAGAATGTTATGGCCTTATAACCTTATCTATTTCAAACTTGATAGATGTAATGAATAACTTAAGTTGAAAATGATTTGCATTATTTGTAGAAAAAATATGCATTCAGGTAAAGAATGGATTACTCCACTCTAAATAAGGAGCATGCAGTCACAAACTAACATTTTGAATTCTTTTTCTGAAAGGGAACAGAAATGGTGTGTCAATGAAGTCTCTAATTTTAGTTTGGAAAAGTATGGGCATAAATATATCACAAACATTTTTTAAAAATTTACTTCAGAATAAAAATATATGCTTACCTCTGTTTTGGCCCAAAATTTATCTCTTGTACTAATGTTTATTTCTTTAGTTGGAATGACTCTTTGATAATCAGTTCCCTAAAGAAAGCAAATGAAATAAATATATATATATATTTATTTATTTATTTTTGAATTCAATGAAAGTGCCCAAGTTATCATCTATTGAAGAATGTCAACTTACCACTGGTCCTGAGGGCTCTATGGGTTTTGCCTTTTCTTTGTGAAAACTATAATTAGCACCAGAAGACTTGGCAACTTTTTGCAAGATGTCTTTGGCATCAATGTCTTGTTCACAGCGAGCAGGAACTGTAATATGAATACTCTAGATTTGGAAAGTAAATAAAATGGATAGATGAATTATGAATAATAAAATTTAAAAATTAACTCTTTCCCTGTCTATCACTGATGTATCGGAGATCTCACTGGTCATGTTTGTGCCAATGGCCAAGATTCTAGAGAATTAATTACGGGTAGTTTTCAAAATTAAAGATAAATTCATTTCACAAATGAATATAATTTGTGTAAGTTATAGTAGAACAGGATACCAATCTATGCAGACAATATTATAGTCTGGTAAGTTCAAAATTTTTTCAAAACAAAATTAAATAAAAAAATAATGATCTCCAAAAATTACATAAAACTTATAAACTATTACATGTATCGGATTATTGATTTTTTCTAATATATATATATATATTATTCTCTGTTCAATTTCATATATTTTGATATAAGATACAGCTAAGTTGATTAAAAAATGTATTCAAAATGTGTAAATACTTAAGATCACCCTACACAAAAAAAAATTGTAAAGAAACCACTCTTACACTTACGAGGAAAACCCCCAGGCATGAAAAGAGTTATAGCAACATTTCTTTTTTTTTAAAATGGTTTATCCAAGTAACAGATAATTAACAATGTCATTAACAAAGGGAATATAATTAAATTAACTTAATAATTGTTTAATAAATATACAAATCAGTTATTTTTTAAATTTAATGAGAATATCTTTTTATTTATGTGTGGAATGAAATGGTTCCAACAAATTTATTTTCATGTTCAAATAACATTGTTGTAGAAAAATGAAATGAAAAAAAAACACATTTTCTTAAATGAATACAGTAGAACTCACTTAACTCGAGCCCGGTTAACTCGTCAGCTCTATTAAGTCAACGTTTTTTATTGGAACCGCAAAATTCTCTCTTTGTCTTTGCATTTTCTCATCGGTTAATTCGATTATTTTAAGTCGCCGAACCCTAATACCTCGAGCACATAAGAGGGCCAAATTTGCCTCGTTGGTTATCTCGATCCCCATGACCAATCGCCAGCTTTTGAAAATGTTAGATGTGATTTTTTATAACAAAGGGAAGGCATTGAACTTCTGCCTCACCAGGTCTGCTGGTGACGTCACAGCCTGCTCTCGGCGCTGCGTTGCTTCTGGAACTACATGTATACCAATCGCCAGCTTTTGAAAATGTTAGTTATCGATTTTTTATAACCAACATCAAATTTCGGCCTCGCTAGGTCTGCGTGTGCGTTCAGCTCTCAGCGCTGTGTTACTAACTTAAATCGCCAGCTTTTGAAAATGTTACTTATTGATAGGGCTGAACCGATCAGTTCGGCTAATCTGTATCTAGCCGATTTTATTATACTTGGAGATACTCGGCCGCGTAAGTGATGCCAATGCCGAGTATTACGTAATTGCTCCAATAGAAAATATGCATGCAGAATCGCATGTCTAAAACATTTCGTTTCATATGGAATAACAAAATGTACCATGTGCAGACTTGTTGTCATTGGCAACCATTCATCATTAAACCTCATTTTGACTATATTACTACTGCTTTTTTCTCATTGTTTCATTCATAAGAAGTGGCCGTGTGCAAAAGCCATTTAACTGTTGGTTAGAAGTAATTAAAATGTGTCAAAGTTGAAGGTTCGAAAGTTCAAAAGGAGTTCCTAATTTATTTTTGTACATTTTTATAGAGAACAGTTCGCTTTGTCATGAGTCATATATAGGTCATGATAGGCAAACAAATAACGGCAACGCCTTTGTGTAAAAAAATCCTCCAAAATCATGTGCATGTACATTCTCATTTATTAACGCTAATGATGGGACGATACCAAAATCATAGGGTGCTTACTGTAAACAAGGCTCCCCAGATTTTAAAATATATAATTTAACAGACTACAGACAGTTTACCCACCCCCAGTCTCAATCTCCCACACCATTGTTGTTGGTTAGTCCGATTAGCATCAAGTTACCGAAGGAATTCTGAGTCCATTGTTAGCTGAGGGTACAGACCAAAGGAAGATGGTTTGGAAGAGAATGGTTCGGGGACAATGAGGGGATGTGCAGGTTACACGGCGGCGCGGGTTATTTATTTGTATAGCTTGTAAGGAAAGTCACGCAAGTGTATTCCAAGGCACAGTATCGCTCAATCTGGGAATCACCGCAAGACAGTAAAATACCATGTCACTAGCGGACCCGCGCGTGCACAGGGTGGCGGGCAGGAGTAGATGAATTCCTTATAGTTATGTACTAGGGAATAAATAGAAGTAAAAAAAAGATTTTTAAAAATCACGTTTTTATAAGCGGACTAAAAAGAAGAAAATAATTTAAAACTAACAAGTTCAAGTAATTTAATTTAATATGACTAAAAACGTGGGGCGGGCGCTTATGAGGTTTAATATATGCAGTTCATTCATTCTCTCAATTATATATATAGATCTCTCTTTTGCCTTCTAAATTATAAATCTTTAATTGTTATACCAAACACCCGCCCCACGTTTTTAGTCATATTAAATGAAATTACTTGAACTTATAAGTTTTAAATTAATTTCTTCTTTTTAGTCCGCTTATAAAAACGTGGTTTTTAAAAATCTTTTATTTACTTCTATTTATTTTATTCTTTTTAGTGTAATTGCATGCTATGGTGAGTTTTGAAGTATTATGTTCAAATTTAATATGCATTGCCCGACAAACATTTACAGACTGGAAATGACTGATCTCCCCTTGATGTTAAACATGGTTGATGTGTGCGGGGTCGGTGTGAACTTGGCACGTGAATGTAATTTAAACAAGAGCAGACGGATAATACGTATGCTTATATATAGATAAACTAAAAAGTTCAATAATTTAATAACGGTACATTCGATCGATCTGAAATTTTGATACAATGCATTGTCGTCCAAGATCTATATGTGGTAAAAATTTTAGATCTCTAGGACCATTAGAAGTGGTTTATTTTTATGTTGGCAGATTTGAAAAATTGTGGACAGACAAACAGGAACGAAAGTGAGTTAATAAAAATGTGGTAAAAAAAACTGTGCTGACGCAACATGGCAACAAAGGGTTATATTTAAACTTAAACAGTCCTTAAAAACGAACGGTCTTAAAAACCTTAGGAAAGAGTGAAGAAATAGGGTCCCGATATTCCGATACGATTCCGATTAATCGTCCTATCACTAATTAACGCACATGAAGTACATAAAGAAATTTCAAGCGCATGTTAATATTTTGCCGCCATATTGTTTCGTTTAACTCGATGATCGGTTATCTCGGCGCCATTTTTCATACCCCGAGGCCGTCGTCTTAACCAGGTTCCACTGTATTTAATTTAAGATAAAATCAAATGCTTAAACTCAATAGACACTTAAAAAATTCTAAGCTTAATTGTGCATGTATATTATATAGCAAACAAACATAACATAAGTAATAATATACTTTTGCATAATTTAGAACTCACCCTCAAAAAGTTTTGAACATCTTTAAGATGAGATGTGTACTTAAGTTTCAGATTTTCTGGAACCCCTTCACCAGTCTATACAAAGATAAGCTTATCAGTGTCAGTTATTTATTATTTACAACAACAAAAAAAAATTTGGAATTTAGCACATTAAGTATTAGGATTTTAATTAATGGTAACACAACACAAAAAAGACAACACAAGTTTACAGAAAAGCATAAAATATATTCATTGAAAACATAAATTAGAACTTTATTATAAGGAAATTTTGTTTAAAATTGTATGAATATGAATATATGAATATTATATTTCTTAACTTTAGGCATAAGATTAAAGAAATTTAAGAAATGATTGAAATTTATATTAGAAACATTGTTTTTGACACCATTATTTCAATAGGTTTTTTATATTTTTCAGACAGAATAAATTAATGACTAACCTGTTTGTCTCATGTCCTTAAATATTGTCATATTGTTGATGAATTTGGATGTCCTATCTTTCTATTGTAAAAACTAATGATATAACAGGGATAAGGAGGCAATATTTACCCAGTGAATGAGAACATATTTGAACAATCCTGTATTTGGATCTTGAACTCTACAGTATGCATAGAGCATTTTACCACTGCTGAGTTCTTCTGCCATCTCTTCAATTCCCCCATCTTTATAAAAACAAAATACATTTGGAGTTGAAGTAACATGGGATATCAATAAACTATAAAATTTGCACCTCAAGTTTCACAAAAAAATCATTGAGCAAAAAGTTATTAATTGACTGAATACTAAACATGTATTGTGTATAATTAGTTCATTTAAGTCGATTTTGTTATTAACCAAATGAATCATTGAATGGATGTAACAAAATTTGCCTTTGTTATATTCTTATTTTCCTAAAAGCATCATAAATAAAAATGTTGATACAGTCGAACCCACTTAACTCGAGCTCGGTTAACTCGCCCACCCCATTATGTCGACGTTTTTTATTGGAACCTCCAAATTATCTCTTTGTCTTAGCATTTTCTCGTCGTCTAATTCGATTTTTTTAAGTCGCTGAAACCTCATAACACTAGCACAAAAAAGGGTCAAATTTGCCACTTAACGTTGGTTATCTCGATCCCCATGACCAATCGCAAGCTTTTGAAAATGTTATCTATGATTTTTTTATAACCAAGGGAAGGGACCAATTTTCTGCCTCACCAGGGTCTGCTGGTGACGTCACAGCCCACTTGCTCAGCGCTGTTACTCCTGGTACTATGCTTCGGTAACAAAGCGAATACATTTTTTTAAAATCCCTTATATTAACTTCGAAATCTTGTCTGTCGTCATCTCTCTCTTCGTACGTCGGTCGGGCGGAAAAAGAAAAGTAAAAAAGGACACACTTCCCGTGATCCGATCGAGCTGAAATTTGGCACATGGACCCGTCTCACCAAACAATGCATCGTATCAAAATTTCAGATCGATCGTACGTACCGTAATTAAATTAATGCATTTTTAGTTTATCCTATATAACGTATGTAATTCAAATTCACTGTTTGTTATTGTTTTTTTACCACGTGAGAGTTTGAGTTGACGCTTTGACGCGACCCATCGAAGTACCGGCGTGCTTTTGTTTACATGTCACGCTGAGCTCGGACCAGCGATCGGTGACCAGGCCTTTCCCCTCTCTCACCCCACCCCCCCCAGGGTTATGAAGCAAAGTTGAGTTAAGACAGATTCAGTCTGTAAATGTTTGAAAATAATCAATACTGTTAGTTATGTCTCATATATAAGGGATTTATCGTCAAAAACTTTGTTTTTACGGGTTTGTTTTATTTAAAAAATCGGTCACTAGCGAACTCCACAAACAGTGATGACGTGTATTTTTATATTTATAGACCAGAATATTATTATTATTAAGAAAACGCTTTGATTTTGATGTCACGTTCGCTCGCGTGTTGGCTCTGGTATTGTGCCGTAACACAACAAAAAATTAATTCCAGGTAATAAGCTAATATACCGACTAAGTCCTGATAAAACGGAGTAAACAGTCATAATAAGATGGAATTTATTTAAATACCATATTATGTTTCACTCGTCAACTTGCCAGAATTATTGAATTTCGCCGCGCACACGACGATCCCCCCCCCCACCCAATAGGGTGGGGTTTAGGTGGGGTTGAGCTACATTGGCCATTTACCAAGGCCTGCTCTGACTCAATTTAAAAAGAAAAATGTTCCTTCCCTCCAACCCACTATAGATGTATAACAGTGGGGTAGGGGAGGGAAGGTGTCTCTTCTCGCGGTCTTGTATTGGTATGTCAAATTTAAGCAAGAGGCTTCCTTTTATATAAACATCAAAGACCTGTCAAGCCTTCTAGCCTCCCCCCCCACCACCCTCATTATCCCTAATTAGAAAACTCAGTAACTTGTCTGTCCCCCCCCCCTCGTCCCTTTGAGTTCACTTAGAGCGGACCGACTGTAGTAAAAGCCATGACCTTTGACCGTGGTTCACATGAATCTCGTACAGTGCCTCGACAACTAAGCAAATTAAAATTTAAAAAAAAAGCATTCCTTAGACGTAGGCGAAGTAGCCTAATAGTGATGACGTGTATATTATTTAGATACCGGAATAGGGAGAAAGCGATTTGAAGTCACCGTCGCTCAACACAACAAAAACGAACTCCGGGGTAAAAAGCTATTACGGGCTTATTGAAGTTGCAGCTGAATAAATTATTTAAATTCCGAAGACTTAAAACTTAAATAAATAAGCCTAAAACATTTTTAATGATGAGTGTAACCGGTTGTTCGACAGTCGTAACTACGGTAAACACTAGACTCACTAGTCCTAGCGTAATAGTAGGCAATTATTAACAAATATATTTATTTGAATATTGATTGTTTTCCTTGGTCCTTATACAAATAAATCCCTTGGTATTTATTAGTAATAAACTTACACTAAGATTATGACTTTAATTATAATTACATCATTAGTATTAGTAGTAAATAGCATGAAATAATAAAGTTCAAGGACGAACGAGCAAATGAACTAGAACTAGTGACTAGAGCCTCAGTCAGAGCCGAGTCACTAATTCATTTACATAAATCATACTAGCAAGGACGTTCCATTTCGCATAATATAATATATCACATAATTTAACATTATATTGATATTTCGTATATTCCGATACGATTCTGATTAATCTTCCCATCACTAATTAACGCACAACATGTATATAAAGAAATTTCAAGCGCATGTTAATATTTTGCCGCCATATTGGTTTTCGTTTTAACTCGATCATCGGTTATCTCGATGCCATTTTTCATACCCCAACGCCGTCGACTTAACCGGTTTCGACTGTACTTATAAAAAGTGATAGATTTAAAATGATAATAAACACTTGCTTCCGGTTTCAATGACTTTTAAAATTGGAGTCTGGCCTTCATATCCAAAGAGAGCCCTAAAAAATAAATAAATAACATAAATTCATAAATCAAATATGAAAAAATACACTGGAGCAATGTTCCCTCTAAGGTTCGTTGGTCTGTGTGCAAAGTATAAAAACTCGTGTGCAAAGTTGCACAGCATCCATTTTTTCTCTCAATATTTTAAAAAATCTGCTGCGCGGTGATTCTAAACTGCTGCGGGGCGTCGATCAGATCTCTGCGTGGACGCGCAGCTTAAAGGGAACATTGCACTGGAGGATATTATTTTATATGCAATCATAAGGATAATTGTTTGCAATGTTGCAGTACGGAGGCCCTAGGCGGCCTAGGGCGGCTAGGTTTAAATTTTACTTTTATAACATATACAGTACAGTAATTTCATGTAATTTGAATCAATCAATGCAATCATCATATTCATTGATTTCTTACTTTAATCGAGTGACTTAAACTTTATTAATAAAAATTTGTATAAATGTTTGGGATGAATTTGTGATTCAATAATAATAATGTTCATAACTTCATATTTCATTATAATTATTGCGCTTAGTATAATTTGGGTACCGTATAATTGTATAATAGGCTAAATTGAATTGGGTACACTCATTATCATTTCTACAAAACTTTTAAACAGGCAGGAATTAAAACCAAAATAAGTTTAGTAAGAATAAGTATAAGAAATTTGTAATGAAAGAACAATTTAACTTCGCATATAATTAAGTAAAATTTTGACTAGGATATTTAATTCTTTATTTACATTTCAATTAAAATGCATAATTAAGGGCATCAGTAGCATAAGCGTAGTCTATCGGAGTATTCTGACTCAGAATCTGAGTATTTACTAGTGACTAGTATTAATTACTGAGTTGAGTATTCCGAGTCATCAGTCAAGAAAGTCAAGTCAAATCTGATTGAATAAGAAAGTGAAATTAATTACTAGCACGAACTCTTGCATATCTTACCAGTCAGTATCATCTTTATCATTAACAATTTTTTCGTAAGCGTTTACCAGCGACTGTTTATTTTTTTGTAAATCTATGGCCATGGTTTTGAGTTGGGGGAGGATTTCGAAGTAACTTTATCCCAAAAATAATATCAGGAAGTAGAAAGTCGTTGTTTAGAACGTCATTTCATTTTGTGTATTGAAATGTAGGTCATGGTTAATCTTATGTACAACTTACTTTTCAACATAGCATGCTATAATGCTATTTGAACGTAAAGACAAAGATGTTGCGTATTTAAGCCTGATGCCTGATACTCTGTATATATTAATTTTACAGAAGTTAGGTATCTTATCATATCTGATCAATTACAGACTTTCCTTCTATATAGAAGATTATAGCGTCCTACGCTTATCCATGTTTTTTTTTAAAAATTAGTCTTGCACTTTGGGGCCATCCATAAATGACATCACGCTATTTTGGCCGATTTTTCACCCCCCCCTCGTCACGCGTCGTCACAAAAAGTTAGACCCCCCCTCTAAAAATACGTCACAAAGCTTTGACCCAAAAAAAAACACAAAAAAAAACAACAACTAAAACCCACCTTAATTTCTATTTGAAAATAAGTATGTTTCAAATCACTTTTTTGTCATTTAAGTATTTATTTAGTGTAGGTCTGCATTGTAATATCGTAACACACGTCAAGTATATGCACGTCAAAGGCATTTGATCTAAAATTACCACATTGATATCAAAATCTCATTTTTCTAAAAATTATTTGGTATGCGCTGGAAGAGGAATATGGCGAGTACTGTACGAAACCCCCACATTTGTACAGGAAAGTAGGGTGTCATCTTGTGCGTCGCAAAATACAGTAATTCCTGCAAGTTGAAGACTGAAAAATACTATGACATTAATAAAATATCAAATATTGTCATAACTTTTACTCCGAAGCTCACGAGTTTTTTGTTTTTGTTTTTTTTTGTGTGTTGTTTCTTCCCAATTAAAATAAAAAAGTTGTACGATTTCAAGTACGTCTCACAAGATTTGTAAATATAATGCCACAAATGGACGAGGCGTGTTTAAATTGTTGCATTCTCTTGTGGAGTTTATAAAATAATGAAAAATACTTGGCTACCGCTATCGGGTGGTTTAACCGAGGGGTCGGTGAACAGCTGTATATTATCTCATTCGGTGTAAAAAGGGAACTCTTGGGGTAATGCTGAATCATTGTGAGCATATAAATTCGCTAGAATCCGCTCTTTTCGGGTTAATAATAATATTAACATAAACTTTTATAATTTTAATTATTAGGTATCCGATTGAACCGGTCCGTTTTTTTAAAAACGTTTAACCGGCCTTCAAAAAACGAACTGTGTTAACATCCTTAGATAATACTTGATTTTAATGCATACAAATTAAACATTGACTTTTAATCGTCACGGTTAACTTCTTTATTTAAAAGTAAATACTTTAAAAATAATATTTTTAAAATGTATTTTAACGGGTAACGCACACATAAACTTGTATATTTTGGGGTAAGGGGCAAAAACAACGCCGACTCCTGCCTTAAGAGAACCAAACGGAGCTGCGGTTACATCACAAATGCTTTGATGTCAACATCAAAATAGAGAGGGTAACAATTTTATACGTTCTCTTGTGGGTTCTCAAACTTAAAGGATTATAATTAGATTTAATTTTCATTTCTTGATAACTTACGCCAGCCGGCGTCTGATGCCCTATGGACCGGCACTTTGAGAAACACTGATGGCTTTAAAACCACTGATAAATTTAAAAAAAATATTTTAAAAATAAAAAAGTCAATTAAATAAATTGTAAGCGACCAAATCTTACAGTGGAAGTTTTATTTAAAGTTACCCTTTGATGTGACGTCACATTTTTTCAACCCCCCTCCCCCCTCGTCACGCATCGTCACAAAAGTGTGACCCCCTCCCCCCCTTAGGTGCGTGACGTCATTTATAGACGGCCCCTTATCGAAAATGTATACGCCGCAGAATTGCACATAGCCTAGATAGTGCAAAGAAAGTGGGAAAAGAACGGACACAAAGGAAGTAATCAGAACAACGCGAGTGAACGTGGTTCAAAGAAGACAGCAATGAGACACACATGTAAGCTAAGCAAATCAACCGAAGTGGAGCTGGCGCAAATCTTGTTGGGGTGTGCGCATGGTTGGCAAGCGAGGGTGGTGCAGGAGGGGGTAGTTCAACCTCAGTGCGCATGTCTCGAGACCAACGATGGGCAGGATAGGGAAAGAGGGGGGGGGGTGCCTGCGTCTTGCTTGCTCTGGTGTGTATAATATATATATATATACTAGACGCCCCGCGGCGTAGCATACGCCGCAGACTTGCTCATGGAGAGTGCAAAGAAAGTTGAGAAAGAACGGACACAAACTACAGCACGAAGAAATCAAAACAAGGCGAGTGAACGTCGGTTTGGGGTTTGAATAAACTCATTGTTTATTTTCGAGACATTTGCAGGCGAAATTCAGTACACCCCTAACTTCTATGAAGTCAGCAGGGGACGCGGTGGTCGAGTGGCAGCGCACTAAATATATATATATATATTAATAGGAGCTTTGTAAGTGTTTAGAGATTGTAGAAAAAAAACATCAAGGGTTACGCAGGAAGTTTGTTGTCTTGCATAATGGCATGTTTAATTTTCTCATGCTAGCATTGTTGGCGTTCAATAACCAAAGTGAGTGATGCTCAGATCTACCTGCAACAACAAAGACTTGTTCAATGAGAGTATTGACCCGAGATTGCGAAGAACAAAGCGGCTGTTAAGTTTAAGGGAATACAAGCAATCCGTTTATTTGAGTGTCAAACTGCAGTTTAAAAAAAACACTAAATATGCACCATTTTGTATTAGACCTGAACTCCCAAGTAACCGCCAAACTTAACCTGGAGAAAATAGATCTACAATAACGTGCGCATTAAATTATTTAAATGGAGCTCTGTAGCGAGTACACTAAGTGCATGGCACTATTCCTAGATAGTGTAAGGTCGATTAATGATACCACCATATGCCCGCACAGTTCTTTTGCCGGGAATATGACACTGGAAAAGTATTCAGAAAGAGGCCCTGGGATTTATATGTATAGCACTCTTAGAACAACATCCTCAGCTGCCTTGGAGGTCATTGCAAATGCGAGGCCGCTGTCAATAGATAGGGAGAACGCAATTTCAACAAGTGTGGAAGGGTACCAGAGTATCGACATGAACGACTCCTGTAATCAGATCCACTAGAATGGGGCCGCTGCTGGGAGGTTGAAACTTTCCTTCTTAATATATCAAGTAAAGTGGAGCTTGTTAGAGCAGTTTACACCCACACAATAGGAACTAGGGTTGCCAGATTTCTGGTTTTGTACCGGACTGTCCGGTATTATCGTTATTTGTCCAGTGAAAAATTGAAGCAATACCGGACATTTTATATTTAAATATCAACATTTAAAACTCTAATAAGAATGCAGGACTAAACGCAAACCATAGATAAGCGTAGGACGCAATAATCTTCTATATAGAAGGAGCGTCTGAAACAGATAAGATAAGATAATATGGCTTTTTGTGCCGCCCATCGAAAATTTCGACACTTGCCTAGTGTCCGGTATTTTTGAGACAGCCATCTGGCAACCCGTATTGGAACAGTATAACCACCTTATGCAGAATCTTATCTTCGCATGCACTTTACTTTTGGCACTGATCGACACGGAATGCATGATCGGCGAGGTCATCCTATACCCCAGTTAGAAAGCCACCAAATTAGGCATTTTCAGGACTTTCTGGGGCAATGCATATAAAAAAATCCTGGGAATTTTAAAGTAATTTGAATACTTAGATCGCGTTTTAATGCATTTCACTTTTTAAAATAATAATTTCGGTCATTTAACTTTGATAACACTGACTACCTGTATTAACTTAATTGAATAACTTACGTAAATGTGTAAGATGCTGGCATGTTAGGGGTGAATCATGCCCCGGATGCTGGCAACAAACGCTACGCCACTGTTCTGCTAAACCGGGATAGTTGTGTCCCCCACGTTTCACTGACTCTTTGGTTACCAAGCAACCCTTTACATCTGTATAAATAAAAGCCTCTTACCATGAACCTATATCATAAGACTTTGATTACTTTTATGACGCGGGGGATGCTTACCTCGGCTACAGTCTACAGTGCAATATTAATTACTAGACTTGTTTGGTAGCCCCCTCGACACACACTGAGTCAGAATGCAAGACGGTAGGCCTATATGTGCTGCAAGTTGAACACTTAACACGATATATTTTATAAGTTAACGTTATTTGAAAAATACTTTAAATTGGGATTTGTATACAGTGTGCTATATCAGTGCTTCTCAAACTTTTTAGTATGGTGGACCGGCAGGAATTTTTTCCATTGCACCAGGGCCCGGTGCACTATTTCCCTGTACTGGCGTGTTAGCGAACTGACCCCAACATGGCCTACAGCCCAAAAACATTTGGCGTGAATTCACCTTGGATTGTGCAGAATTTCATCGAACAATTTTAAAAGGAATAATCTTAAGCCTTGATAGTTTATTTACGATCGTCTCATTTCGTATTAATTTTTTTTTAAAACTTGATAGTGTTTTAAGTTTTAATGAATTTGTATTCTGAATTAGGCCTTAGTTTCAATAATATAGACTTTTAAAAAAATCATGGAAATATGTTAAAAATTATATAGTAACCTTAGTTAGTACACGTGAAAATTTATGCTCAATGTTATGCTTAATTTTAACTACGTAATTGGTTCTATGAGCCCACTCATTTTTACAAGTTTATCAAGTGAAGGCTCGATTGAGGATCAAGCTTCACGCAATGGAGAACAAGCATTCATAATTTCCCTTTACTTTATCTTAATGATTTTCATTGTTGAAAAAACCAGTCTCACATAGGTAAGATGAGAGAAATCGAAGAGCCTTGAGAGAAATTTCGGCAAGTTCATGATATCCTGTACTCACGTGAATCCAAAAAGATGAAAGAGAAGTCACAGTTCCAAAATTCATTTTAAATACTTCACCCATAGTCAAATCCAGCAATTTAGCTTACAAAGTTACAGACAAATCAACCTGCTTTCAATAAATGGATTGTTTTATCCATCCATTACCTTTCCGAGGGAAAGTTGAAGTCGAAACGATCGATATATTTTGTCAAGTAAGAGGACTTTTTGTAGAAATGGAACATCAAACTCTTCATATGAACTGTCAATAATTTTTGCCTAATTGTGAAACATATCAAAACAATCTACTAACACTCGACTCTTCCATGCTTCTAGTTTTCTTGTCTGCCACTGTAAGGCATGAAGCCACCCCTCCTTGCTGAGAGATATTGAGCTTATTTAAAATGGCAAAGATATCAGCCATGTAAGCCAACTTGACTGTCCAATTAACATGTCAAGATAGTTGAGACCGATTCGGTTTTTTCTATTAAAGAAATTGGTCGAGCTCTCTTCGCGATTCAAAAACTCCTGACAGTACTTTTGACAGCACTTTTGACATTACTTTTGACAGTACTTTTCCTCAAGACCATCAATGCACAGCACCATGCAGTAAAAGCTGTTTGTGTTGGCATTTGCTTGGTGGCTAAACTTTCACGGTGAACAAAAAAGTGGGTAATCGGTTTACACAGACCAACACAATATTTAAATTCAACTAGACATTTGTCAACAATGTAATCATGAACTGCTTTGAATATTTCATAACTAGTTGTATTAGTTGGTAATGAAGTAGAGTAGAAATACTCTTCCTACAAGTCATCCCTAGATTGATATCGAAGCAGTGGCGTAGCTAGAACTTTTGCCGCCTGGGGCGGTCTCCAATTTGCCGCCCTTTTTAGGGGCCGTCCATAAATGACGTCACGCACCAGGGGGGGGGTTGACACATTTGTGATGAGGGGGTGTTTAAGAAATGTGACGTCACGTCAAAACGCGCAACTTTAAATACATATTTGATTACTGACACTTTATTTAATGACGTTTATGTAAAACGCGTGTTACGATAATATAATGCAGCTTTACACTAAAAACATACTTAAATGACAATTTTTTTTATTTGAAACATGCTCATTTTCAAACAGAAAATATGGCTTTTATGGGGGGAGGGGGGTCAAAGCTTTGTGACGTCTTATTGAAGAAGGGGTCTAAGCTTTTGTGACGACGTGTGACGAGGGGGGAAAGGGTGAAAAATCAGCCAAAATTGCGTGACGTTATTTGTGGACGGCCAGTTAGTCAATTATGTTATGGTTTTTATAAATTAAGAAACATGAATAAACAATTGTAATTGAAACGAAGTAAAGGTGGGGAACATATTTACCATTGCATGCCATATTTATGTAAGCAGTAATAAAAGAGGCCGCATAAGATTATATACCTATAAATACAAATTTAAAAAATACAATATACTTTTTTTAAAGACCACAAGAAAGTTACTGAGGTAGCATGTCGTCCCCCCTCGCCCCCCCCCCATGAGACAAATCATATTGCAAAATTACAACAAAAAAAAATAACAATCATTATTCTTTTATTTTGTATTTATAAATAAATGATTTTTTTAAACAAAGAAAGTGTATACATTTGTATGTAATCATATTTATACATTTACTTTCCTAACCTTCATAATAGAAAAATCGTGTATTATGCTATAAAATTAAAATTATCTGTGTTATCTTGTTCTATGGACTATGGAGAGTATTGCAAGATTGTTTTACTTTAATCGCTCATTGTGGAACGAAGATAATTTTTTTTATCCAGTTCAGTTTTGAGAACCTCCTTTCATAACTAGCGACACTGATAGCAATAATTGAAAAAATTCATAGCTAAATTACAATGTTGGCTACAGAATTCTCCAATCAATACTGTTGAATAAATTTTAATAGATCAAGGGGGGCTTTTCCCCCGGTTTTCTAACATAATGCCTTTTCTTGTAGTGTAGAAAAACCTGGATCCTTTTTTATTAAATCCCTTATATTAACTTCACCGCCGTCTCTGTCTCTCTGTCTCTCTCTCTCTCTCTCTGTCTCTCTGTCTCTCTCTCTCTCTCTCTCTCTCTCTCTCTCTCTCTCTCTATCTCTCTCTCTCTCTCTCTCTCTCTCCTCTCTCTCTCTCTCTCTCTCTCTCTCTCTCTCTATCGTTCGTCGTCGGTCAGGCAAAAAAACAAAAGTAAAAATGACACACTTCCCGTAATGCCACCGAGCTAAAATTTGGCACATAGACTCGTGTCACCTAACAATGCATCGTATCAAAACCGTAACGTAATTAAATTAATGCATTTTTAGTTTATCTCTATACATCATATGTAATTCAATTTCACAGTTTGTTATTGTTTTTGTTCCACGTGCCAGTTCAGTTCTCGCGTTGACACGACCCATCGATGTACCGGCGTGCTTTTGTTTACATTTTACGTGTCACGCTGAGCTCGGTCCAGCGATCGGTGACCAGACCTTTCCCCTATCCCCGTTATAAAGCAGGAGTTAAGGCAGATTCAGTCTGTAAATGTGTGTCGCGTTTGAACATGATCAATAATTTTAATTATGACTCATATATAAGGGATTTATAGTCAAAAACTTTGTTTTTACGGTTTTAAAAAAATATTAAATCCCTTATATCAGTGGTTCCTAACCTTTTGGGGTCCGTGCACCCCTTCAGATGCCCAAAAAAGTTCATCCACCCCTCATGAAACTTGCAGAAAATGCATAATAAATTATGTTTATTTTAGGAACACAACAGTTTTGACAATAGGCAACAGGGAATTTAGTGAGAGATATGCTGCTTCTTATGACCAATCAGCGATTTAAATTTGGGGACTGTTTTGGACACAGCAACTCTCATGTCATCCTCTGCATTCAACTTATTCCTTGCCTTGGTTTTAATCGTCAAAAGTGTGGAGAATCCTGCTTCACAGAGATAGGTAGTGGCAAATGGAATGAGAGTCAGTACTGCCCTCAGACCTGGCTAGTTGTGGGTAGGAATCTAGCTGGGCGCACCAAATTTCAATCAAGGTATTGCAACTGAAGGCACTCCTCAGTACTTCTCTGGTTCTCAGATCAATCAGGTCATCTTTAGCAAGGTCACTGTCATCAATGTTTTCCAAGTCACAGAGAAAAGGATTGCGATTCCAAAGGTCTTTCATAGAAATTTCTTGACAGAATTACCCATCAAAGGACCTTTGAAATGTTGAAAGGAGCTCTAAAATTTCCCCTTTGATGTTGTCAGTCGTTGGAATAGTGGCAGTTTGTTAAGGAAGGCTTGCAATCTCTCAGTACCATCCATTATAGTCACAGCAGGTCCATGAAGAGATGTGTTCAACTCATTCAAGATTGAGAAGATGTCACCCAGCTATGCCAAGTAATGAATGAAATGTGCAGAAAGATGTACCTTTAAAAAAGGTTGTATATGGGCACCCTTTGACGCGGCATGCCTTGATTATGGTTTACATTTTCAGACTATTAGTTTTTCTTTCTTTTTTTCCCTCTTTATTCTTATTTTTTTTCTCTGAATGGTTCATGCACCCCCTGGAACCCTTGGGGGTGCATGCACCACTGGTTAGGAACCCCTGCCTTATATTAACTTCGAAATCTTGTCTCTCTGTCGTTCGTGGTCGGGCTGAAAAACAAAAGTAAAAAATGACACACTTCCCGTGATGTCATCGAGCTGAAATTTAACACATAGTCATCGTGTCACCTAACAATGCATCGTATCAAAATTTCAAATCGTACGAACGTACCGTAATTAAATTAATGCATTTTTAGTTTATCTCAATATAACATATGTCATTCAAATTCACGGTTTGTTATTGTTTTTCTTTCACGTGCCATTGCAATTCAGGTGTTGACGCCACCTGTCGATGTCCACACCCGCTCCAGTCCCTTCCCCCGGGTTTTAAAGCCAGGGGATATCACTCGGTGTCAGTCTGTAAATGTTTGTCGCGTTTGAACATAATCAATACTTTTAGTTATATCTCATCTATAAGGGATTTATATTTAAAAAAATGTTTTTACGGGGATGTTTTATTCATCGGCCTGAGTAGGGTTGTCAGCCTTGTGGGATTTTGTTGACTTTCCCCACAAGGCTTCATTAATCTCCTTTGCGGAGCTCTACTCTCGCCTCTGACTGTGTTATGTGTGTTTGCTTTGCTTTCGGTTTCAGTAACAATCTTCTCTGGATAACTGCCTTATTTTTCGGGTAAGTTTCCCTAACCTTTGTGGATCCCTCCACCTCCTGCAAGGCAGCAGTTGATTTTATTTCGGAGTTTTCTCTTCTAGATGATTGCTATCCCTAGCTAACGGCCTCATCTGTCCGGGTTTAGAGTTTAAGCGCTCTACTATGTTCGCTTTTTGCAGTCATTTCCTGGGATTTATGAGGCATTTTAAGAGTATCCTTACCAAGGGATAAAATACAAAATACACAAACAAATTGTGCAATGAAAACAATAAGTTTGAGCTTTATTTTTAGACTGATACGACAGTAAACGTTTCGGCTAATGCCTTCATCAGTACAACATAAAATACATTCTTACAATACTTACATAAGTAATAATAATATTTTTAATTAATAACAATTAGACACAAGACATATATCAAGTAGCAGTCAGAATTTATTACCAAGGGATACCCCACCTCATCCCCAACGACAGCAAACCAGTTGGTCCGCGGCCGCTTATTCAATATTCACGGCTAACCTTTATATCTAAAGGTCATTCCTCTATCCACCGCCTGAGGACGCGCTTGATAGGAGATGGTAGTGAACTTGAGATAGTTTTATATTAAACAACCCGTAATGTTTAATACACTGTAATTCTAGTTTTCTAAATTTTAATATATAAATTGTACTTGTACTGAAAGTATTGAAACTTAGCGTGTGCTGTATACTAATATCGTATCCTTTCAACGACACACATCATTCAACTAATTCAGTACCATTAGCTTGCCGGATGAAATTGCATTGCATTGCATTGCGAGACGGATCCAGCTCCGGCCCGCAGTTTGTAACCCTTGCTTGCTCAGCTCTAAACTACTGAATGATATCAGAGAGTATATTTTGGCTTTTTAGTCACTGTTAGGGTTTATTCTGCCCTGGACAGTATAGTTTAGCATAAACTATTTTAACCCCTAGGGAATAATAGGATAACCCCCTGGTATATTTTGGACAGCGTATTTCAGCTTGTACTGGTATATTCTCCTATATAATAAAAGGCAAGTTTCTGTCCGTTCTGTCCGGTCATTTATAGCGATTGGTCCTTCAAACACATATGACTCCTACAGCCAATCATATTGAACACGTTTACGCGGAAGTTCAAAATGTGCAATTTTTGGTGTAGTATTTCTTCCAAGACTTTATTTTGAGTTATGCGCATTGGGATTTATAGTCAAAAGCTCTGTTTTTACGAGTTATTTATCTTAACTATAATGAATAGTATTTTTGACGTGATGCACATGTATGCCGGTCGAGATGACTGTTGGGGGGGGGGTTGCAAACTTACAACAACATGCCACCGAACGGTGTACAAATAGGATTTGAGCTGACCCGCGGCGTAGCATACGCCGCTAATGATTTAGTGACGGGTTGTCTGTATGTATATATGGAATAATACACACAAAGTATTTCATAATAATTATAAATCCTCAAATCCTATGTGTACATCGTTCCTTTTCAAAAATTAAAATATAAGCATAAAACAATGAAGTCATATAATATTTTTATACAATCCATACAGACAACGGGAATCAATATACATAATTAACATAAGTAACTTATCCGTGTTTGATAAATACGAAATATTAAAATTTCTGAAATGTACACAAAGTATTTCATAATAATTAAAAATCCCCAAATCCTATTTGTACATAGTTCCTTTCAAAAATTAAAATATAAGCATAAAACAATGACGTCCTATAATATTTTTATACAATCTATACAGACAACGGGAATCAATATACATAATTAACATACGTAAATTATCCGTGTTTGATAAATACTAAATATTAAACTTGCTGAAATATACACAAAGTATTTCATAATAATTATAAATCCTCAAATCCTATTTTTACATCGTTCCCTTTTCAAAAATTAATATACAAGCATAAAACAATGACGTCATATAATATTTTTATACAAAATCGATCGCAGCGTCACCTAATATAATCTAAAAATATTATATGACGTCATATCCGTTACATCCACACATACATACGTACAGACGACGGGAATTCATATATATATATTTACGCTCAATTATCGCTGACTGCCTCACGCTAATTGAAAATATAGGCTTGAAAATCACAATCCTTTTGGTTTCCAGATTAACATTAACCAAACAACGCACGAATCTATGACGTCAGCATTTGTGTTGTAAATAGTGCTGACTGACTCAAAGAGTTATTTTTTTGGTGCAGTAATTTGGTGCGCTGCTTTCTAAAATTACTTTAAAAATCGTGTGGTGATTAGCACTGTAAAAAAATATTATATAATTAAAAAAATCATACTTTGTGTACATTTCAGGAATATTTCGTATTTATCATACAAGGATAAGTTACTTGGGCTTTTCAAAAAAAAAGAACAACCCCTAGTATAAAATACTTTGTGTACATTTAAGAAAGTTTAATATTAAGTATTTATCATACAATGACAAGTTAGTTGGGCTTTTGAAAAAGGTGGGCGCCGTCGGCGCCTTTAAAAAAGGGGGGCGCCACGGCGCCACAGCACAAACTAGTCATATATATATTTACCCTCAATTATCCTGCCGTAACGCTGAGGGACATCACTCTGATTTTTTTGTTGAATATATAGACTTAAAAATCATAATCATTTTGGTTTCCAGATTAACATTAAACACCCTCCACACTATTATTAATGATTGAACAATTTCATGCGGACATTCGAAAAGAGTTATTTTTTGGTGCAGTAATTTTGTGCGCTGCTTTCTAAAATTTCTCGCCGTAAAAAGATATTATATGACGTCATTGTTTTAGCTCATATTTTAATTTTGGAAAAGGGAACGATGTAAAAAGAGGATTTGAGGATTGTTAATTATAAAATACTTTGTGTACATTTCAGGAATATTTCGTACTTTTCGTACATAGATAAGTTACTTAGTTATGTTTATTGAGATTGAGATAATAATTCATTAAAACATTTCCGGTTGTGGTTTTTACAGAGCTTAATTCCGTAGCAACGAACTAACTTCCGGTTCATGTTTACATTAATTTTCATGCTTGCCAATTAAATTAATTTTATAGTATAGTAAGTTAGTAAGGCTTTCGATTTCAAAATGAGCAAGGAAACCAATTTAAGATATGAGCAACCGCACAAGCCTAGCAAACTTTATTTAGATTACATGAAAAATATTAAGGTAATATCATATTTGATATATTAAAGTTTAATAAAAAAGAGTTGTATGACTTCACTTACTCAACTTACTGACTTGACTTACTTATTTAACTTATTAATATTAATTATAATTAATAATTAATAAGTAAATAATTAATAATTATTAACTTAACTATTTATTTAACTATTAACTATTAATAATAATAACTTACTATGACTTACTATTAACTTATTAAGTTATTATTAACGTAACCGATGATGATAGTGTTAAAATTTAGTGATAGCCTAGGCCTAGACATAGACATCATTAGCATGGGCTAGCAGCAGCTAGGCTATTCTGACTCTGCACTGACAGTGATCATGATCAGTGATTTTACTCTGAATTCTGATTTTAAAAACTATTCATGAGTCATGAGTTATTTATGTACAGTAGACCAGTAGAACCCGGTTAAGTCAACGGCCTAGGGGTTTGCCAAAAGGCGTCGAGATAACCGATGATCGAGATAAACGAAAACCAATATGGCGGCAAAATATTAACATGTGCTTGAAATTTCTTTATGTACATGATGTGCGTTAATTAATGATGGGACGATAAATCGGAATCGTATTGGAATATCAGGACCCTGATATTTCTTCACTCTTTCATAAGGCTGTTAAGACCGTTAGTTTTTAAGGACAGTTTAAATATAACCCTTTGTTGCATTAGCGCTGTTTTTTTCCCTAGTACATAACGAATTCAGCTACTCCTGCCCCGGCGGGTCCGTTGGTGACATCGTGTCACCTCTCTTGTGCGCTCCCAGTTAACATTCAGTTTTTTGTTTTGAAATGGGGCTTGATATTTGTTCCACTGTTTCTTCTGAGTTAGCATCATTCACAGCAGTGATTCCCAGATTGAGCGATACTGTGCCTTGGAGGGCACTTGCGTGACTTTCCTTACAAGTTACACTAATAAATAACCCGCCCCGTGTAACCTACACATCCCCTCATTGTTCCGAACCATTCTCTTCCAAATCATCTTCCTTGGGTCCGTCCCTTCAGCTTACAATTGACTCAGAATTCCTTAGGTAACTTGATACTAATCGGACTAACCAACAACAATGGTGTGGGAGATTGAGAGTGAGGGGTGGGTAAACTGTCTGTTGTCTATTATATTATAATTATATATCCTAAAATCTGGGGAGCTTTGTTTACAGTAAGCACCCTATGATTTTGGTATCGTCCCCATCACTAGCGTTAATAAATGACAATGTACATGCACATGTTTTTGGAGTTTTTTTTACACAACAGCTTTGCCATTATTTGTTTGATGAAGCGATCGGCATGCTATAAAAATGTTCATACATGTTTGCTAACAACAGAAGGCATATGTGCACCATCTAACAGCAGAAATTTACCAATCTAAAATAAAAACCACCGTCGATTCTCGATACAAACCTTTATTTTCTTGTTTAAAGATATTCTTTTATCTTAAAAAATAAAATGATTAATGCATCAGGAAATTAATTAAGTTTAATAATAATATAACATGCACTGCGAAATAATGACGATTAAAGACCGAGAAGGCGATTTTCGAGCACCTCGGGTGAATACATACTCGATAGAGACGCGTCACACTAATTCACACACGGATCAAAGTGAAACAAGATAAAAACATCCGGTAATTTTTATTGAAATCTGGTAGAATCACACAATAGCCGGAAGTCTCGAGGAAAGCGAGATTTTGATACTATTTTTAACTAAAAATGCGAGAGTGCGTCGCTAGGCGAACAGAGGGGGATCGAGATAACCAATGTTAAGTTGCAAATTTGGCCCTCTTTTGTGCTCGAGATACTAGGGTTCGGCGACTTAAAAGAATTGACATAACCGATGAGAAAATGCTAAGACAAAGAGAGAATTTGGCGGTTCCAATAAAAAACGTCGACTTAATAGGGTTGGCAAGTTAACCGTGGTCCAGTTAAGTGGGTTCTACTGTATTTAAATGCCCTTTTAAACTTATTTAATATCACTTAAAAAATTAGAATCTCTGCTTAACCTGACAGAATGCTTTAGAATTTAGTCTGTACCTTGTTATGAATATACATGTTTAAATTAAAGCCAAATTAAATGTCATGACTTGGCCTGCCTCATGCAGACGTAGCTTTATTAGCAGCTTATTTAAGTTATTCTCTTTGAACTTAAATATATAATGTAAACATACAATATGAGAAAAAGCTGTTGTTGTCTGCTGTGACATTCAGCATCAGTTTGCAGCTCAATGAGTTCCAGCTGCAGATTGCCTGGAGTATTATCACAGTCAACAGAGAAATATGAAGATAAAAACATTATTATATTTTCAATAGTTTCCAAGTCCTGAAAGCGTCTTTGAAATTCATCAGCCAGGGACGTGCTATCCGTAACATACCTATGCATTTGCTCATTGAAGCTTCTTTCTGGAAAACTTGTCAGGATTTTCTGTAGTGAGGGGAAATGTGTGGTATTAGGCTGCCTTTGAAATACTGTAGTTGTCTTTAAAAAAGTTGCAGCTTGTTCCCAAAGGCCTTGATATGGGAATATAATTTGCTTAGGACTGCATTGTGCCTTTGAAGATTTTTGTTAAGGACGTTTAGAGGGCTTGTCACATCAACTAAAAATGCAAAACCTGCCAGTCAAGCAGAATCAGATAGTTCTAGCATTGGTTGTTCCTTAACTTCCATGTATTGCCCAATTTCTTTTTTAATTGCGTAGAAGTGCTGTCCCTCGACTGAGCCATCTTATACCATTGTGATACACGTCTTCGTATTCTTTCTAGATGTCAAGAAAAAACTGCTGAAACTGGCGGTGAAACAGTGATTTAGAGCGAATAGAGTTCATAGCCTTTATCACTGGCTTAAGGACACAATCACATCAAAGGTGTTTGACACAAGAACTTGTTGGTGAATGATGCAGTGAAATTTAACATCTTTGTCAGCCTCTTCGCGTAGACACGTTTTGCTAGTCAACTGTGTTCACCAGTAATGGCAAGGGCACCATCAGTAATAAAAACAGAGATTGTTTACTTGGTAATTTAACGTCATTGACAGCAGAACAAACAGAAGCAACTAAATTTGTTTCCTGTGTTTGGTCTTTAAGACTGAAACTCTAGTAATTGGTAGACAATTACAATGTTATCGATTATTGCCATCATTTGACGTACTCAAAAAAAATTTAAAAATTCGACTTTTCTTATAAATATAATGTTATTAAAGAAATAATACGTCATTCAATTAATTATTTCAGATAATGCCGCGGGCCAGTTAAAATTGCTTCGCGGGCTTGTTTTAGCCCGCGGGCAGGACTTTGGACACCCCTGCCCTAATGTATCGGATTGGTGGACAAGCACATAGTCATCAATCATTATTATATAACTAAGCAGTGATAAAACACATGAAGTTAGGATTAATGACATGATAGACACAGTGCATAACATAAAACTATAATTGAACTCTAAACAGGAAAAAAACATCATACAGTTCTAAGCATTTCAGCCTATGGTAGCTCACACTCATATCTTGGACTGCTCATTACCTATCCTGGAAAATTCTCCCTCTTAACGTCAGTCTCCTCCTCGGTGTTTGTCCCTAGTTTGTTCCCCTTTGATTGACCTGTACCTTAATATTTACCAAGGCATCCTTTTCGTGGGGTTTTACCACCCCCTCACATCTACTTTATGGACGACCCCTAATCACAACAAAAAAGTGTGAAACTTAAATCCTATTTAGTTATATAGAGTAACGAATTCAAGAAAAGAAATTATGTTAGTATTTGGTATATTGGATTGCGATTGTAGTAAATAGTGGTGGTTGTAACGCCTCTTGGTGACGTATTACTTGTTAATGTGTTTAATAAATCCTTGAAATACTGTTGTCAACAAAATAACTTTAATATGCACACTATATACAGAAATATAGAAATATAACTTTGAGGTTTCACAACGTGGAGACATCAGCCACACATCGACATTACTCTCCGAACTCCTTTCGCGCGCTTTTACCCATGTGACCTCTCTGTCACTAATCTCGTGATTCTCACGTGACAGTGGTAAGCTGGAATAAACTACACTTCATGCATCATCTAGATATAAATCAGTCAGAAATTTATTTTTTCTGGTGAACCAGAAAATAAAGATGTTTCTACTTTTTCATCAGATCCTGGAAGACACTTAATATCATTGTGATGTGGAAGATATGTATTCTTTTAAGATACGTTATTTTAATTCTCAAAAATAATTATGTCATGAAAAATACATGAACACAGGTTGGGCCAAAGGATAAGCAAAACGAGTTTCTATGGCTAAAAAAATATTTGAAAATCAGTTTTGAATTTATCTGGAGTTCTTTTAGATTATGCTGCAATATAATGGTCTTGGCAACCTTAATAAGGCAGCTGTTCTATTTGAAAGAAACTAGAAAGATTGAAGTCAACTAAGCATGGCCTGCTTACACAAAAGTAGCTGTAGGTACTCAGACATTAAAATATTATATAATGAAGAGCACTGAGACAATCTTTAAATTGTTTTAAGCTTTTTGATGAAATGAGGAAGAAGTGGGTTGATTTTAAATTACTTAAAATGAGAGAGAAATTGAACTTGAGTTAAAATGTATGTTTTGTTTTTGTAAAATGTATCTGCTTAACTTATATTCTTAAAAAAGAAAGGTGAGGCAGATTTGGTTCAAGCTAAATAAATTTACCATTTCAAGAAAGAATCATGATCATGGTAGATTAACAAAACATGAAAAACCTCTTACCCCAGTCAAGTATATGTGTTGTTCTAATACGTACAATCTTTTGGCCAACAAGAGCAAAATAGAGCACAATAAAATGTCTAGTAATATTTGAATATTGCTTACACTTATATGTAGAAGTTATCAATTAAGTAAAATTTACTTAAATTTTTATTTTGGTGATGGGGGGTAAGTAAGGAAGGATAACATTAAAAAAATTTAATTGAAAAGTTTACAGAACTTTCCTGCCACCAATTTTTTTCTCAAAAAGGGAGATCATGTCATAGTAAAAAAGATATAAGTTTGGTGAGACTGCAATCAGGCTGGGTAGAAAAAATGTTATATAAAAAGTGTATACATAGGCCTGACAGATCGCCACAAAACAACATTGTTGTACTCTCATAACCTTTTTATATAAAAAATCGTTATTAGTGAAAAATGGATTCAAGATACTATTTGAAAGATTAGTTGAGTTTTGAAATTTATTAAGTGTGTACTCTTGGTATATCTATATTAATAAATGGAAGGTTAAACAAATATAAATTTATGCAATGTATTAAAAAAATTCTTGCATTTCTCAGGAACTTGAATATCTTGACAGTCATAATAATGCACAGAAGCAGTAAGTAGCAAACATAAATTGAATCCTTTAAAAAAAAAGAGAGAGCCAATTTAAAAAAATGATTCAAAGGGCTTTATAGAATAGCCATAATTTTGGAAAGTTGATATTTTTGTTTGGTTTGTAAAATATCATTTTATTAACTACTTAGGACAGATCAGAAACAAGTTTTTGAACAGTGGCTTGAAGAAAGCAATAAAAAACAGAAAGCTAAACAGCTTGCCACTGATAGGAGAAATGTTATGGAGGAACTTAAAATGGTAGCCAAGGCAAATTTACTGGTAACATATAAATATTACATAATACATTTTTTAATTTTTAAAAGCATCTTATGATTTTAAAATGCTAAAATCAATGCGTACATTACGCTATGAATTTTTATAAAGACTCATGTTGAAAAATAATATGATAGATTGGCAAGGGAAGAATTGTATTATAATTGAGTCTATGGGCTATTAATTTTCATTAAAAATAAACTAATTACAGTTTTGATGTTTAAAATATTAGGCTGATTTTAAATTTCTTTCCCCATGTCATGTTTTTTTTTCTCCTCAGACATAATAAGATATTATAAAAAATTGGATAAGCTGACACAACTTACTTTAGCATAAGCTTACTACGTGTTTATTTTAATCTGATGTACAATTTTTTTGCTTGCATGGTGATTTGAATAAGAAACTCCTTTAAAAATGTTATAGTGCACATGATTTTTCTGTAACAGGTACGCAAAAGGGCATTAACACTGAGGATTGAATCAGATCAAAAACAGTATGAAGCGGAACTTGCTCAGATGGGAAAGGCTTTCCACAAGCAACGCCTATAATTTTTTAATTGTTTGCAGCATTGAAATTAAAAAAACAATTTATTTGTTTATAATTTATAGTGTCATGTATGATACTTTTAGGCTTATTTATTTAAGAAATATAAATAAAACTAAGAATATTTTAAGTGCAATTTGTAAATAATATGAATTTGTTATTTTAATGGGACCACTGAAATATTTGTATTATGGTAACATTATTAACATTGATCATCAATTCAATTTATGAAATAATGACCTCCTCCTTAAGTTGTATGCATTGAGAAGATTTATTTTACTATAAAACTTTTTAAATCAGACATTTAATAAAAATAATGTTAAAATTTAAGTAAGTTGTGAAAAAATTGTATTTTAACATTTATCTAATAAATACATGTATTTAGTAAATCATAAATTGATGATTGATTTCTTTATTTTTTAAAATAACAGTTATTGGACGTTATTAACATTTTGTTGCTTCAGTGTAACATTTCTAAATTAATGAAATTAAAACAAAATAAACATACATAAATTAGAACATATTTTATTCATAATCTAACTTAAACCATTTCTAAGCATTCCTTGACCCATACATCAATTTCAAACTTTTATATAATATCTTTTGTAAAAGCTTTGCAATCATCTTTCATGCTTAAAAATAACATGTCACTACAAAGAGTAGAGTGACCACACAAATTATTATTTACAGAACATTGTCTTAAACTTTACAAACAAAATGTGACAGTGATCAATCCGCAACACTTTAATTTGCCCATGAGATAATAGATCTTGTTCAGCATTTTATGCTTATTTTCAAAACTCACATTTATGCATATTAATTATCCATATAAAAATGAGTAGAAACAATGATTTTAACTGTGAAAATAAGAGATGGAATTTAAAAAAAATGTACAATAAAAATGCTAATTTACATTGCAAAATAACTTTTTAAAAAATCTTTATTTTACATTTGTAATTTATAACATCTGAATTTTTATACTTCATTAACAAAAAAATTAAATGTAGGCTGAATAAGAAACAATATTTCGACATAGCTGTGATTATCCATAAAGGGTTTGATGAAGCTGAAATTGGACAAATCTGTTGCAACTGAATAGAGACTAAATGGATTTGCCTGATAAAAATGTGAAATTTCAAATCTTAAATAATAATTTAAAATACAACGTTGTTATTAGCATTTTACTTGCAACTAATGAAATCAAAGCAAGTTGGCTTCCTTTGTTATGAAACCCACTTTTCTGTCAAGGGGTCGTCCATAAAGTACGTCACGCTATTTTTGACCATTTTTTACCCCTCTCCTCCCCCTGTCACACATCTTGGACACACCCCCCCCCCTGAGGTAAGTCACACTTTCGAAAAATATGTTGTTTTTTATTAAAAAAATAATCAAAATTTAATATAAAACAGTGTGACGTCACACATGGCCGGACCCCCCCCCTCCCCAAATTGTCACACTTTCTTACGCCCCCTCCCCCCCCTCTGGAGCGTGACATACTTTATGGACGGCCCCTAAGCCCTCTAGCCGGTATTGCTGTACCCCTCCCCCTATCAACAGGAAAACTCTGTAAGTTGGTTTTTTGTTTCGGCTCCATTTGAGTTCGACTTAGAAAGGCCCGACAGTATATTGATGAAACATTTCTGATGTTATTTACTGACATCATCCAAATTAAATATAAAAAAACCCCAACATTTTCTTTTGTTTAAATACACTAAAAAGCCCTCTAGTGAATGATATAAAAAATGACATCCATTGTCTCCGTTATTAAAATCTCTTTGTACTGCAACCTAAACAAAGACAAAAATAAACAATCATAATGACCGATTTTGCTTGTAGTTTTAAAAAAAAATGTGTACCATTTTGTTAACGCTGCCTTTTATTTTTTGGGGTCGGCTTGCGAGCGGGTTACACACTTTTGATACTTTTCTCTTCCAAAAGTGGGGGGTCGGCTTATGAACGAACGGGCTATAGAACGAGTATATACGGTAATTTTAAAAAAATGGAAATACAGTAGATTAAAAGGATACGTTAAGTTTTTCAAATTAAAAAATGTGCATAATTCTGTAACTGATGCATACTACTAAGAAGTTTACAGAAGATAATACACTTTTACTAACTAGCCTGTAAGATAAAAGGCTTCTAAATTTTAAAAGAATGCTTTGTTTTAATTCTGAGAAAGTCTAAATTATTTTAAACATTATTTTCTAGTTTTTTTCCCCATTTTTTCTATAACACCTGGAGACGGCATCAAGCTGAACCATCCGTGTAATTGTATTTTCATTACAAGCCTTAACATCCCTTTTTTATTTTTTCCTCAAGAGGCTTGATTGCTATGTCTCATTTATTACCCTATAAAATACTGTAGCATTAAATAAAAGTTAACATTTATTTCATTAAAATTTTTACTTCATTAATAATGAAACTCCAAAATTCTATAATTTTCAATTCATACAAAAACATCACATACTTTTCAAATACAATTACCATTTCCTTTTGTGCAACATCATAGAAGAAACAATTTAAATAAAAAGAAGCCTATATTAAAATTAAAATTATAGGAAACATAAAAGATTAGGAACCACAACAAAAAATTTAAAATAGAATAGATTTTCCAGACTCAAACAATTATATGTCCATTAAAGGCTATTTACATTTAGCATTTGCCTTTCATCAACACACAGCCATTTTACTTTTTCAGGCTTACAATTTACAGGAAAATAAAACATATTTTGATATCTTTAATTATTAGTATAGCTCCCAACATAAAAATACCATTTACATTTTTTTTAAAGACTCAAATATTTAAAATAAGTAATATTTATGTGAATTTATTTGCTGCATTTTGAAGTAAATAAATTAGTTTTACTTCAGTGACAGCAAAATTTGTTATTTTTTAAATGTTAATATGTACAATGCTTTCCTTTAAGTACACAAAGAGAACCAGAAGAACATAAAAACAATTTTTTTTTACATTTCAAGGACTTGAACTTGAAATGTACACCAAATCCTGATATTTACATGAAATTAAACATGAGGACAATAGTTAAATGATATGAATACTTATGTAAAGTCTTTACTTGGCAATTGGCATAGTATTCAAATTTCTCTCACACCCTATTAACAACAGGAAAATTAAAATGATGTGACAAATGACAATTTTAAAAACTCTGGTAGATGTAATTCCAGAATTACCTTATCTGTTACAGATGCTCCTATACAGAACATTATTGCGTCCTATGCTTATCTATATTACACCTGATAATAGATTAAATACTTCCCTCCAGCTCCAGCATCTTAAGTGTAAGTATATAATTACATTTTATTTATATAAATCAGACACAATTTACATAATTTATAATAATTAACATTTTCATGACAATATCAACAAATGTTATAATGTGAGGCTGATATCATATATACTTAAACATTTGTTCTGCTCATAGTTATATAAAGATTCTTAACATATTTTTATTAAATAATATAAGCTCAGGTCTATCATAAAGGGCTTGTAAAGGAAAAATATGTTTAAGTGTGAAAACAAATAAAAACATTGAAATATTAACAGGATATTATTTTTACTCCAAATAATAAAGTTAATAGAATAATACAAAGTAAAGAAAAAGAAAAATAGTATTCCAGAGCTCACCTAAAATAAAAAAAATTAATTTACTTGTCAAAATTTATTGCTGATGCTTCCTTTGCAATGTTTTTATTATTTCCAACTGCAACTAAAATATCTGATGAAAAAAAAACAAACAAAGTACATGTACAAGAAATAAATCATTAGTTTAAACAAGATATGTTTAACCCTTCGAAGACAACAGTTTTTGGGATACCTGTGCCTAAAGGATGAAGCCCTAATTTTAAAGTATGTGACACTTCACACAAAAAACCCCAAAAACTTTACATAAATAAAACCATTAATGTTATTGTAGGAAAAGAAATGAAGTAATAAAATTGTCGTTAATGAAATTATAATCCCCACAAATACGCTTCTGATCGAATCTAATCTGCATATTTTTGCATTAAAATTTGTATTAACCTGTGAATAATCATGATTTACCTATAATAGCAGAATAATTTTCTTGATGGTTAAGGTTAAAATATGTTCTAACATTTGTGTTTTGGGAAGGAATGCTCATGGAGGCCCTTCAGACATTAACATGGTTCTGCTCCTTTTCATACCTGTAGGTGATTTTTGGTTAATACTAATAAAAAGCTCCTTTTCACCATTGTTGGGGACAGGGCACACATATCTATAACCTAGAGACTTCTCTCGAGCTCTAAGTCACTGAGAAAGTTGTAAGCCTACCTACTGGACTATTTTACAAATAACTGAAAGATATTTAGTGTATAAAAAAAGCCTAAATGTTTATAGGATCTTTTTTTCCCGATAAAAACTTGTAGGGGTCATCTATATTAAGTTTAGAACCCCTGATACTAAACCCAGAATTCAAAATATTATTGTCCTAATAATCCTGTTGATGTTCACCACTTTCTTGTTTGATTTCATCATTGCCAGATATAAACAAGCGATTAATCAGAATCATAAAAAATGTATCTGTTACATTTAGACATTTTGGATTTTCTGATATCACTTGTAACACAACAAAATATGTTTTACACAACACATGCCATGAAACAATGAATGCAAGCTCCCATTTTAATAATGAAAATAACACACACAAAAATTACCTATATGATGACCAACCGGGAAATTAAAGGTCTAAAATTATAACTGCCAATCCATCAGCCTTTTATCTTTCTAGTTGAAACCAACTGGGCCGATAGATTGGTCCCATTGTCTCCAAAGGGTTAAGCTTGAAATAAAACTTGATCCATTTAAAAGTATAACCAAAGCAGAAAAACTATAAAATATATAAAAACTTGTATTCCTATTTCTTTTCATAACCTTTTAAATAAAAATAGTAATATTTCAAGACGAAGAGCGTGTCATAGCTTCTTTGCAAAGAAAATTTTGTTAAAAAAAATAATTAAGTAATGAATACTATTGAATTTTTCAAAATTCCGTCTAGTATATTATATAATGCATATTAAATTTAACCTTTATTTTATTGAAAGTATTCAAAGAAAGTAAACAACAAACAAAAACAACTATCAATTTATGATTTCAAAGGAGAAGGTTATACAAATATTTTTTCTTTGTCCAAGAAAGACTGCAAAGACATGTTTGTTAGTACTCTTTGAAGCTAAAAAATATTTATTTGCTCATTTTTTATGTTCAAATTTTAATCTGTATATTATTGACAAAAGATGACACTGTTTTTAAAAATCCCAAAAATCCTACAACTTTCCAACTAGCCCTCTTTCCTACCCTTCTCTGAATAATTTTGACAAAATATGCAACAAAACAATCAATACCTTTCTAACCTCTTCATAAGACAAAAGATTACTGTATATACTTGTAAAGAGGCTGCACCACTAGTTAAGTTATCCATGGGATATTCTGCAGTTAACTTGCAGATAATGTGGGATTATCCAGTTACGTCTGCACCATGTGGGGTGTGCTTTACTTGACCATTCTTCCTTTTTTTGCAATATTCATATATTCTTTTCCTATTGACACTTAATTGATAAGTTTCATTTTATTGTGCATATTCTACCACTTTAAGAGCTGGAGGATTTACCTACACTTTCAAAAGTGCGATATAGGACATGTTGGACAATCATCAAATAGTGAAAGGTGAAAAAAGTACTACTAAATGATAAATACAAATTATTAATTCTGAGCTCTAATAACAGAATCAACATAATATTTTAATAGAAAATTGTAAAAATATCCACATTTATTGTTTCTTGCTCATTTTTATAATTCATTTAATTTAAAAATCTACTCACAGTTCTTCCTCTTGTTGAATTTTAGGGTTTAAAATATCTACAACCCTTAGAAATAAAACAACATAATTTAACTTTTAAACTTAATCTAACATAATAAACCCTTAACACATACGTGTGGTTTCACATTTGTTTGTGTCAGGGATTTTGGGGTGTAACCATAGATGCAAATAGTGCTGGCACATGGGTCATTTGACACTCAGTGATTAGGCACTCTTATGCACATGACCAAAGGCAGCATCTATCATAGAATTTTAGTAGATGTCTACTTGTGTTGAGTTGATTGGTCCACCCTTAGATTTTTCTAAATTATGTTAAAAAAGAGTGCAGCCTATATGCAAGTATATACTGTAAGTGAGTGAAATAAAGAATTGTGTAAGAATAACAAATAAATTATGCTAAAAACTGAAAAATCAGTAAAAAGAAAGTCTTCAACAATCTTAAAGTAATTATTGCAGTTTTACATTCTAATCTTTTCAGAACAGAAATATAAATAATTTTTAAGTATACTTATAAAGTTTTAGTAACAAAATATGAGTCAATTTGCAATGGTTAGCCATAATTGATAAAGGGAAACTGAGATTTTATATAATATGAAAACATCATAACAAAGATAAATTTACTTCAAAGTTTAATAAATAACTCATTTTTTTATATCTTGAAAGAAATGTATATACATTTCAACTTTGTGGAGCCTGAAGGATAATGTCTAAACTTATTTGGATTTAGACATGTTATTTTCATTGGTAGTGATAAATCCACACATTAATTATACTTATAAATGTATGAATACATTAATTAATCATTTGCACTTTACTTCAAAATATGAAACATTGCAAACCTTGTCCTATACATATGCCACATTAAGAAATCAAATCAGTGAATTAATTTTTTTTATAGAAAATACAGAATTTCATTGACACAAGTTTTAAAATATGTTTGTATTAAAAAAAAATTAGAATAGAAGACAGAAAAACTTGCACTCAAAGGGAATATAATATTAACTTATAAATTAGACTTTATTTTAGGAATGTAACTCATTGGGTCTTTTATCTTATTAATAACTATTATAACAAGCTTTAAACTGAACTAGCTATTTGTTTAAACAATTTTTGATGTGATTTAAACAATTTTTGATGTGATATTTATATGCACTAAAGGACAACAACAACAAAAAACAAAGAGAAAGCTACTTTTTTGTTTTACTTGATATTTGTTAAAAATATTATTATATGAAATGATTATTAATATTTTTTATTATTTAATGCTTAATGATTATTAATGTATCCTTAGTATCTTAAGAATTAAACATTAACTAAACACTTATTAAAATAGTATTGGCTTTGCAGGGTCAAATGTTATAGATCAAAATTTTTACCTGCATCATTTTGAGTTCAGTTTTGCAATTACAACGTGAGTATTAAAATTTTAATAAAGAAAAGAGCATTTTTCAAAGTAAGTGTAAAACGACATAGTCTGTAGCAACAAGATATTTCTTCAACTTACACATATATTCATATAATATTTGTCTTTAGTACTCATTACGACTTGTTAAATTAATAAGTCCCTTTCTTTTAATAAGACTGATAAGACAATTGAAAACTTTAATAATACAATTTATCAATACAAAACTAATACTTCCATACCCATTTGTTTAAATAATAAGAATAGAGAAGATTTTACAGTCAGTTCTATGTATTTTCAAGGATGTCAAGTTATCAAGAACAATGGTGGTGTAGAAAATGAAGGAATGGTGAAAGGAGACAAATATCTATCACAGATGCTGAGGTGTACTGTTAGACTTAGACAAGCTGTATACAAAAGTAACACCTCATGTTGCAGCTTCTACACTGTAGTAGCACTATGCTGCCCACATCTTGAGGGACCATCTCACAATCAAACATCATGACTTTGCTTTAACATTTCAAAGTAGTATTAACTCAGCTGGGAAAGCTTTCGAACTTTGAAACTGGAGAAGATAAGGCTTAATTCCCAGATTGCACAGACAACTACCATTGCTCTAGCAAAGTTAATAAGGCAACAAGATGATTTATTAGATGTTCTCCCTTTGGTAATAGTGCACATTATTTATTTCCCTCCATTCAATGCAGGCACCTTAATGTTTGCCAGCGCTGTTTCAGCACAGCAAGTGGAACATTTCCTTTCCTGAAAAGAATAAAAATTTGATTTACCATGGAACAATTTAATTTGTGATTTAAAAAAAAATGAAATACAATAGCTTCATGGAAATTAATTTAAGTTTAATAAGTTCATGACTTGTTATGACATTGAGTATGTGTTTTTGAAGTAAGGACTACTGTAAATTATGAATTAATTTTTACCGGGCTAAAAATACATTAAAAAAAACCCACAATAGTCTTAAACATACCCATTGTCGAATGTCTTCCTGATAACGCTCAAATTCATCACACCACTGGTCAAATTTTCGCATCCACCTTTGCTCTATTTGTTCTTTACCTTATAGACATAAATTTAATATAATATTTTAAAGAAATCAATGAGAATTTATCCTAGGTCATATAAAATGTTCGGGAAGCCAGTTACTACTTTCTTTTAAAAAAAATAAAAAAATTAAGCCCTAGATACTTACTTGTCTCCACATTCAGGGAATATTCAGCCACTGTTCTGCCAATATTGTCAACAGCAACATATACTCCTTCATCAGCTTTTCGCAAATCAGTAATAATTAGCGAATTATCTAGTGCTAAAATGTGTCGGTCACTAATTATGCGTGTTCCATTTCTTGTCCACCTTACACTGCCAGTTATATGAAGCCTGTACTCAACTTTCAGAGTCACAGAACTTCCTGATATTTTTGACAGTTTCTCAGATGCTGTGGTAAATAAAAAAATCAACCTCAATTAAAAAAAAACTAATAAAATACACTTTAAATGGGATTCTAAGATTTTGTATAAATTTTATTTAAGCATTCAAAAAATTCTCAATAAAGCATTGACTGATACTGAATAAATGTAATGATATGGGTGACTAAATTAAAAGGAAAAGAAAAGAAAAATTTTAATGATATTATTGTTAGAATATTTGGAGAGAGTTATTTACTTACTATATAGTTCTCCTACTTGTTTGCGTATAGTTTCCTCTAATGAGTAGGACAATAAATCAAGGTGACTGTAAGTTATCAAACTGTGAAAACAAAATTTATAAAAAAAATGCTTTGGAGAATAATTGTAATTAAATCAGCTCAAAACAAAAATAATTTTACCACCAAGCTTTGAACACAAATTGGCTGGATTTGTGCGGTCAAAATGGTGGAATTGATTTTATATTAAGTTCACTCTCTAATAAATTACAGTGACATTAAATTTATTTACCTTCTTCTTTCATTGGTTTTTGACAGGCACTCTCCCAGAATATTGTCCCAACCGCAGTATGGGTCATAGACACAGAGATCTATTTTTGCATACTTCTTGCAGGTTTCAACTGTTATTTGACCAACAGCCATGTCAGTTCCAACATACAGAGATGAACCCTACAACAGATTCATAATGTATTTTAAGTGGTTCAAAAAATTCATAAATAATCACTTCATTATTCTTAACTACCAAAAATTTGTTAATATCAATGCTGTATTTGCATTCAGTAATCTTTTTTTAATTTCAAGAATGAAAAAAAAAGAGGTTTTTGTATTCTATTAAAGTGTTATTGTAAAGTATTTAGCTGGCTCTTTGAAACATTTCTTCCATTTTTAACATGTACATCTATTTCTTAAAAATTGTGATTAAGTACACAAGTGGTTTTTTGTTTAAAGTTACATACATATAAAAGCATATCCCAAATAGGTCTGTTGTCATTAAATGGTATGTAGCTTGTAACAATGTATGTTTTAGGCTGATCCAATTCTGTTAGTCCTGCCCATGCAGCAATTTTGTAAATAATACCATCATCTGTGAACAAAAAGAATGACATATATACACATTCCAAAGAATAAATACAAGGCTTAATAGTCATTATGACAATGCTTTCATTTAACAAAGTATTATTTGACATAAATTCAAGTAAAAATTTAATTTAATATTTTTTGGATTTGTAAGTAGTGTAAAATTTTGTCTAAAATATATTAAAAATATATGTAAGCTTATAATAGGTTAAAAATTATTCTGAACCTTTCATATTTATTTATTATGGTTATTCAACTTGGTATGTGCACTAAAGAGATTGATTTAATAACTTGTGATGTATAAATAAATAAAAAAATATATATGTGAAAATTACAAAATGATTTTTTAAATTATGATAAATAAAAATAACAATTTAAATCAATAACACAATCATATATTATTTTCATAGACACTACAAAGGTTATACTCACTAGTAGCTGTAAAGAAAACCAGATTTCTTGGACCTGCAATATTATGGACAACAACAATCTTTTGCATAAGACAATTGCCTTTGAAAAATATTGGCTTTCCTAAAGTATGTGAGACTGCTTTGTCCATTAACATGCTTAATCTTGACACAAATGGAATGAAATCATAGGGCAGTTCTGTATTTTTGCTTATGGCTGTGCACTGAAAAAAAAAGTAAGAAAAATTGAAAAAAACATGCTACATTATTATTATGTTATCGATAGCCTATTTGTTATAGCATGAAAAAATAAAATAAAATATATTTAACCTAGATTTTAAAGTCATCAAGATGTAAAATTTAAAAACGAAAATTAGCTATACTGTGTTATTGTTGTCTTTCATCTTGACTATTGCAACTTTCTTCCTTCCGTTTTATCAAACATATTCATAGAAAAAATATAAATTGTCTGAATTAGCTGCCATGCTAGTTCTAAATGAGAAAAAATGTGACCATACCATTCCACTACTTTATTGGGTCCTCATACAGACATGCATTGAGGATAACCTGTATGTTCTCAACCCCAACTACTTCTCTGATTACTGCCCTTCCTATCTTACCAAACTTCTGTCTATTCATCCTCTTGTCCGTTCATACTTTTCAGGCACACATATGATTTCTGTTCCTTCTGTTCCTAATATATACACTAAAACGTTCTCTTTTTGTGCTCCAAAACAATGGAATTTTCTCCAATTACACAATACACATTAAAAACATCCCTACTTTTCAGGTCTTTAAAGCTGCACTTAAAACACATCTTTTCAAGCTATACTTTCTGGACATTTCTTTGACTAAAAGACAAAGCTTATGCCATATGCAAGCCATCCATGTCATTATAAGTTGTTAAAATGTATATTTTTAAACAATTTGAGCCCAGTCTCAATGTGGGGTAATGTGCTATATAAGTATAAGTTCTCATCTTAATATTATTATTATGAATGGTTATATTCTGATTGTTGACATAATGAAAAATAATCTATAAGCAGCACTTAAATAAAAGTTTTTATTTTTCATAAATTTTTTTAAAAAAGGATTTTATTTTTACAATTCAAAATTATAATTTATCCTATTAGGATTTATCCATGGTATTGGTCTTTCTTGACTATTACATAAATAAAAATAATTTAAAGTTCGTTTTTAATTTACGTTAAAAAAAGTATAATAAAACTATAATGTGTTTAATTTGATTTCTTTTAAACATTTATTTTAAACCCCTCTTTTATATGTGATTATAGTATATTTCAGAGTACAAATATAGGCTTCACTATTTTTTTTTAGCAAGTCTTTAAACAAGGCTCATTGGGAGATACTAATCTTACATTTAGAACCTTCGCAGGATGCAGATGAGGGAAGTCCACTAGACTAAACTTGGAAAGTACCTGGAGCATACCAGAATGAGAACCAACTGCCTGGTAGGAAGTTGAGGTATCCACAATGGCAGCAACCCAGAAACCCAGAGAGCTTGCACACTTTCTTCCCAATGGTTGTGTACAGGGCTGACACCAATGTTCCCTGCGCGGCCGTGCACTTCGCAGCAGTTAAGAATTACAGCGCAGCTAATTCTGTAAATTATTGAACAAAAAATGGATGCTGTGCAACTTTGCACACTTTTTTTTTACTTTGGACATGGACCAACGAATCCTTAGAGGGAATATTGGCTAACACCCCTGCCATGTAAAAGTTGCTTTGTTATGAACTCCCAATAACTGTCGGAAAAGAAAAACAGATGGATACCTTTGGAATACAAACTATGTCCATACGAGGAGATGCTTTTGGGTGGCAACCTGGAATGTTCTAAAATGTACAGAGCAGGAGCACTAGCCTGCCTCAATGATGATAGACAGAAGCCCGGGAACAGAAGGCTAACAGGCATAACCAAGAATGAGATGGATGGAGAAGTTGGAAAAAAGAGCTACAGCTTTTGGGGGAAGGGCATGGAGGCAGAAGGCCATTGATTGGTCTGACTGGAAGAATATGATTAAGTATGACAGGTATACACATTTGCTGTAGTGCAAAGAATGATGATAATGATTTCAGAGATGCTGCCTTCAATCTGGATGATGTAACAAATAAAATAATGGTATATATATGAACAATGATAAGTAATAATGTGGCTTATATCAGGAGAAGCCTTTTCTTGGAATTTATTAATTTAAGCACATATACTTTTTTTTCTCTCTCTTACATTTCCTGGTCTTGGTGTTGGAACATCCCCTGGAGGTACTGGTAACCATATGTATTGTTTGTCTCTTTGTTCTTTAAATGGTGAGTCAAATGCTTTATCAATTTCAGTCAAGGTAAAACCACAAATCGCTGATGCTGTTAAGCCATTTCTAAGAATATAAAGTATAACAGTTCATGAATAAATACAAGATCTAAATGTTAAAAAATAACACACCCACAAGAGCTATACCTTTACATCAACTAAATAGACCACATTGCCAACAAATTGAACTTACATATTGGTGGTAAATAATCCGTAAAACACATCACCAGCTCTGTAAACATCCTCTGAGGATTTAAAAGGAAAAAAAGAACATGACTTTATGATCAGTAATAAAAATTATTTATCTTAAGGTATGACTTGTGGTTAGGCTTTTTTCCTTGGTATTAGTTATGGTACTCTGACAAAGACTTTTCAATGTATTGTAATGGTAAATTGGAAATAGGAAAAAAACCATCTCAATTTGTTAACAGAAAAATTTCTACCTGAATCTAATTTTTTTATTGATACGTTGGATTAAAGGAAATATGGGATTATTACTTATTAGACAAAATATGGAACTGTTTCCCTGGAGACAAAATTTTCAACTTTTAACTAGGTGACTATATGTTCTGATAATAAAATAAACTCAAGATTAAGTGTCCATTTATAAGCTGTATAAAGTATAAGTTGATGTTACAATATTATGAATAGCATTAAGTAACAAAACTTCACTTTACAATGTAGATAAAATAGCTCGTAAGTTTTGACATAATTTCTTGAAAATTTTAATATCATAAATATGTAAAAATTGCAGTTGAAGTCAATTTATTTGAAATTCAAGCTGCATCAACAAAAGTTAGGGTGCTGTCTCGGTAACATAGTTGGTTAAATAAAATGTATAAAAAGAAATATTATATTTGGAACTTACGTATTTCATCAAAATAATATGGATATTCTCCTGGTATGGAACAATTCAACCTTGCTTTCAGAAATGAAATCCAAATATTTTGTAAATGACTGGTTCCACCAAGGTCATTCTATAGAATGGAAAATAATTTTAAAAACTGAGGTCTGATTGACTGAGGTCTGATTGACTGAGGTCTGATTGAGTCCAAATTTCATAAATGTTAATAAATTTGATAAAAATTACATTTCAAGTTACTAATTGTAGGTCTTTATGAAAACTTACCTTACAAACTCTTGCTACTCTAGAATATATCTTCTTTCCACAATTTGTGTACTCTAGGGCAACCTCACGATAAAAGAAGTACACATATGGGCCAACATCAAATGATCCCACAAACTGGGGCTCTTGAGAATAAAAGAAAAATTACATTTAAAATTTGCAAATAATGAGAGATAATATTTTTAAAAATTTGGTGCGATTTGTGAGTACAATTAATTTCATAATTATTAATTATAACTAATTTTTCCAACCATAAAAATTAAAATTTAATTTATTGCTATTGCATTATTATGTGAAGCATTATCTAGTAATCAGTTTTTGGTTATAACTAAATAAAATGATGCAAAACTCTGAGAGCAAGAAATTGATGTGTAGCCTGTGGTGCCACAGAAAATTCTAATGTGTATTGTCTTTATAAAATTTAATAATTTTCTAATCTTTACATGTAATGTTTACATGTATTACAATATCAAGATAAAATTAAATATGAAAAGCAAGAATGGATGTAAAAAATCAAAATATTTAACAATTTTTCAATTTAACTATCATGAAATATGTTAAATTTAGATTTAGTTTGTCTTAACTTTGTTTTAAAGAGGATCAAATAAATGTAAGTTTATTAAATATACAGATAAGTTGAATGCCTACCATTTAGCCAGTCATTTCTAACTCTGACAGTCCTCACATAATTAGCTTCTAGTTTTCCATTAGGCCTAAATGAAGGTAACCTATAAATAACTGGATCAGATTTGATGAGGTCAGCATATGTACCAGCAAACAGGACGGGAATGTTACCAGTTACACCATTTTCTAGAAAAAAATATGAAATTGATTGTAAAGTTGTTTTGCAAGTTTGTGAAGACTGTGTTGCACAGCCATAGGCCGGAGTACGGCACTATATAATTGTGCATAATAAATAAAATAAATTAAAAAGGATGACACAATCTCCCAATCTTTTAAAACATACACAACATTATGTAAAAATGTCAAGGCATGGACAGTTCTCAGTCAAAGGGTAGAGTGGATGGAGTGAGATGAGTGAACCTCATTGCCTGTCTGTTGAAACTTGGTCTCCTGAACAAAAGGAATATCTTCAGCATATCTGATTACCAATTCACAAATAGCATAGAAAGTGGAAGATTTGAAGATGTGATACTCTAGTTTTTCTCACCCCCATGAGAGATATGTCTTCAGAAAAGCTCTCAACAAATAAAGTGATTTCTCACACATAATGTCAGGGAACAAGTGTGTAAGCATAACATTAAGTGACAATAGAAGATGGAATGTGTGTAGATAGCACTGAAATATGTGATCCTGTGCTGTGCTACGGGTTATAATGCATTGACCCTGAACAACAATGTAGTTGAAAGCTGGCATGCAGCTTTGCCACCAAAACATCCAAAAAGTTTTGGAATGATGAAAAGCTAAGCTTTAGCAGTCGATGGTGGACTTCCTGGCACAGAAACAACTTTAAGACAACCAGTCCAACAAATACAGATATTCAAATAGGAGCGCAAGGCTATATTGGCTGTCAGATGTAGCCTTGTTCTCATTGTATAGATGTGTAATTTTCAAAATTATTATCAATTTAATTTTTATGAAAAGTCAATCAAGAAACAAATAAGTAAATTTTTGAACTGATTAAGTAACAAATAAAATTAAAGAGTGAAAGATTTTATAACTGCAATAATAATTTAATGTATACCAATTTTATAGTTTACTTTGAAGTCTATTCCAGTAAGTGTAAAAACAGACTTGACTCACCCACTAATATTGCAGTATTGTTGTCATAGGGATCATATGGGCAGACACCAAAGGCACTTTCCTCTGATAATACAACAAATCTGTCACTTTCAAGCTGAAATTTGATTTGATGAAAGAATCTGAATATTGGTTCATTTTAGCTTCAATTATCTAACCTAAATAATATATTGATTTTGGATTTACAGGTTCATCATGAATTTTATCTGGCATTTTTTGTAGTTCTCTACATAATCATATATAAAAACAAAGAACATGCGTTTGTTCCATAATTGGCTAGTATCTCATTTTTTGAGGTAACATGAAAATAAATGAAGTAAAAAGCCTTACCTTAAGGGTATAACCCATAGGAGAGTAAGCTCCTGTACCACACATGTAGAAACCATTGCTCACAGATGAATTCCTCACAAGATATCTGATATGATTTTGACATTCTGGATTCTGATAAAGAAATATCTTTAATTTTAATACATAAAGAAGTTGCTATTTCATAACATCCTACAAAAACTGGAATTTCAATGTCATTTGGAAATGAAAAACTTCTTTGACATGCGTTAATATCAAGAACTGACCTCTAATTTCCCTTGTATTTTACAAGTATAAGCAGCAGTTGAAGATGATCTGAATTCTTGATTGAATCTCTGTGAGAAGGGAAAATTTTAATTTTCTTGATAAGAGAAAAACCAACATGACCAAACCAAAAAATCTTAAGTTGTTTGGAGTGACTTATAGAAGCTTTTTTATTGAAGCTGAGGATTATTACTCTAATCTTACTACTTACACTTACCTTTGAAACATTTTCAATATTTTTCAAATAAAGGCCAATAATTCTGTTCCTGTAAAAATAAAAATAAATAAATTGTAATTATTAAATACCTTTTTTAAAAATATTTTTAAAAAAAAATCTTTTACTATCTATTTTCCTTCAGTGTTTTTAAGAGATATAACTTGAAAAAAGACCAATTTAAACAACATATGTATGTTATTTCCATTTAAAAATTTAATTAAAAATGGGGAATTTTGAGTTTCATTACTCTCAGGATTTTAGAGTACTGGTAGATAAAAATTCATAACTATAGTCAAGTTTTTATTGATATATTAACTTCCCTTTACCATTGATTTTTGTGTTGGCATTTGGCATTAACATTTCTTAATTCATTTTTGAAATGTATGATTTGCATCAATAATCAACACATTATCCTTATTTCCTTGTTATTTATTATTAAATATCCATTCAATTTTTTATGCTGGAAAAATTCTATACAATCATTCTACAAGTTGCAAGAAAGCACTAAACCAGCCTGTCCCCACCATTATTGTCCAACACTAAAGCTATCTTCATAAAAAGACTTAATGCACTCCTGACTGAAACTAAGCAATAGCGCTTGAAGTAACGCACAGTCCTTTTTAGACAAGAGATGAACAATTTACCTTAAAACTTGAAGAGTAACAAAAATATTTTCTGTGTGTGTTTATACCAAGTAGTATATGATTGTGGTTAAGTTATTTAATATTAAAAAAAAATCCACGTTTAAACATACTACATTAAATCAAAGACAGGTGATAGCAATTTCTTTAAAAAATTACGATTTTTAAGTGGCCACTGGTGAAAGGCTAATTAATCCAAAATGTCAACCTAGCCTAGGAGACAAAAAGCATTCTGTAACTCAAAATTGCACTGTAGAATATTCCAGCACATTGATGTTAAAGAATGGGACCATTATATTCGCAAGTGAACTCATTGGTATAAACAATAATATATTTTTTAAAATGCTAAAGAAACAAATAAAAAACTTAAACAACTGTTAAAATAGGCAATAAAGAGATACCGTGAACGCAATCTAGAAATTTATAAGAAATAAAATGTGATGACGAAGAGCGCTAATGATTTAACTCTCATTCAATAGTTTCGTTTTCCTTCCCTTCGAGCAAATCAATTCTGTCTCTCCCCAGGACAGTACTTGACACCCCACCCCCTCACCCCGACCAAGTGTCGTGAGCCACTTCAGCTTTTATTGCAATTTGATCAGGTCTGGGTCCTCTCGGTCCTCTGCCCACGGGGCACAGACGCCATCTTTACAGTGGACAATTCACGAGAATCTCGCGATGTTCCAGAAGCAATTTGAGGACGACATGTCGATGTGAGCATAACGAGCACACCGGCCAACAACTACGTCACATTGTGGACAGCACACTGGACAACTAACAACTACGTCACATTGTGGACACCACACTGGACAACTAAAAACTACGTCACATTGTGGACATCACACTGGACGGACAACTAACAACTACGTCACATTGTGGACATCACACTGGACGGACAACTAACAACTACGTCACATTGTGGACATCACACTGGACGGACAACTAACAACTACGTCACATTGTGGACATCACACTGGACAACTAACAACTACGTCACATTGTGCAGAGCACACCGGCCAAAAACAAACAACTACGTCACATTTTGAACAGCACGCGACCAAGAAATATCAACTACGTCACATTATAACCAATACCTTTTTCAATACGACATCAAAGCTCACATTAATTATATGCATTGATAAAAAATTAAAAAGTTACGAAATGGAATATTTTCCACAAAATTGAATTCAGTGACAATCAAAAGCCCCTAAAATCACATAACAGTAATAACAGCACACATCATAACAACACATATTATCATATCAACATATATCATCATAAAATGCATGTCATAATAACAACACAATATCATAACAATACATAGATCTATAACACAATAACACAAACACATATCGTATCAACATAGATTGTCATAGATCATCATAAAAAAATACATGTCATAACAATAAAATTATGTGAGGTGATTTCCTTGTTTTTTAACTAGGGAGGGTGTCGGCATGTAAAAAATCTTATCTCTGCCTACAATTCAATTCATTATTTAACATCATTTATTGTGTGGCCACTAAATTTTACATTGATGCGTCATTGTCAGTGTGTTAAGTGTTAACGGAGAAATCACAATTATTTTCAAGGCCTAAATTATTACACTGTACAGTCTAAACCCGAACAGAATTGGACTGGAATAAAACAGCCACAAGAAACAAAGATCCTAATAGAGCATGCGGATCAACGATAGGACAGGGGAGGATCGAGGGATGTCTGCGGGGGTGGGGGAGACGGTAGTGGAATTAGAAGTCGATTTTTCCAGTTGATGACTAATGTTGATTGCAACATGCCTGCTAGACAGCAAGTGTCAGTAGCGTCGTAGGCCTCAGTAACGTCTTAGGCCTCAGTAACGTCTTAGGCCTCAGTAACGCCGTAGGCCTCAGTAACGTCATAGGCCTCAGTAGCGCCGTAGGCCTCAGTAACGTCTTAGGCCTCAGTAACGTCTTAGGCCTCAGTAACGCCGTAGGCCTCAGTAACGTCGTAGGCCTCAGTAACGTCGTAGGCCTCAGTAACGTCTTAGGCCTCAGTAACGTCTTAGGCCTCAGTAACGCCGTAGGCCTCAGTAACGTCATAGGCCTCAGTAGCGTCGTAGGCCTCAGTAACGTCTTAGGCCTCAGTAACGTCTTAGGCCTCAGTAACGCCGTAGGCCTCAGTAACGTCGTAGGCCTCAGTAACGTCTTAGGCCTCAGTAACGCCGTAGGCCTCAGTAACGTCGTAGGCCTCAGTAACGTCGTAGGCCTCAGTAGCGCCGTAGGCCTCAGTAACGTCTTATTAGGCCTCAGTAACATCTTAGGCCACAGTAACGTCTTATTAGGCCTCAGTAACGTCGTAGGCCTCAGTAACGTCTAGGCCACAGTAACATCTTAGGCCACAGCAACGTCTTATTAGGCCTCAGTAACGTCTTAGGCCTCAGTAACATCTTAGGCCACAGCAACGTCTTATTAGGCCTCACTAACGTCTTAGGCCTCAGTAACGTCTTATTAGGCCTCAGTAACGTCTTATTAGGCCTCAGTAACGTCTTATTAGGCCTCAGTAACGTCTTAGGCCTCAGTAACGTCGTAGGCCTCAGTAGCGCCGTAGGCCTCAGTAACGTCTTATTAGGCCTCAGTAACGTCTTATTAGGCCTCAGTAACGTCTTATTAGGCCTCAGTAACGTCTTATTAGGCCTCAGTAACGTCTTATTAGGCCTCAGTAACGTCTTATTAGGCCTCAGTAACATCTTAGGCCTCAGTAACGTCTTATTAGGCCTCAGTAACGTCTTAGGCCTCAGTAACATCTTAGGCCTCAGTAACGTCTTATTAGGCCTCAGTAACGTCTTAGGCCTCAGTAACATCTTAGGCCTCAGTAACGTCTTAGGCCCCAGTAACGTCTTAGGCCTCAGTAACATCTTAGGCCTCAGTAACGTCTTAGGCCTCAGTAACATCTTAGGCCTCAGTAACGTCTTAGGCCCCAGTAACGTCTTAGGCCTCAGTAACGTCTTAGGCCTCAGTAACATATTAGGCCCCAGTAACATCTTAGGCCCCAGTAACGTCTTATTAGGCCTCAGTAACGTCTTAGGCCTCAGTAACGTCGTAGGCCTCAGTAGCGCCGTAGGCCTCAGTAGCGCCGTAGGCCTCAGTAACATCTTAGGCCCCAGTAACGTCTTATTAGGCCTCAGTAACGTCCTAGGCCTCAGTAACATCTTAGGCCACAGTAACGTCTTATTAGGCCTCAGTAACGTCTTAGGCCTCAGTAACATCTTAGGCCACAGTAACGTCTTATTAGGCCTCAGTAACGTCTTAGGCCTCAGTAGCGCCGTAGGCCTCAGTAACGTCTTATTAGGCCTCAGTAACGTCTTAGTAGGCCTCAGTAACGTCTTATTAGGCCCCAGTAACGTCTTATTAGGCCTCAGTAACGTCTTAGGCCTCAGTAACATCTTAGGCCTCAGTAACGTCTTAGGCCCCAGTAACGTCTTAGGCCTCAGTAACATCTTAGGCCTCAGTAACGTCTTAGGCCTCAGTAACGTCTTAGGCCTCAGTAACGTCTTAGGCCTCAGTAACGTCTTAGGCCTCAGTAACGTCTTAGGTCTCAGTAACATATTAGGCCTCAATAACATCTTAGGCCCCAGTAACGTCTTATTAGGCCTTAGTAACGTCTTAGGCCTCAGTAACGTCGTAGGCCTCAGTAGCGCCGTAGGCCTCAGTAACATCTTAGGCCCCAGTAACGTCTTATTAGGCCTCAGTAACGTCTTAGGCCTCAGTAACATCTTAGGCCACAGTAACGTCTTATTAGGCCTCAGTAACGTCTTAGGCCTCAGTAACATCTTAGGCCACAGTAACGTCTTATTAGGCCTCAGTAACGTCTTAGGCCTCAGTAACGTCGTAGGCCTCAGTAGCGCCGTAGGCCTCAGTAACGTCTTATTAGGCCTCAGTAACGTCTTAGGCCTCAGTAGCGCCGTAGGCCTCAGTAGCGCCGTAGGCCTCAGTAACGTCTTATTAGGCCTCAGTAACGTCTTAGGCCTCAGTAGCGCCGTAGGCCTCAGTAGCGCCGTAGGCCTCAGTAACGTCTTATTAGGCCTCAGTAACGTCTTAGGCCTCAGTAGCGCCGTAGGCCTATCAGCGGACTCATATTAATTCAAATCTTAATTCTTGTGCTTGGAAGAACACGCATCATCGTCTATTCATCCACAGGACTTCGATTTTATTTCACCAAAATGTTTGCTTTAAACACAATAAGGTGAACTTTTTATTGTTATTGCGGTAAATAAAAGTTATTGAGTTTACAGACAGCGTTAAAATTAAAAACAACAACAAATATAGCATTTAAAAAAAGCTAATAACAAAATGTAATAATTTTAAAATTGTTAAGATCAACTTAAATCTCAAATCTTCAAATGCTCTTTGCGGACAAGTATCTTCTTCATACATTTCATCTTTCAGAAGTGTCTTCTTCAACGCTTTAATCAAAGAAAACAGACCAAAAATACATCGTCCAATTTCATGACAGCAACCCATGGTATCGCTTCTAGTGTTCAAAGGAATACAAATAGCACAGAAAGTTGGTCAACTCTGATTCCAAACCCGGGGGCAATTTCTGGCCATTTTCTCATCAGCGAAGAAGCAAACTGAGGCTAGTCTGTCTGGAATCACGATCAAATTGAGATGGCGAGCCTCTGATTCAATATCGACAAGCGAAAACATCTAAAGCAATCAGTATTCATGAGGCTCAAATCTTCCCCTCTTGACACGGGCGTGCGCCGAGACCAAGGAGTTCTTCCCAAGCAGTGGTCAAAATTAAAGAAATGCGTCTCCATCTCGATTTAAGGGGGAAAAAATGCCGCAACTCAAGTTCTCGAATTTAAATAAAACGATGTTTTCATCTCCCTGCAGGCATGTTACGTTCAAATATCATATCGAGTTTTGTAATTGTTGCATCATCCGTGCGGAGAGACATCTCCAACCAGTGAGTGGTGGGTCACGGGTTCTTCGTGAACTGTCACGTTCGTCCTTGTCACGCTAGGCGTGGTTGGGTTACGCTTGTCAAAGATTGCATTCATTAAACGTGTTGCGTGTTTTTCTTCTTCTAATCATTGGAACTCACGAGATGGCCGATTCACAGATGTGGAAAATTTCCCACTTGTTAACAACAAGACAAATATCTAATGTCAGGATTTGTTTGTTTAAAAAAAGTATGGAATTAATTGTTTGTAGGGGCTTATTGGTCATGAGTTTACGTTTGTAAATGAAACTTTAGACTTAGCCAACACACGAATCGGCCAACCCACAAGTTAGTTAATCAAAGACTTAGCTAACCCACGAGTTAGTCAACCCAAGACTTTGCCAACCCACAAGTTAGTCAACCCAAGACTTTGCCAACCCACAAGTTAGTCAACCCAAGACTTTGACAACCCACGAGTTAGTCAACCAAGACTTTGCCAACCCACAAGTTAGTCAACCCAAGACTTTGCCAACCCACAAGTTAGTCAACCCAAGACTTTGACAACCCACGAGTTAGTCAACCAAGACTTTGCCAACCCACAAGTTAGTCAACCCAAGACTTTGCAAACCCACAAGTTAGTCAACCCAAGACTTTGCCAACCCACAATTTAGTCAACCCAAGACTTTGCCAACCCACAAGTTAGTCAACCAAAGACTTAGCCAACCCACGAGTTAGTCGACCAAAGACTTAGCCAACCCACGAGTTAGTCAACCTAAGACTTAACCAACCCAGCACTTAGCCAATACATGCTTTAGTCTCGTTTATTTAACACGTCTAGAGGCTAGGGAGTAATCACGGGTGTAGACCCACGAAAAAGTACATTAACTATTTAAAACATGATTTTTCCTTCATACTATCTTTTAATGAACATATCATTGTTCAAAATTTAGAGTTAGAGAATTTGACACGCGATCTTGTCACGGCTTTTTGCCTTTTTATTTTTATGTTTATGAATGTCTACACTTGTAACTAAATATTATCCAATGCGCCTCATATAATGCCATAAGCAGCCAATGTTCTCGTCATTCATAGAAACTGAAGTTGTACAAATTCTTATTCAGTTTGGTGGGCACTAAAAACGTGAAGCACTTTCAGTCACAAACAACACGATATGTGGGGAAAAAAATCATCCCCACGTTTGGCTCTCACAGCACTTGAATGTCTTTGTTTGCAGTTAGTAACTGCACGGGCAGATAATTCATGCTAGACAAGTGCCTCAGACATTCGTCGTCAACAAACGCAGGGATGTTAGTAATTGGTGGGAAAGTTGATTTCCTCCATTCATTTAAACAGCGGTTCTCAAACATTTTTATTTGTTAGAAGAGCATTGCATTACCAAGCGTCGAAGTTTTTTTGTTTTCAATATCGAGATTCGCTGCCAGTATGAAACAAATTTGCATAGAAATAGAAATATGCCACATCCATCGTTCAATTTACATGGCGTCCATAAATCTAGGTCAATAGGATCTCAGACTCGGGAAAGTGAAACCGTTGATCTTTGAGAGGACGAGAATAGCCATGGATATGTGAGGTTGGGATAGCCATGGATATGTGAGGTTGGGATAGACATGGATATGTGAGGTTGGGGTAGACATGGATATGTGAGGTTGGGACAGACATGGATATGTGAGGTTGGGATAGACATGGATATGTGAGGTTGGGATAGCCATGGATATGTGAGGTTGGGGTAGCCATGAAGATGTCAGGTTGGCCGTTTGATGCAAAACAAAAAAGAGGAGATAATTATTACGATGGGCGACTAAACGGTGAGTTGTATTGTGTCAAATGTTGAACAAAATGGGGGTTAGACTGCAATCAGGCTTATAGAAGGCTCTTTGCCGAAACGTTCGCTGTTTTGTTACGTCCTGTCAGGCTCACTCATACCCTATTTACATGTTATAAATTTACGCATGTTAAACAAAGTCTGTCAAATGATGCCAGTCAATTTTCAACATCTCTACTCACTTGTCATTGAAAAGAACAAGTTATTAACATGGAGTGTACAAGATACCATTACTGTCCACTGAGCATCTCGTGACACACACAGACATTCCACTCGAGAACCACTTAATGTTAGGGTAAATGTTCTATCTTGATACTCGAATTAACTTCAAATGCTGCAGATTTTTTAATTAAAAACTAGGCTTAAAGTGATGGCCATTTCTGTTTACAACACAGTGAGTGCCACACATGTCACTTTGTCAGACTTTTCCCATTTTACTGAGATCTGTCACAATGCCAGACTTTGACCGTCTTACTGAGATCTGTCACATAGAAAGACTTTTCCCGTCTTACTGACATCTGTCACATTTACAGACATTTCCCGTATAACTGACACTTGTCACAATATGGATAAATGTCAGAGATGTTCTGTCTGTCACAGCATAAATCGTCTACAATTTTGTTGTGACTAGTTACGCAACCCGAGAGTGCTTCCCTCCCTCTTTCTCTCCCCTTCGCCCCCATCCCGCTCTCCCCCCTCCCATCGCAGTCAGCTTGAACGCCCACCCCCACCCCCACCAATAAAGTTTCTGAAGCAGCATGTCAGTGAGCGACTGTTATACAGCTAGTGGTACAACGACGACATGAAGTCTTACCTACTACTACTACCTTTATGGGATTGTATTGAAATTAGCTATTGTGCCAGTGTAGTAACTATCTCTATTGAAAGTAGCTATTGTGCCAGTGTAGCAACTATCTCTATTGAAAGTAGCTATTGTGCCAGTGTAGTAACTATCTCTATTGAAAGTAGCTATTGTGCCAGTGTAGCAACTATCTCTATTGAAAGTAGCTATTGTGCCAGGGTAGTAACTATCTCTATTGAAAGTAGCTATTGTGCCAGGGTAGCAACTATCTCCATTGAAAGTAGCTATTGTGCCAGTGTAGCTTCTATCTTCATTGACAGTAGCTATTGTGCCAGTGTAGCAACTACCTCAATTGAAAGTAGCAACTGCGTCGGTGTAGCATACCTATCTGTTAGGAAATAAAAGCCTCATACTTGCGTTAACTTAGAATTATATAGTGCAAATCAATTCATTCAATAATGAATACATAATTATTTTGAGCGTCAATTCTGTAATTCTCTCCACCCAAACGCCACCAAAATACACCTTTTCCCACCCAAACGCCACCAAAATACACCTTCTCCCACCCAAACGCCACCAAAATACACCTTCTCCCATCCAAACGCCACCAAAATACACCTTCTCCCACCCAAACGCCACCAAAATACACCTTCTCCACCCAAACGCCACCAAAATACACCTTCTCCCATCCAAACGCCACCAAAATACACCTTCTCCCATCCAAACGCCACCAAAATACACCTTCTCCCATCCAAACGCCACCAAAATACACCTTCTCCCACCCAAATACAACCAACACAGCCTCCTATCACACAAATAACATAGTCCCCTCCCTAGGCTAACACAAACAACTATCCTAAATCCCAAACACCCCTCCCCCCCGCCCCAACACACTAAGAAGCGAGGACCCCGACTGTACAGCATAATTTGATGCCAGATTGCGACACAAGCAAATTTCGTACAATGCTGCAATCCTAGGTCCCCCAGCACGTCATAATATTATCTTGACATATGACAAAGGTCAATGACTCCAGGGTTTCTCTCGTCATCAGTGGGTTCCCTTGTTGTTATGGTAACCAAACAGGATCAACATTGAAAAGATTGTTACCTTTCTGTCGATACTATCTTTTCCAGATCTTACCCCAGCCTACCATTAAATAAACTAAATGTTAAAAGAAGCCACAAACAAACAAAACATCTTTTAAACACATTAGCGCATATTTTTGGCTGTTTGTGCTAATGTATGTGAGTGGTTTCATGTATGTGAGTGGTTTCATGTATGTGAGTGGTTTCATGTATGTGAGTAGTTTAATGTATGTGAGTGGTTTAATGTATGTGAGTGGTTTCATGTATGTGAGTGGTTTCATGTATGTGAGTAGTTTAATGTATGTGAGTGGTTTAATGTATGTGAGTGGTTTCATGTATGTGAGTGGTTTCATGTATGTGAGTGGTTTCATGTATGTGAGTGGTTTAATGTATGTGAGTGGTTTCATGTATGTGAGTGGTTTCATGTATGTGAGTGGTTTCATTTATGTGAGTGGTTTCATGTATGTGAGTGGTTTCATGTATGTGAGTGGTTTCATTTATGTGAGTGGTTTCATTTATGTGAGTGGTTTCATTTATGTGAGTGGTTTCATGTATGTGAGTGGTTTCATGTATGTGAGTGGTTTCATGTATGTGAGTGGTTTCATGTATGTGAGTAGTTTAATGTATGTGAGTGGTTTCATGTATGTGAGTAGTTTAATGTATGTGAGTGGTTTCATGTATGTGAGTGGTTTCATGTATGTGAGTAGTTTAATGTATGTGAGTGGTTTCATGTATGTGAGTGGTTTCATGTATGTGAGTGGTTTCATTTATGTGAGTGGTTTCATTTATGTGAGTGGTTTCATGTATGTGAGTGGTTTCATGTATGTGAGTGGTTTCATGTATGTGAGTGGTTTCGAGTAAAAATGGGGACGCTCCTCGTTTCTCATTTATCGCTACAAACTTCACCGACAAAAGACGCCTGTTAAAACAATTTTGCCACATTACCAGACATCATTTTAGAAGGTTTCATTCCGGCCTGTCTGGGTTATTTAAGTAATTTCTGCCCTTCTTAGACAAAACTTTTTACCAGACCCGTCTTTGTGGGCAATCCAAACTAAATTAGCAAGTGATAAAAGGAACGAACTTTATCACCATTCAAGACATCATAAAACTAAACAATTTCAACATTTTTAAAATTAAATTTTACAGTTTTTCGCGACTACGATTTAAAACCGACACAAACCGCTAAAAGGCTCTTCATTTCAAGATGCAGGAATTTGTATTTTCTTAATATTCATAAATATCAATTAGTTTGCCATTAGTCAGTACCGACATTTTGTGTCATGTACATATACGAAAGTTAAGTGAAGATTCAGAATTGATCACATATCTCCCACATATAAAACATCATTACATTCGTGCCTGACATCTGTGTCACATCGATGATATCTCCCACACATCACGAAGCTTGCAATGTCCATCATTATCTGACCCTGACCAATCCCGGCAAATCTACATGGGATATTTTGGGTTTGGATCAGATCCGTGGATATTGACCCGACTCCCACCTCAGCCACAAGGTGGCCTGGGTGGCCATGAGTGGTCATAGGTGGTTATGGGTTATCATAGTTACCTAACTACACGATTTGGGGAGTTCTTTTTGCATAAACCACTGGTTGCCATGCCAACAACAAGGTGTCCATCCATGGCAGGAGTGGTAGAGTATTTTGGCTCGGGGGCCACTGTGTGGTCGCGGATTTTAGCGGAGGACCACACCATTTAAAATGATTGTATTCTTTAGTTAACATCAAATTTCATTTCAGCAATAGTATAAATGGCATCATCTTGTAAATCAGTCAATAAAACATCAACAAAAATGGTAGTTCTATTATTGTGCTAAAGTCATGTTATCTAGATTTCTAGCTGCTACATTGAGTACATTTAATTATAGAATTAGTTTAATGATACAAGTGAACCTTATAATACTTTTTTCAAAACAATTTTTGTGAAACCAGGAGTGAAGTTGCTTGTTGATATTTTATTTTCACCGCATGTAAGTTTATGCCTGCCAAAAAGCAACTGTATTTAGTGTTGATGATCTTTTTTGCCAGACAAATGTTGCTCACAAATTAATGTAGATGTAAATAGATCTATAGAGAAAATTTCCCCAGCAAATTTTTTCACACATGATAATTTTTAAGCAAAGATTTATAACAGTCAACTAATGTCACAGTATTAAACATTTCTTTCACTGTGTGATCAAACTGCATGTCAATGAGTTAAACCTGCAGCTCCACAGGTGCTGTATCAATATCAGCAGTGATAGGACGTAGCTCCTCCGGTGCTGTATCAATATCAGCAGTGATAGGACGTAGCTCCCCCGGTGCTGTATCAATATCAGCAGTGATAGGACGTAGCTCCTCAGGTGCTGTATCAATATCAGCAGTGATAGGACGTTGCTCCTCCGGTGCTGTATCAATATCAGCAGTGATAGGACGTAGCTCCCCGGTGCTGTATCAATATCAGCAGTGATGGGACGTAGCTCCTCAGGTGCTGTATCAATATCAGCAGTGATAGGACGTAGCTCCTCAGGTGCTGTATCAATATCAGCAGTGATAGGACGTAGCTCCTCCGGTGCTGTATCAATATCAGCAGTGATAGGACGTAGCTCCTCCGGTGCTGTATCAATATCAGCAGTGATAGGACGTAGCTCCTCCGGTGCTGTATCAATATCAGCAGTGATAGGACGTCGCTCCTCAGGTGCTGTATCAATATCACCAGTGATAGGACGTGGCTCCTCAGGTGCTGTATCAATATCAGCAATGATAGGACGTAGCTCCTCCGGTGCTGTATCAATATCAGCAGTGATAGGACGTCGCTCCTCAGGTGCTGTATCAATATCACCAGTGATAGGACGTGGCTCCTCAGGTGCTGTATAAATATCAGCAGTGATAGGACGTAGCTCCTCCGGTGCTGTATCAATATCAGCAGTGATAGGACGTAGCTCCTCCGGTGCTGTATCAATATCAGCAGTGATAGGACGTGGCTCCTCAGGTGCTGTATCAATATCAGCAGTGATAGGACGTAGCTCCTCCGGTGCTGTATCAATATCAGCAGTGATAGGACGTAGCTCCTCCGGTGCTGTATCAATATCAGCAATGATAGGAGACTACGGCAAATCAAATTTTGGCACGCTCTTCTTGAATTCCTAAAATCTTCTTGTGACCTCGCCCTCCAAACTTTGCAATCGACCTCTTTCCTTAGCGGGAACATTTTTAGACACTTTCTCTTTTCCTAATAAAAATAAATAACAAAACTTGCCCTCACCTGCTTGTCTTGCAAAAAGACCTACACACAGGGGATTCATTACCAAATTTACGCCTTTTCGGAGGGTTCATGACCCCATTTAATCTGGAAATTTTAAAATTTTACTGTTGCAAAGACATAATTGACATGACAGCGACAAAGCGGGAAAATGCTTATGTACACTGCCAGCGCAAGCGCATTGACATGGCCGCTCAAATTGAAGACACAAGACGAACTTTTATGGAGTCTACTGGTGGCGATCATTTTTTATAGTCTAACCACAAAAACTCATTGATCCTTATTGAAAACTTTTGAAAAAATCGTTTCCTCATCTCTTATGGGATCAAACACGTGGCAAAATCGAGAAGTTTATCTAAATATAAATATGTGCTGAAATACTGATTAAAATTTCTTGCAAATATACCGCAACGTCTGGCAAAGTTTAACTTCCGCTACTAGGGATTTTATCTTTCTCCTTGTGTTTAATCGCAAAGATTGATTATCTGAAAGGATGGATTATCTGAAAGCACAGATTATCTGAAATGAAAGACAAATCTGGCATCTCTAAGAAGGGACGTCACTGGCGGAGTACCTAAAAAAAGAGTTAATCTATCTCTTATCCCCAAAAATAGCTAACGCTGGAAGTTGATAACATAAATGAGGGTGAAAAAACCCAATGGAAAAATAGTCCCGATATTTTTTGTCACCTGACAACTGTTTATCTGTGTATCAATCCGCTATCACCTGTAAGAACCGCCCACGAACTAGAATTCTCAGACTGAGTAGAACACACAACGTGGAAGTATTTCTGTTCAAAACACATTCATTTTTTATATTCCACAAGAATAGGCCGCCTATTCTAACAGAAATTAATTAAATATTCAAAGCAAAAAAATTGATTTTGCAATGTCACGCCCTTATTCAGCAATTACTGCATTTTGTATAAAGTCATTTTCACTAATCCAACTCAAAATGTTTGTGTGGATAAAACTTCACAACAATGATGAATTTATCAAATAAAATGATTGGATTTGAACTCTTCTTAGGTACCTAATATTCAAATACTGTACCATTTAGCCATTTTACTTAATTGGACTTTAAGAAACCATTTGATCTAAACCTATATCTAAATTATTACAATTTTTTTCGGTTGCACTCAGTTTTAAAAAATCGTTTTACAATTTATTTTCTTTAATATCTTCCGCCATGAAAGCTAATCATCCGTACAAAGTTCCACCCTCGAGTAATTTAATCTGGAAAAAGGGGGGGGGGTAATTTATCTAGCTAGATATCTGACAAACAGAAGGATAGTCGGGTCAGTGAGATGAATAAAGGTGTGTGAAATAAAGCTGCTTTTATTGACAAGTTCAACCCATCTTTCCTATCATTGATTTATAGAACCAAGGGTAGCTGGATTCTTAGAGCTTGGTTGGAAATATTTACAATGTGCTATTTATAGTCGGGAACATTGTTATGATGATGTATATCTTAGGATCTGGGCAAACATGCTCCACTCTTTGACTGCTGCGACTGGCCAATGCACAGGTATGAGGGAAGGGTATTCCGGGGATGAATGTGCACTGGGTGTATTCAAACCTGCTTCTATGGCATGTAGGCGTCCATACGACCATGTTTATGTTACCTATAAACATGTTGGGAACGCTTCATTCGCTTCAGACAGTTAAGTAGCATCACCAGTTAAAAGGATTGTAGAGTAGTTGTCCAGTTTCATGCATTATTATCGTTATTGTTTGCTGTAAAAATAAAAAAGTAATAAAAACTCGAAAGAGTATTTAAACGCAATTCCAAAAAAGAATTTCAGATTTTTTTTATTCAAGGGAAATCATTCTAGAGTCACAAGTCTGTGTCAATATAATGCACACCGCGCACGCAACAGTATAACATTAGCATTCACAAAGCGGGAAAACCCCATTAACTATCATTCTAGATTACATTAAAAGTGATTTGAAATCAATAATTCTGAAAGTAAACAAAACAATTGCTATCTCTACAAATTGTTGCTAAAATTACGGGAGTCGAACAAAAAGAGATTTTTGAAAAATTCCTCTCCAACATTTTTCTAAATATTATTAGCTATCGTTTGGCGTTTGTTTCAACCCGATAGATGTTATGGTTTCCGAGAAATTGACATAATACTGATAGTTTTTCCTTTTTTATATTTTTTTTTATTTTCCAGGAAATCCAATGAACCTTTTCGTATATTTCTTTGTCCCGTGCACATCCTTGGGACCTCCTTAACATATTTGCAAAAGACCCAAACCCTCTATCTGGTATGTTTCAGGAGGAGTTGCTTGTGCAAGCTCGAACAGACAGCACAGACATTTCAAATTTATAAACGCAATTTTTCCCATGGGAAATTGCGTTAAAAATTCTCAGTGTTGGTGACTCCCACCTATTGGAGATTACACTCAGCGTTAGTTAGTCATGCTATGAAAGATAATTGTTAGTGTAGGTCAGTCACATCACGGGCGGGACAAAACTCAAAATTAACCGATCGAAACTCCAAAATTCAGACCTTTCCAATAAAACAACTACACGAGCAATCACAGAAATTAATGACTGAAAACATTACCAATGATGCCATGCAATGTTTTAAAATATGTGGCAATCAAAACAAAGTTTGACTAAACTCTTAAAGACCCCATGAGATGCGGGTACGACTACCCTATTAATTGCCCCCCACCCCCCCACCCCGCGCTATAAAGGGAGCTCACTCACTCACACACAAGACCGCTTACGCCCGGGTGTTTGGAGCGCACCCCGTAGACTTCAAGTTGGTGAGATAACGAGGCGCGAAACCAAAGGGGCGGTACGAAGGTCCATTAGTAGCTGTCGGGTTTACGCATGGAGTGAGGCACGACACCGCAGCACAGCAAGAACGCATCCTTTACAATTAACCCTCAACTGACTAAAGTCATTTGGAAGCTGGAAGAGATGCTGGCGCCCAGAACACCATCAAGACCAATTACGGGAGGAGTTACTGCTCATTAATCCTCATTATTTACGAGTTGGTCTACTTCCCTCACTGAGTGATTCAATACGACGGGCAGCTAATGTTAACATGGACCCCATTCCTTGCTCCCAACGAAACAGCACACACACTGACAGTCTTGGATATCTGATGTTATCTGAAGTTGGTTCTAACGAAATAACAAACAAATTAATAGTCTTGGATTATCATTTGTTTTTTTTTAAAGTTCCAACCAACGAAATAACACAAACACTAGTATTTATAGTGTATAGTCTTGGATATCAGATCCTAAATTAGTTGAACGAAGTAACTCACAATTAAATAGAATTGGTTATCGGGTATGTCAAGTCATTTTTTAATTAAAAATTGCACAATATTCTTTCACAAATAATTATTGATTAACATAAAAAACAAAATAACGGCAAAGAAATGCCCTGCAAATGAAATAATTATATCATTTTCTAAAAAGCTTTAAATAAAACTAATGAATATTCACAATTCACAACAGTTGATGTTGGCTCATTGGATCATACGGATCGATGCAGAAATGATGTATTGGAAAATATTTTACATAATGAACGTTTTACCGATATTGTTATTTTTAAAAATAATAAATATTTACACAAGAAATGGATATAAATGTAGAGTCAAAAAGAAATATCCTCACGAAGAATCTTATCGTCTGAATTCTTATTGAGGAAATGATTTAACAGTAAATCTACTTTGAGGCAGCAAGAGCTGGAAGGATGGAAATCGAAAAAAAAAGAATGCGCCAAGGACGATCTGAGAACTCACAAAAACAGATCAGTGTGTTGCTGCGCAAGTTAGTAATCTGTTGGGGAAAAAAATCTTGGCACGATTGTTTAGAATCTCCAAGGAAACGGATGTGAATTTTTGCAAAAGATTTTCGGATAAATGCCGGAAGACAAACTCCTAGGACATTGAAATAGCAAACATCGTCTGCAAGAGGGAATGGCAGACCGGAAGAAAGAAAGACAAGGTCACAGTATGTCGGCCATTTTATTCATCAATTGATGAAAACTAGTGAGGGAGTGCGTGGGTTTGTATTGACGTCTGTGTGTGTGGCGGTGATCGTAGACTAAAGTATATAAGACGACGAATACAATTTATAAACTGTACCCAACTATGTGTAGACGGAGTAAGGTATTGTGAGAATGAGACAAACGAAAAAGAAAAAGAAGGAAATTTACCGTATTTTATCCTAGAAAAATCCTTTCCATCACATCGACCGATTTTTAAAGGAAAACTCCAAAGTATTTAAAGAACGTTTGGAAACGAATTTCGAGATAAAAATAATACATTTAATTTAGACAACACTGGCAAAAACTCTCGATAGGAGAATTAATGAAAAAGGTGCCTGTACTGTACGCGTCACAATCCTACAGCTTGAACACACGGTGTTTCTCAATCTTACAACGATTTAAATGGAATCTTGCGTTAACATTAACAATTAAACAAATCATATCCCTAGCAAAGTTGAATGACACGCAGTTCCATATAGCAAACTTTATTGAGGTTAACATCGATACAAATGCAATGCCAACAAATTATCGTTGATTTACAGACGAATCGAATCGTTCAATCGGCAATAAATGTCAACGAAACCTTCTCATGTATTATAGTCATCTTTATTTATATAGACAAAAAGAAAAAAAAATCATTAAAATAAAATTTGATCCCATTGGCTGAGATCACGGGTTTCATCAAGACAAAGTTAAAACTGTTAAAAACAAAAACAAACAGAAAAAACAACAACACTAAATGGCTAAAAATGTAAATTGTATCGGAATGTGGGCCATAAGCGCCCAGTGACATCAGAGAGGTCAGAAGGTCAACAATCTGGGAGAGTTCAAAGCTGGCCTCCGGCAGCCGTGTCGCTGTGATCATAAATTCAGTGGTGATCACGTGACAGTTGTGAATCAAAGGTCTACACTAATCCCACAATCCCCTGGTAGTCGTGTAAATATTTGATGACGTCATGTTGATCAAAAAGTGTGAGAGTTGAATGACTCGGATTTAGGAGTTTGTGGTGTGTGTATGGTGGAAACATCTGTTTGTGATGTGTGTATGGTGGAAACATCTGTTTGTGATGTGAGTATGGTGGAAACATCTGTTTGTGATGTGAGTATGGTGGAAACATGAGTTTGTGATGTGAGTATGGTGGAAACATCTGTTTGTGATGTGAGTATGGTGGAAACATGAGTTTGTGATGTGAGTATGGTTAAAATGGTTTACTTTTCTGCCAGGTAACGGAGATATATTGACACCTTTTCTTTTTCACATCCAGTTATCCTTATGTCTGTCAGATTAACCTCCCCTGGAAGTCCTAATCCGCTGTTCAGTATTTCGTGTCTAGGAGAGTGGGACACGACTCGTGCTTTGTTTGATCTCGTAGCGATTTCCCTTGAACTCCCACGCAAGATGGCGAACGCAGAAATGTTATTTGACCATAAAGTCCCCGTACTTTATTGGAGTGAATCTAGCTTGAGCGACTCCGGGCAAACAATAAAATGTAAGCGTGTAAATCACGCGAGATTTACTGCGGACTTCAGGGGAACTAACCGTGTCTAAAAGACTGTCTTGAATTTTTTATAGCTACTAAGCTAAATACTTAAACAAAAAATGTTAAATCTGTTTATGGGATGAAAACTATTGTTAAGTCTGATGTCCACAGTGTTGAGGTGATAGCAGGAGACTGTAAAGAGGGGGGGGGCGAGGTATAATTTATAGTCTCATTAATACGTGGGTAAATCTGTTAGTACATGTCTGGAGGGGACGTCATAAAGTTGTTGAGATCATTCACCTGAGATACGGTCACAAGTGGGATGTACACAGTACTTTATTAAGTCTCCAGGCATTGAAGGGGTGGGTGTGGTATATATGGTGGGGTGGGTGTGATATATTTGGTGGGGTGGGTGTGATATATATGGTGGGGTGGGTGTGATATAAATGGTGGGGTGGGTGTGGTATATATGGTGGGGTGGGTGTGGTATATATGGTGGGGTGGATGTGATATATATGGTGGGGTGGGTGTGATATATTTGGTGGGGTGGGTGTGATATATATGGTGGGGTGGGTGTGATATATATGGTGGGGTGGGTGTGATATATATGGTGGGGTGGGTGTGGTATATATGGTGGGGTGGGTGTGGTATATATGGTGGGGTGGGTGTGGTATATATGGTGGGGTGGGTAAGGTGGTAGAAGAGTTGATTTCAGAGTTGGAGAGAAAGGTCTACGTGGACAAGTCAATCGGCACCAAACATTTCCTAGTCACGTGACCACAGAGCTGTTATTTCACATCATAGTGGAGAGTTATTGAGTCCGACTTACAGAGGCTACGACTCAATCATTGGTTTTGTTCGTCCGTCGTGGTCGACCAGGGCTTTCTCTAAATCCTATCTCTGAGATGTGTGTGTAGAGGGCAGATGAGTATGAAAAGAGTATACACTCCCCTGATAGTGGTGTATGCACTTCCTTAATGGTGATGCATTCACTCCTCTTAAAAAGTGACATATAAGCTTTCTTTAATTAAGTGGTGTGTGCACTTTCCCTAATGACGTGATATGCACACTCTTAGTCTCTAAGCCATCGGTGTATGCACATCAGTTGATGAGGTCTTATTTAAACTCTCCGTTGTGGACGAACACCAAACCCGTTGAGACAACTTTATTACATTACAATCAATTTAACTTAAAAGTTGACCAAGTCATACAATCACCAGGAATCTTGTAAACCCAATCAGTTTAAAAGTTGACCAAGTCATACAATCACCAGGAATCTTGTAAACCCAATCAGTTTAAAAGTTGACCAAGTCATACAATCACCAGGAATCTTGTAAACCCAATCAGTTTAAAAGTTGACCAAGTCATACAATCACCAGGAATCTTGTAAACCCAATCAGTTTAAAAGTTGACCAAGTCATACAATCACCAGGAATCTTGTAAACACATAAAAGTTGACCAAGTCATACAATCACTCATGGGCATCTTGTAAACCCAACCAACTAAAACACGCTATAGGTGAGCTCGAGATAGAATACTTACATGGCTCCGACAAACAGGTAGTTGGATTCAAGGTCCAATGTGAGGTAACGGTAGTACTTGGGATGGGAGGTGCCATCTTGAAACAGCTTTAAATCAAGGTCTGGAAAAGAAAAGACAAAAGGAAACTGAATTGAGGTTGAACGTAATTTGTAGAAACATTGACATCTCTGTACACGAAGATAAAGATGTTTGTGTATCATCAATTATTTCCAGTACTCCAATTACCACGCACTTATACTTTTTAGTAGTAGACACTGGCTGACATACATATTTAAGAAAAAAATGTAATTAAAATTGAAGAAATTTTTATTGGCAATCAGGATAGTTTTTTTTAAGTAGCTTCTATCCAGCGTAGATAAAATCTGTCCAGTCATGGTCATCTGACCAGCGCCACGCCCACTAACAGAGAAGTAACAAGTGAATGTTTGTAAAATAGCACATAGTTTCTCTGTTTGTACAATAGCACACAGTTTCTCTGTTTGTACAATAGCACACAGTTTCTCTGTTTGTACAATAGCACATAGTTTCTCTGTACAAAACATAGGGTCGCTATTCGAGCTAAAAAAAACAATGGAATTTAAAGCCTGATAACAAAGAAGCTGTTTTCCATCCATCTAGTCGATCGACGATATCTACCCTGTTTACTCGGGTAAGTTTATATTAGTCTACTTTTAAGTTTCTTTTAGAACACGCCAATTTGGTGAACTAACGAGGCCTGGCCCGTGATACCTTCGTATTTCATCTCACAGAAGCTGTGATGTTATGTGATAGTGATAAGACTTAGTGGAAGACGCGTTAGACAGTCTCACGGCGATAGGACTTTGTGAGATACGTGGTAGACAGCCTAGTCTGGCATAAATAAACGCTGGTTGTTGAGATAACACACAGTCTTGAGCGACGACGGCCCAAGTCTACTTACCAATTAAGTTTATCGATTAAAATGTTCTTCTCCCCCCTCCACCCCTCACACACATTTAGCACATACTTTTTGAAACCATACTATGCACATACATTTCAAATACAAATATTAAATACGCATACAAGCAAACATTGAAAATAAATGTTGAAAACAATAAATCATAGACAGAAATTAGGGATGTCTGAAATTTTGATAACGATCATAAATTGCGATGAGATTCGTTTCTTTTTAATTCGTTGTACAGGAATTTGTAAATGTTAAAGTACAAAGTATACACCCCGGCCCATAAACGCCATAACTCTAAATACATTAAGAGACAATGCTAATAAACGATTGGCGATGGCATGTGTTAAGTAATAATAATTATTGTTAATGGAATCTTGTACAACCTCGTTCCCAAAAACTGAAACAGTATATTTTCATCTGTAGATATAAGTGAGTTCTAACACTAGGGATATGTTCACGGCAAAACTGAATCAGTATATTTTCATCTGTATATTCAACAAGTTGAGTTCTAACACTAGGGACATGTTCACGGCAAAACTGAACCAGTATATTTTCATCTGTATATACAACAAGGTGAGTTCTAACACCAGGGACATGTTCACGGCTAAAGTTTAACATTCATTGAGCGAGATTAACCCTGTTAGATATAAAACAAGTATGTGTGTGTGATGCGTGTGTGTGATGTGTTTATGTGAGCGTGGGCGTGGAATGATTTCTTTGATGGAATAAATAGAGAATTTTTGCTGAAAATAAGCAGAAGTGAAATCAACGCCAGGAATCAACAAAAACCACCTTGGAGGATCGGACCTAAGTGTGAGAGATGATGGTGGATTTTAGTTACATATCAGAGGGGCGGGTCAATGTTATGGGGTTGGTGACTTAGCCGTGGCCCAGGGGCTGAAAACTCACTGCTGCAATACGTGAGAATAAGATACAGACAGATAGATGCAAGTTAGTGGATGCTTGAGACAAGGACGGAGATGAAAGAACTGGGTTAGAGAAGATGGTTTATAAATAGATTACAGGGGGGAAAAACAATCTGGAGGTTCAACTCGTATCATGGCAAACAACCAGAGCAAATTCCCCGCTAATTTGTTGAAATGTAGTTGCTCTTTAAAAAGTAGTTTTATAAGTGTGAATTCAATAAACTCGACAATTCTGTTATCACTACTTTCCTTCATATGCTGAATACTAAATAATGTACTGAATATGTCCTGGATTGTTACTACTTTCTTTGTTACAGTTATTGTGTTAAGTCATAGATAGAAAACTTATTTTATTATTGAAGTTGGACCCCAAAAGTTTAAATTGGCGGCTTTTATGCCATGACACTAATGTCACTGACAACCTTTTATGCCATGACACTAATGTCACTGACAACCTTTTATGCCATGACACTAATGTCACTGACAACCTTTTATCCCATGACAATAATGTCACTGACAACCATTTATCCCATGACACTAATGTCACTGACAACCATTTATCCCATGACAATAATGCCACTGACAATTATTTGTCCCACGAAATTAATGTCAATGACAACCATTGCTCCCATGACATTAATGTTAATGACAACGATTTTTCCCATGACAGTATTGTCACTGACATAAGATGGTGACAACCATTCCATAATTTAACAAAGCGACAACCTGAAGCTCTTTAGGATGACGGTAATGTGCTTCCCAATCAACGATCCCACCAGACAATGAAATGACGTAGTAAGAATGTAATGGTCACCCTAATGAAGACCTCAGGACTGATAAAACACAAGTCTTCCACTTGACGTGTGAATGCCAGGCACCGTTACCAGGCAGTCAATTTATTTCAACTGTCACATCAAAATGGCACCCAAGGAAAACGAAAGATTTCTTCTCCCCAGACCAGGCAGGAAGTGACTGTAACATCAACGTCAACTAACTGTTTTATCAACCCGCGAACTTGTCACTCAAGAAATACTCGCGCCCAAGTAAAGAAGCAGAAGCGGAGATATAGAGCGGACTTTTTGCTCCCAATCACTCCATCTCCACTCATGACCCCTTTTATTTTCTTCTATATCTCCGGTTAAGTGGGTGCAAAGTGTTACAAGAAATGTGTTTATTATCTAACACCTTTATTCACCTTACCGACCCGACGGTCGGTCTGCACGGAATTTTATGAGCTAATTTTAGCTCACCTTCAGATTGGCTGGAGATCTGAAACTTAAAGATGAGAGAGAACAATTAATGTTAACGAAACAAAATATTGTCAATGATTTTATTTGACCCCCCCCCTCCCCCATCTCGTGCCCCTACTCCGCCCCATCGTAGATAAAGTCCGAAAAACATCCCTTTGATTTCATGCTCAGAGATAGTTGTTTTTATTTGCTGACATTATGACAAGGAGTCAAGTCAAGTTGGCTGATTCTTGGGAATGTAATAAGAAACCCGGGGTTCATGACACCTGAAGTGACATGCAACCCATCGTTAGTGGGACCACTACTGAGCTGACGTGCAACCCATCGCTAGTGGGGCCACTACTGAGGTGACGTGCAACCCATCGTTAGTGGGACCACTACTGAGCTGACGTGCAACCCATCGCTAGCGGGACCACTACTGAGATGACGTGCAACCCATCGTTAGTGGGACCACTACTGAGGTGACGTGCAACCCATCGTTAGTGGGGCCACTACTGAGCTGACGTGCAACCCATCGTTAGTGGGACCACTACTGAGGTGACGTGCAACCCATCGTTAGTGGGACCACTACTGAGGTGACGTGCAACCCATCACTAGTGGGACCACTACTGAGGTGACGTGCAACCCATCGTTAGTGGGACCACTACTGAGGTGACGTGCAACCCATCGTTAGTGGGACCACTACTGAGCTGACGTGCAACCCATCGCTAGTGGGGCCACTACTGAGGTGACGTGCAACCCATCGTTAGTGGGACCACTACTGAGGTGACGTGCAACCCATCGTTAGTGGGACCACTACTGAGGTGACGTGCAGACATTGTTAGTGGGACCACTACTGGGGTGACGTGCAACCCATCGTTAGTGGGACCACTACTGAGCTGACGTGATGACATTGTTAGTGGGACCACTAATGAGCTGACGTGATGACATTGTTAGTGGGACCACTACTGAGCTGACGTGATGACATTGTTAGTGGGACCACTACTGAGCTGACGTGATGACATTGTTAGTGGGACCACTACTGAGCTGACGTGATGACATTGTTAGTGGGACCACTACTGAGCTGGCGTGCATGACATTGTTAGTGGGACCACTACTGAGGTGACATGCAACCCATCGTTAGTGGGACCACTAATGAGATGACGTGCATACGTTGTTAGTGGGACCACTAATGAGCTGATGTGCAGACATTGTTAGTGGGACCACTAATGAGCTGACGTGCAGACATTGTTAGTGGGACCACTACTGAGGTGACGTGCACAAAATGTTAGTGGGGCCACTACTGAGGTGACGTGCACAAATTGTTAGTGGGACAACTAGCGAGGTGAAATGTACCCATCTTTAGTGGGACCACTAACTGAGCTCACTTGCACACATTGTTAGTGGCGCCACTACTGAGTGGCCACTATAGAGTCATCTAAATTTGAATGGACAAACAACAGAATGGATTGAAACAAGCTACTACTAATGTCACGTATCTTAACATCATGAAAATGGATAACGCGATATTTTACTGCATCGTCGTTGAGACATCGAGACAAATAGTTCGACGATTAGATGACACAGACATCGTTGTGTTAGCCTGGCTATATAAGGTGACACGTCTTTAAAGGACAACTGATTAATAAATTAATATTTATATTCATCAGTTTGAAATATCGATTAATGTTTGAATTTTCCATAAGAAATTGTAAGCAATGAATTCAATGATTTCAAACAAATACTTACAGTACACAGTACACATTATTTACAAAAATACATGTTTTTCTTCAAATCTTTCCTCTTTAAATTTGTGAAAAGATTTGTTATACACTTTTAAAGGAAATAATTGGGAGGTTAAATAAAATAGTGGTTCAAAAATCATATATCTATAACTTATCTTATGTACAATATATTATTATTTTTTTCGTTGTTTAAATTTTTTTTCACGTCTCCCTCAAGTGTTTCGAACATCTGACAACAAAGACGCTGTGTTTTCTTGAGATCCGTTTTACTCCTAATTCCAAGAGAGATGCTCGTCTTGTTATCGCTGACGTTCTCTTTGCTTTCCCGCCTTCTAGTCACACCCTGGTCTCAGTTGACACGAGGCTATCGCCCCAGGCCCGCACCTTGTATTGAGTGACACGAGAAGATAAATCTTTAGGGAGATCAACGACTGAATCAAAGATCCTCCACGAAAATTTAAAGTTTACCTAACTCACGGATCTTAAGTTGACAGTTAACGACTTTTCCCCGGCCTATGAATTAACAAAATTGTAAAAATCATTTTATTATGGTTCGGTTAGGAGTTAGGTTGATGTTGTAGATGTTGATGGCTGCCTTTACAGTGTATTCAATAGGCGCTTATTCTTTTCCAAAATGTCATTGAGCAATCATACAGAGATATTCCGAGATAATGGCCGACAGATGTCAATGATATAATAATGTCATGGTGTGTTTTTAAAGGAACAAACTGTATAAAGCCGTCCTATATTATTTTAAAGTCTAAATAATGAAACGGATCTAGGTCGACTTATACGGCAGTGTCAAATTCCTGAACCAGTGTAGCCACAGACATGCGACTTGATAATCGGAGTTGATCGCCTCCCTTTGCCCAGCAATTAGTCTCTGTATAAGTTGGTGCCGTTTAAGTTCTTATCAAATTCAGATGAAATACGCAACTTAACAATACAGTTAAGACCGCGACTAAGACTAAGAGAATGATAAGCATTATATTTTGAGTTCTGGATTCAAAGTCTAAAATAGTTCATGCTAAGGTTAAAAAAAAAGAAAGAAGATAATTTAAAGGCCATTTCAGGGTTAATAGGTAATTCAAAGACAAGAATTTAATTCAAAGGCCAATGGGTAATTTCAAAGGTTAGTTGTTAATTTAAAGATACGTTAGTAATTAAAATAAGTAAAATGTAAAAAAATCTTTTTTTAAAAAGGACACGCTTTTATTTACAAACATTTACAGACTGAAACGCGCTGATCTCCCCTGCCCTTGATGTAACACGGGAATTTGGTAAACGAGGGCTGGGGTGAAACCAGTGAGCCGTGGAGGTCAACTCTAGCAGACGACTGTACATTCTAAATAGTGATAAATAGAGATAAACTAAAATTTGATTAATTTAATTACGGTACATTCGATCGATCTGAAATTTTGATAGAATGCATTGTCATCCAAGATCTATCTGTGATAAAATTTTGAGATGTCTAGGACCACCAGAAGTGGTTTAATTTTACGTTTCAAGATTTGAAGGAAGGATGGATGGATGGATACAATATACAAACAGTGTGACTTAAATAAAAGCGTGTAATAATAATAAAACAAGTAATAAAATTCAAAGGTAAGTGGGTAATTCCAATATAGGTAGATAATTCTAAGGAAAGTGGGAAAAAGGGGTAAGAAGTTAATTCTAAGGTAAGTGGGTAAGTCAAAGGCAAGTAATTAAACTGTTTAAATTGAAAGGTAAGAATGGGATCGAACAATTCAAAAGCACGTAGGTATCGTGTTGGCGATTTTCTTGATATTTTTCTACCAACTGTTCATGTTTTATACTAATTATTTACTAGCACAATATAGTGAAAGGTGAAGGGTAAACTACAGTGACAGGCAAATTGCGAGGTGCGGTAGAATGTGAGCTGCAGTGAAAGAATACGTACAGTTGAAAATATGCTTCAAAACGGCTCTCTGATAGTTGGAACACTTAAAAGTTATGCTGCAATCTTAAGACTCAGCAAGACAATTGCTTCTTCAAATAGATTTCAGTAGATATTTATGGAGCAAATCTCTGCTCTTGGGATAGCGGCAAACAAATTACCGCGAATGAGCTTGGACTGAGATCGAACAATTTATGTCACAGATCACAAAGAAAACACTGAAGACATTTGAAAAGAAGCAACTATTATCCAAATATACATGATAGTGGGAAAAGTGTTGTCACTTGCAAACATGTCTTAAAATAAAATAAACTTCATGTGTAAGATGCTAGCGTTTAATAAACTAAAACAGTATCTGATACCCGAAGCTGAAATATTTAGGACGACAAAATGTGGCTATTTCACTTCATTTTAAGACATGTTAAAACAGCTAAATGGTTTGTCAAAAAAAAACGTTTGCTGTCTTTAAGTTCTCAGAAATTGGGTGACTTTTTCTATGTCTTAAAATAAATGTAAAAAATAATAATAAAGTTGAGTGATCTATTTTTACATTTCTTCTTCATTTGAAATCCATTTATTTAAGCAAAATTAAGCACTCCATTTTACCATCTTGCGTCCTTATACAATACTCGGTATATCATTCTACAATGCTGACCTATGTTCCCATTTCATAACGCCCGTGGAATGTTTTTCATGTTTGTATGTTAACTTGTTTCTTTAAAGTGTACAAAGACTGATGTAAAAACAGTTTTATCTTTTGTGAAGAAAAGGATATGTTTTTATGTGTCTAAAGATTCTTACAAAAGCCTTGAAAGAACCAGTTGAGAAAACGTTATAGTCCAACTCCCACATCCCATGCCATCAGATCATATGACTTTCATGATGATACAAAAGACAACACCACGACTTCCTTGATACAGGAGACAACACCGCGACTTCCTTGATACAGGAGACAACACCGCGACTTCCTTGATACAGGAGACAACACCGCGACTTCCTTGATACAAAAGACAACACCACGACTTCCTTGATACAGGAGACAACACCGCGACTTTCATTGTGATACAGGAGACAACACCGCGACTTTCATTGTGATACAGGAGACAACACCATGACTTTCATTGTGATACAGGAGACAACACCGCGACTTCCTTGATACAGGAGACAACACCGCGACTTTCATTGTGATACAGGAGACAACACCGCGACTTTCATTGTGATACAGGAGACAACATCATGACTTTCATTGTGATACAGGAGACAACATCGCGACTTTCATTGTGATACAGGAGACAACACCATGACTTTCATTGTGATACAGGAGACAACACCGCGACTTCCTTGATACAGGAGACAACACCGCAACTTTCATTGTGATACAGGAGACAACACCGCGACTTTCATTGTGATACAGGAGACAACACCACAACTTCCTTGATACAAAAGACAACACCACGACTTCCTTGATACAGGAGACAACACCGCGACTTTCATTGTGATACAGGAGACAACACCATGACTTTCATTGTGATACAGGAGACAACATCATGACTTTCATTGTGATACAGGAGACAACACCGCGACTTTCATTGTGATACAGGAGACAACACCGAGACTTTCATTGTGATACAGGAGACAACACCACGACTTTCATTGTGATACAGGAGACAACATCGCGACTTTCATTGTGATACAGGAGACAACACCGCGACTTTCATTGTGATACAGGAGACAACATCGCGACTTTCATTGTGATACAGGAGACAACACCGCGACTTTCATTGTGATACAGGAGACAACACCACGACTTTCATTGTGATACAGAAGACAACACCGCGACTTTCATTGTGATACAGGAGACAACATCGCGACTTTCATTGTGATACAGGAGACAACACCACGACTTTCATTGTGATACAGGAGACAACACCGCGACTTTTCATTGTGATAGAGGAGACAACACCACGACTTTCATTGTGATACAGGAGACAACACCACGACTTCCTTGATACAAAAGACAACACCGCGACTTTCATTGTGATACAGGAGACAACACCGCGACTTTCATTGTGATACAGGAGACAACATCGCGACTTTCATTGTGATACAGGAGACAACACCGCGACTTTCATTGTGATACAGGAGACAACACCACGACTTTCATTGTGATACAGGAGACAACACCACGACTTTCATTGTGATACAAAGAGACAACACCGCGACTTTCATTGTGATACAGGAGACAACACCATGACTTTCATTGTGATACAGGAGACAACATCATGACTTTCATTGTGATACAGGAGACAACACCACGACTTTCATTGTGATACAGGAGACAACATCGCGACTTTCATTGTGATACAGGAGACAACATCGCGACTTTCATTGTGATACAGGAGACAACATCGCGACTTTCATTGTGATACAGGAGACAACATCGCGACTTTCATTGTGATACAGGAGACAACACCACGACTTTCATTGTGATACAGGAGACAACATCGCGACTTTCATTGTGATACAGCAGACAACATCGCGACTTTCATTGTGATACAGGAGACAACATCGCGACTTTCATTGTGATACAGGAGACAACATCGCGACTTTCATTGTGATACAGGAGACAACACCACGACTTTCATTGTGATACAGGAGACAACATCGCGACTTTCATTGTGATACAAGAGACAACATCGCGACTTTCATTGTGATACAGGAGACAACATCGCGACGAGTTCATTGTGATACAGGAGACAACATCGCGACTTTCATTGTGATACAGGAGACAACATCGCGACTTTCATTGTGATACAGGAGACAACACCGCGACTTTCATTGTGATACAGGAGACAACACCGCGAGTTCCACGAAGAATGCATCGTTGGGTCAGACTGACCCATGGAATTACTGGTATGAGCCAGGGCACAACACGTGTTAATGAGATCTCGAAAGAATCATGACATTCACGGCAAGCGTCCTCTACATTTTTACATGCACTTCTCTCCCTTTCCATGTCTTCAAACAGAAGCTTCTTTAACAGTTTTTTTTTGTTTTGTTATGAATAAAAAAACGTAATAAAGAAAAGATAACTAATAATGAAATGATAAAATAAACAAAATGTTGTGTCAAGATAACCTTAACAACGTTCATTTAAGTGGCAGCATTTTGTCAGACAGTGAGATAATGGGGGAGTGAATGTGCCAGTGAGATAATGGGAGAGTGAATGTGTCAGTGAGATAATGGGGGAGTGAATGTGCCAGTGAGATAATGGGGGAGTGAATGTGCCAGTGAGATAATGGGGGAGTGAATGTGCCAGTGAGATAATGGGAGAGTGAATGTGTCAGTGAGATAATGGGGGAGTGAATGTGCCAGTGAGATAATGGGAGAGTGAATGTGTCAGTGAGATAATGGGGGAGTGAATGTGCCAGTGAGATAATGGGGGAGTGAATGTGCCAGTGAGATAATGGGAGAGTGAATGTGTCAGTGAGATAATGGGGGAGTGAATGTGCCAGTGAGATAATGGGAGAGTGAATGTGTCAGTGAGATAATGGGGGAGTGAATGTGCCAGTGAGATAATGGGGGAGTGCATGTGCCAGTGAGATAATGGGAGAGTGAATGTGTCAGTGAGATAACGCGGGAGTGAATGGCTCTTACATTACATTCTAATGAAACCATTTCTTGATAACATAAAGAAGCAACAACATAACAACAGAGCAATCATATAGTAAAAGCACTTTATTCAACATACAAAATCGTTATTTTAAATGGTATGCGTAAGCCTTACTAAACGCCACAAAACAACGAACTTATCTTGGTTAAAAGCCTTCGTCAGCCAACAAACAAAAATAAATAGAAGTTCGCATAAATAAAACAAAACGTAGGTGCAGTGTTAAGTACAAATAGTCATCAAACCACCCAGATTGCAGTTATACCCCACATTTATCCTTTTCAAGATACAGACGTTTCAAAAATGCCCATGAGGTGTAAGGGTTTGTGTGCATGGTAAAGGGCGTATTTAATACTGTTGAAAAGTATACAAAACACTCAAGAATTCAACCAAGAATCTAGCTGCGCAAATGGGATTAAACCTGGGGGACATAGGGTCTATGATTTTAAAGCACGTCGTGTTATTCAGACACGATTACCCACCCACTGGTTTATCGTCAGAAGAAAAAGAAACATTCCAAATGGTTTGTTTCTATTATTTTTAACAGCACATTTTGAAGAAAAAAATTTGAGAATTTCCCTGACAGAAGAAAGTGTGACAAGAACAGGTGTCTATCAATAAAGTAACTAAAAATAGCCTGTATGTGACAGCCAGGTGTATAACTTTTATCTAAATATCGATGGGATGCCCATCACGTACAAATGTAGCTCTCAGGTGTGCGGCAGGTGGTGAAATAAAGGTAACAATAATTGCACCTCTCTCTCTTTTCTTCATGAATGACGTTTGAATACTTAACTCACACCAGCCCGCAGAGAAGACAAGGGAAGGCTTAGATATGAATTTTCAATACTTAACTCACACCAGCCCGCCGAGAAGGCAAGGGAAGGCTTAGGTATGCGACTCAAACGTTGCGCATTGCAGAGAGGGTTGATTACATAGGCGTGTGATTAAGGGAAATACGAGGACCGAGTCCTAATTATTAAAATTGTTTATATATATATATATACTCTATGACACTATGATAACATTTTAAATGATTTCCAAAATGCATGATGATGCTGTTACTGGAGTATCTAATATCCTGACTACAACGATTAAAAATATTTTGGTTAAAACCCGGCTAAATATTTTACAGTCTTCATTCCTTAACTATAATACACGATTATACACTATTCCACTAATTCGCGTGCCATAATTTAATTTTTAATGATACACGGACTAGACATAAACTAGCAAGCAAACTAAAACAAAAACGATTTTTATACGAAAATTTCTTTGCATGAGTATGTGACTATATTAGGCAAATGAAAACATGGCTGGAACCATACAATAGTTTTAGAAACTGTAAATTACCTGTGTTTAGACTTGTTGGGAAAAAAAAATCCATCAAAATGCTAATATCTCGTAAAGGGAATACGTATTCCATTGGTCGTTAGATACACATCATATCACTGACGACTGAGTGCCCAAATCAAGAATGGGTTTTATAAGTCTTATGGTTTGCCTTGGCCATTAAACATGCACCAATAAAGAGTTTTGTGGACGGAGAGAAGCAGAAAGTTCAAGAATTAATGTGTAGAAATTCGGCTTATTATGCAAGCTCAAGTAATTCTTGGATAAAAATACGACGAAAAAAACGCACCACTTTACACACTAACTTCCGGTGACCCAGTCAAGCTCTAACAAAATTAACGCCACGTACAAACGAGCTCCATGTAAACAATGAACCTCACGGGACTTGCGTGTTTATCAAAAGACACCGCAACCCGAGGCGAGCACTCTAAACACACTCACGGCCCTAGAGACGTTCAGAGGTGAGCCGGATTTTGTTCACTGTCTCCCTTGTCTTGGATCCAACTCGTAACTAACTGCCTGGATTTATTTGGCCGAAACCGCAGCTAGTTCAATCCGGCTTTCGTTGTTAGTTACCCTCAGTACCCTTTTTTGAGGTGATAGAGTAACATCTGGGGTAATAACAGACATCTGGATCACCAAGACGATAGCAGGTGTATCAGAGAGCATTGGACTCGTGTGAAAGGATAGGCCCGGCAAAAGCCACGACTGCTGAATGACACGAGTAGATACACATTAAGGCCTATGTTACTGATGCCAAGTCGTGTTTCATGTGATATCACCGAGTCCATGGACCAAACACAACAACTGTTCAGACATTATGTGCTAGCCTGGCTCCAGGCCTCACAGAAATTCTTGCCAGCAATGTATCATTTTCCCATGGCCATTTCAGTGGAGGCTTGTCTGGTGAGGCTTGTATGGTGAGACTTGTCTGGTGAGGCGTGTCTGGTGAGGCTTGTCTGGTGAGGCTTGTCTGGTGAGGCTTGTCTAGTGAGGCTTGTCTAGTGAGGCTTTTTTGGTGAGGCGTGTCTGGTGAGGCTTGTCTGGTGAGGCGGGTCTGATAAGGAGTGTCTGGTGAGGCTGTCTAGTGAGGCGTGTCTGGTGATACTTGTCTGGTGAGGCTTGTCTAATGAGGCTTGCTGGTGACACTTGTTGAGCGTTTTTCGGAGAGTGACTAATTAATTCGTTTCGCGTAGAGATTTCTTACTGGTGGTCTTGGCGGGAAGAAGGCCCTTCTCGTAGGCTTTTATAAAATATATTAAATCCCTTATATTAACTTCACCGCCGTCTCATTCGTCGTTCGTTCGTCAACCGCGGAAAAACAAAAGTCGAAAATGACCCACTTCCAGTGAAGCCATCGAGCTGAAATTTGGCACACGGACCTGTCTCACCTAACAATGCATCGTATCAAAATTTCAGATCGATCGAACAAACCGTAATTAAATTAATGCATTTTTAGTTTATCTATATAAATCACTATTTAGAATGTATAGTCGTCGTCTGCTAGAGTTTTGACCTAGTTTTAAAGCCAAGGGAGATAATGTCCGCCCGCGGAAAAACAAAAGTCGACAAATGTTAAATGATTTTCGAGTTGGAACATAATCAATACTTTAAGTTATGTCTCATATATAAGGGATTTATAATCAAAAACTTTGTTTTTACGGGGTTGTTTTATTCCCCCTTAATTCCACAAACAGCGAAAGGAACCTCATCATTTATCTAGTTTCAGATATTTCATTTCATTTATACTGGCCTGCATTTTCTACTTAGATTTTCTGTATCATATTTAGAATTAGATAATCATTATCGAAAAAAAACCCAACTAAATTAGTCTTGCCTAAACAAAATCCCTTAACAATTACTTATCTTTACTTGACCAGCAGAGGCAAAAATTTAGTTTTAAAACCTGAGAAAAATGAAGAAACTTGTGTTATATTCTGTAAGGAAGCCACACAAGAAATAAAATCAATAACGAGAATATACCCCTCTAAACCACACTTCTCGGGACCCATGAGAGACAACTAGTCCACGCCCCTGGAGACCTTTGAGTGACAACTAGACCACGCCCCTTGAGACCTCTGAGTGACAACTAGACCACGCCCCTGGAGACCTATGAGAAACAACTAGACCACGCCTCTGAGGACCAATTTGAGGCAACTAGACCACATTCTTGGCGAACAATTTTAAGAAAGTAGACCTAATCTTTGGGCTCCAATGTGAGGTAGCTAGACCACGCCCTGTTGACCAATGTGAGGCAACTAGACCACGCCCTGTTGACCAATGTGAGGCAACTAGACCACGCCCTGGAGGCTTATGTAGGACCGCATCCTAGTGACCAATATAAGTATAAGGCATATAGACCGCACGCTTCGAAACTATGGTAGGCAATTAGACCATAATCTGGGGAACAGTGTAAGGCATTTTAAGTAGGACGAATTGAAGTGACAGGACGTTACCGCTCCGTCTTTGCATCTAAAATGAGGATTTCCAGGGGGATACAATGGAGATTCGGGACAATCTTGATGCAGCCCAACAAGGGATTTTAAGTATCGAGAGGCAATTGCTCTGCAGAAAGATTCGCTAGCTTTAAAAAGAAAAGACAAGACGACACGAAGTGATGCCTGGTTTGAATTGACAAAAAGGAATTGAAGTTTGAATGGAAAGAGGGGAGTGGAAACCCGAGAGAGGGAGTGGAAACCCAGTCAACTAGAGGGCGGATGGAGGAAGTTGTTATTTTCTGTTTTCTAAAGCACAGGCGTGTGCTACGGTGTGTGTGTGTGTGGGGGGGGGGTTTGAAATACAAATGTGGGGTGCACTGTGGGCGTTCAGGTGTTCTATGGGTGTTCATGTGTTCTGTGGGTGTTCAGGTGTTCTGTGGGTGTGAAGATGGGGGGTGCTTTTGTGCAACGTTGCTGAGCAATGAGATGGTGGCGCCTTCTTGCAAGAAAACAGTGCACTGAGTCGGGTTGCCAAAGTGTAGGTAACGCGACGCAACATGACATTGAAACCCACAGTTCAATAGTCAGTGAAGTTGTTAGGTCTAGGCGAAGAAAGATTGCTCTGATCAAAGTGTGACATTGTGTGAGCTTTTACGATTTTTGGGCTGTCTCCAATATGTTTGTTATATCAACTAGAAATATCAATTATAATTTAAGAAGCAGTCTGTGAGCATCATACCTTCAACTGTTACTTGAAACATAAATGCAAGTGACGTACTATATGACTACTCTTAGTACATGTACTACCAATCTCCACCCCATCCTCCGGGCCACACACTTAAAAAAAGCTTTGTTCCATCAGTTACATCAGCTGTTCCCAACCTGTGGTTCGCGATTGGGGGTCTCGACGGGTGTTCTGGGGGTCGCCAACTGTCGACTAAAAAATATTCACTATAATGCAAATTTGCTATATTTTGTGAAACTTTTATTAACTTTATTGAAAATGACTCATTTAAATTTCATGGGGGTCGCGGGTCACATGGCTTTTATTAAAAAAATGTGTCGCCACCCAAAAAGGTTGGGAACCACTTAGTTACATCAATGCTAATTCAATTGCAGGAAAATAAATATTTAAAAAAATGATATGCCAAAAGCCCTTTTCAGAATTGCATGGCGTAGCTACAAGAAGATGAATGTTTGACTTAATCTAATCGTCGTCGGCATCCTTCCGTCTCGAGAGACGATGGTGTATCACCGTTGAGTTGGGTTGCATTTCCTAGAGTTGCTGTGCAGTCCTATCCTTGAGTGACAGTCTTTACCACAGTTTTTGCACACGAGTTCTGTGCTTCCAAATCTTTTGGCCTTTCTCCTAGCTCTTCTGTCTGTAGCCTCCTCCATCCTTCGCTCCTCGGCTACTATGACGCCCTCTTTGACAACTGTGCGCGACGTAGTTCGGTTTCTGCCTTACACTCCCAGTCGCTTGTACGTAACAATTTCTAGGAGTTATCTATTACAAATAATCCTTAAAATGAACTTCATGGTACAACCAGCAATTTTTATGAGCTATCTACAACTAAACTTGTGCGTGCGTGGGACTTTCTGGAACAACTCACATTTTCTATGAAGTTTTTCTATGAAGTTTTGGTTTTCTATGAAGTTTTTCTATGAACTATCTTGTGCAACTAACCACTATCTGAGGTTATCAAGAACAAAGAATGTGGGCGAATGTCGCAGACTCTCAAGGACGCGTAACCTCATCGCGTTCCCTTACCTACCAGTGGTTCTCAACAGACCTCAGACCTAAGCACAAATATTTATTATGTTTTCGTCACTGGGTATCAAATTTAGGCTTTCCTTAACAATCTATAAAACTTAACAACCTCTAAAGTCATGAACAATTAAAATAAGAATATTTATGCTAAAATTAAATATGATTTCTCTGAACCCCATGCACCGCTACGTATTTAGAATCCCCGGTCAACTCCCCATAGTACGGCAATCACAGAACTCTTTTGTTACGGAATGAAAGATTACCCTCAAAGTGCGGGCGTTGCAGAAGTGGGTTAGGAAAGGGGGAACAATTCCCGCCATTGATGAACAATTAACCTTTGTTGGGCGAGGGGGCCCGGTGTAAGAGAGTAGTTTACTACACGTCCTAATAGAAACTCACTATTGGCTTTCCGCCTAGGGACGATTAACCTTTGAATGAAACATCACAGTAAAGTGTCCGGGTTAATTGTATTCCTAAAGCCCCACGCTCGAGACGTTTCTATAGCTGACTTGATCAACAAGAGTTAATCAGATTCTTTCGTTGAGTTTTAGGGGCGAAAATCCGCTAACAGGAATGTGCTGAAAATACGCCCGCCCTTAATCTTTACTGCAGAATCGTGTTTTTTTCTTCTTCTCCCAAGCGATAATATTTTATCCCGTAACTTTGGACCTCTAAAAAAAGAAGGAAAAAAACACACACACAAATAAAAAAAAATTACCGGAGAGATAAAAATTGCAAGATGTTCACGTCTTATAAACAAAGACGAGTGAAGGCGAGATACGCCGGTTGGAATGTTTTATCATATGAATTACATTAAAACTAACCTGAATAGCTAGCACAAATCACAGACTTGAACAAATACACCTATTACAATATATACATACATGCATCCCAGGATGAATAAATTACAAGTAGCCCTGACCTAAAATTACAAATACATTAAAGATAAAATACATGCACATATCACGGACTTAACATTCATGCATCTCAGACATAATACATCTTTATTCTAGACTAAATACACCCCCAACAACTTATAACGATATAAAAATATGACCAATGACCACTCCTATATGACACTTCTAGCAACACCCTGTCCCGAAAAGAAAATTCCACAAAGACTAGTAATCTGCAACTACTGCAAGCAAAAAGCCATGATTCAGAGAGCAAATGTGGTAATTATTGCCAGCAGGTTTTTAATAACTTATGTTAAATTACTACATTTTAAAAGCAGACATGTGTTATGTTATATTATACGATACAACATAATATAAGAAAATTATACCCCACACCCCTTCACGTTATATTACAAGTGCCCATGTCATGCACATGCTGGAAGAACATTCTGGAATGACATTTTAATGGTGAGATTGAGGCCCAATTTACATTCATTAACTTTGTCTGTGTTTGTGCTTAGGCCTAACGTACGGCTTGAGTTACCTCCCTGAAACTCGACAAGAGCAACGCCTTGTAAACAAATAACGGTATTGCTCGTCTGCTGATTCAATGACAAAATTAGATAAATAATTGATATCGTAACGATACTGGCCTTGACATTTTTTTTTGTATTGAGATTTTTTTCCCCAAAGAGTAAATTATTTTTTTCATTAAATCACAATTTGACTTCAAACAATAGCGAGAGAGAAGCGGGTGGAATCTGTGTTGATTGGTCTGAAGGTCGTAGACCGGTGATACTCAAAGTGGTGTTCCGCGGACCAACCGCCGCCGGTGCTCAGAAGTTATCAAGAAGATCCCGAAAAATATAATTATAATTCTCAAATTGCAACCTTTAATACTAACCCTATAGAATAAGTCAACTTTTTGGCAATAAGCACATAGAATGAAACAAAATTAATTACATTTCCCTACCACGCCAGTATTAGTAAAATAGTGCATACCGGTCCCCGGAGCAATAGAAAAATTCATGCCGGTTCGCCCCACTAAAAAAGTTTGAGAAACACTGTCGTAGACCCAAAGACATGGCAAATAATATTCCATCTAACTTGGGGACAACCAAGGAAATGAGGGATAACTTGTCAAGGGAGATAACGATCCTCCGGCCGATTGGAATGGTGATGTGTCCAAAGTTTTGACGGTCAACAAATGAGCACTAATTGACTGAGCCTCCGTCCATCTCTGAGGCGTCCAGCGAGTGTAAAGCCTGAGACGGTCCGCCCGAAAGTTCACTTGTCCGATGAGTCAGCTGCAATGTGAACTCCTCGTTAAAATAGTTTTTTAAAAAAAAACGATGAAAATGATGGATGATACATGATGGATGAAATCAAAACTAGGGAACACATTTTACCACCATATATTATATTGATTTTGAGTCAAAATGGTGGCTTGCAATAAAGTAATTCTTTAGTTTGAATAAGGAAATGGAGAAATACCTAATTAATACGGGGTCGATTATAAGTATGTCAAAGGATCACACAGGGGCACCAGGTGAATGTTTCCGTAAGGCTAATGAAGCGCATTTAAACGACGTCCCGCAGCAATAGCAGCTTTAAATCAAATTATTCTCGATAACTGCGCCACAATTAAGAGTTTCTAAAATTAAACAAGTTCTTTGCTGGCACAACATCGTAATTCCTACGTGCTATTGCGCTAAGGACATTAATTCATTATGAACATGTGCAATAACTCTGCAGTCTAAATTGTGTCGGTTGTTACGACCCCTGATGTCAATGAAAATTCTTTAATTTGACAACTCCAATAAATAAAAATCCAACAAAGTTGCAGATGTTACATCAACATATCAACACATCATCACATCAACTCATCAACACATCAACTCATCAACTTATCAACACATCAACTCGGACTGCCTCCTTTCATGACCAATTTCCCCGCTACAGACCCTGTCACCTCCTCGCCCCTTCCTTAACTCAGGCAAAGCTCCCATCCCGCGCTAGAAACCTCGCGCGTTACAGTAAATACCTTGTAACAATAGAAATAAACAACGTGGAGCCCGGGGTTTAACAATGGTTGCACATTTGTATGTTTTTTCCCCCTTATATGTTCAGGTTTGGTGACTGCCTGATAATTATTTTTTTTGGGGGGGGGGATGGGGGTGTATGGTGCGTGACGGGAGGTTAAGTAAACTTTTGGAAATTTATTAAAATGCTTCATTTTAATGCATGTTTTGAAAAGTAAAGTTAGTAGACAAGAAGTTTACAAATTTCGGCCACAACATCAGGACCCGTCCATAAAACGAACCGGGTAAGGGTTAGCTTTTTGTCGGGGTTGTACTTGTATAGCTGGACATTGCAGGGATCCCGGCTCAGGCGCTAAGTGCGATACTTAAAAATTTAAGTGCAGGATAATTTTTAATGTCGGGGCTATGTTCTCAAAGACTGTGTCTGTTTGGCTAACATAGTTTGGTGACTGAGCAAGTGACGAGAAAAATTAGTCTGAGAGAGCATGTGTGGAGGGGCCCAGTGGGAAGAGGGTTTGTGCGTGCGTGGTGTTAGTTAGGTGGTGGGGCGTTTGGGATGCCGGCGGGTGAGTACATTAAAAATGGTGAAGGCTCTGAACCAAAGGCGAAAGTCGTGTTTGAGGGGAGGTCGAGTGCTAGATGGAAGGGGACTTAACTGAATTACTCGGATGAGCTCATGAGTAATCCGCCATGTCATCATTCCTGCAAGTCTTTAATGATCAATGTACTTTACTCTCAATTTTTAATTGCTCAGAAAACTCTAGCTAACTCACATACAAACAATTACAATACAAAACATTCCCACAAAGCTTTGTTCTGACAATAGTTTGACAACACATGTTTTATTTCAGGACGAGTCTATGGCAACACATGTTTTAATTTAGGAGGAGTCTATGACAACACAGGTTTTATTTTAGGAGGAGTCTAACTTCAAAATAAATTTAGACAAAATTTGAAAACCTCCGAAGGGTTCTTAAAATCTTCCCCTCCAGTGCACGATGAACGGTTCTTAAAATGGTTTTATGCCTAAATATCAAATATTTTAAAAATATTAAACCGGCAATTCACTTTTATAAGAGAGTTTGTGCAGAAAAATGGCTGCGATGGTAGCCTATTGTGACAATGGTTATAACTCATCGCACAATGTATGATATGTTTTGAGAGAAGTAATTTGCAAGATCACGTGCATGTTTAGGAAATTTTATTTCAAAACTAGGAGCTGAACAATTGGGATGATAAATAACTCTCTGAATATCACGGCGATTAGATTCAAGCTCTTAGGATGATGTCATTGTAATGGGAGGATGAGGTCACTGTCATGGGAGGATGAGGTCACTGTCATGGGAGGATAAAGTCACTGTCATGGGAGGATGAGGTCACTGTCATGGGAGGATGAGGTCACTGTCATGGGAGGATGATTTCACTGTCATGGGAGGAGGAGGTCACTGTCATGGGAGGATGATTTCACTGTCATGGGAGGAGGAGGTCACTGTCTTGGGAGGATGAGGTCACTGTCATGGGAGGATGAGGTCACAGTCATGGGAGGATGAGGTCACTGTCATGGGAGGATGAGGTCACTGTCATGGGAGGATGAGGTCACTGTCATGGGAGGATGAGGTCACTGTCATGGGAGGATGATTTCACTGTCATGGGAGGAGGAGGTAACTGTCTTGGGAGATGAGGTCACTGTCATGGGAGGATGAGGTCACTGTGATGGGAGGATGAGGTCACTGTCATTGGAGGATGAGGTCACTGTCATGGGAGGATGAGGTCACTGTCATGGGAGGATGATTTCACTGTCATGGGATGGAGGAGGTCACTGTCTTGGGAGATGAGGTCACTGTCATGGGAGGATGAGGTCACTGTGATGGGAGGATGAGGTCACTGTCATGGGAGGATGAGGTCACTGTGATGGGAGGATGAGGTCACTGTCATGGGAGGATGAGGTCACTGTCATGGGAGGATGAGGTCACTGTCATGGGAGGATGAGGTCACTGTCATGGGAGGATGAGGTCACTGTGATGGGAGGATGAGGTCACTGTCATGGGAGGATGAGGTCACTGTCATGGGAGGATGAGGTCACTGTGATGGGAGGATGAGGTCACTGTGATGGGAGGATGAGGTCACTGTCATGGGAGGATGAGGTCACTGTCATGGGAGGATGAGGTCACTGTCATGGGAGGATGAGGTCACAGTCATGGGAGGATGAGGTCACTGTCATGGGAGGATGAGGTCACTGTGATGGGAGGATGAGGTCACTGTGATGGGAGGATGAGGTCACTGTCATGGGAGGATGAGGTCACTGTCATGGGAGGATGAGGTCACAGTCATGGGAGGATGAGGTCACTGTCATGGGAGGATGAGGTCACTGTCATGGGAGGATGAGGTCACTGTCATGGGAGGATGAGGTCACTGTCATGGGAGGATGAGGTCACTGTCATGGGAGGATGAGGTCACTGTCATGGGAGGATGAGGTCACTGTCATGGGAGGATGAGGTCACTGTCATGGGAGGATGAGGTCACTGTCATGGGAGGATGAGGTCACAGTCATGGGAGGATGAGGTCACTGTCATGGGAGGATGAGGTCACTGTCATGGGTAAATGAGGTCACTGTCATGGGAGGATGAGGTCACTGTGATGGGAGGATGAGGTCACTGTCATGGGAGGATGATTTCACTGTCATGGGATGGAGGAGGTCACTGTCTTGGGAGATGAGGTCACTGTGATGGGAGGATGAGGTCACTGTGATGGGAGGATGAGGTCACTGTCATGGGAGGATGAGGTCACTGTCATGGGAGGATGAGGTCACTGTCATGGGAGGATGAGGTCACTGTCATGGGAGGATGAGGTCACTGTCATGGGAGGATGAGGTCACTTTCATGGGAGGATGAGGTCACTGTCATGGGATGATGAGGTCACTGTCATGGGAGGATGAGGTCACTGTCATGGGAGGAGGAGGTCACTGTCTTGGGAGGATGAGGTCACAGTCAAGGGAGGATGAGGTCACAGTCAAGGGAGGATGATGTCACAGTCAAGGGAGGATGATGTCACAGTCATGGGAGGATGAGGTCACAGTCAAGGGAGGAGGAGGTCACAGTCAAGGGAGGATGAGGTCACAGTCAAGGGAGGAGGAGGTCACAGTCAAGGGAGGATGAGGTCACAGTCAAGGGAGGATGAGGTCACAGTCAAGGGAGGAGGAGGTCACAGTCAAGGGAGGATGAGGTCACAGTCTTGGGAGGATGAGGTCACAGTCAAGGGAGGATGAGGTCACAGTCAAGGGAGGAGGAGGTCACAGTCAAGGGAGGATGAGGTCACAGTCAAGGGAGGATGAGGTCACTCATGGGAGGATGAGGTCACTGTCATGGGAGGATGAGGTCACTGTCATGGGAGGATGAGGTCACTGTCATGGGAGGATGAGGTCACTGTCATGGGAGGATGAGGTCACTGTCATGGGAGGATGAGGTCACAGTCAAGGGAGGATGAGGTCACAGTCAAGGGAGGAGGAGGTCGTTAGAAGTAAATGTAAATTAATCTGAGGGGTTAAATTCTGCTTCTCTAATCCACCACTACTGATAACCACACAGCCCCCCTCCTCCCGCCCTAGAATCTTCTGTTACATAGAGTCTAGATAGATGGCCTATGGCTTTAGAGACGCTCTCTGCTTTTTGTCCTCGATTTTGATATTGTGTTTTTAAATGTCTGACATTATACTTTTTTGCTTTGTAAAATGTATTTTAAAAATGTTATGTATTATCAAGCTCCCAAAGATGTACTGACCGTGTTATTTAAGCGCACAATACGACATAAACAATTTGCCTTACCTCTCCCACGCCCAAGGTTGTGCAAGTAAATAAACACCTTATCACGTTTTTTCACGAGTTGGTGAGCTTATCTAAGAGGGGCACATGTGCTTAGTGAGCAGAATACCTCCTCAACAGCACCTCCCTGCAACCCACCCTCCCACACCACTCCACTCCCGATCAATATGGAATAGTGCAATGCAGAAAAAAGTCAAGCAGCCAAACACACAATAGACTCCAGGAAGCCGAGAGCCAACCACCCGCCAGGCTCACAGAAAACTGTGAGTTAACCACACAATAAGCTGTGATAAGACTCTAGGCTAGCTGCATACTAGGCTCACACGAGACTCTATGCTAACTCGACTAACTGCACGATAGGCTCACATAAGACTCTAGGCTAACTGTACGATAGGCTCACATAAGACTCTAGGCTAACTGCATACTAGGCTCACACGAGACTCTAGGCTAACTGCACGATATGCTCACATAACGACTAACAACTCTAGCGACCAACAGAGTCCAGGAATACTTCTGATGACTAACAACTCTAGCGACCAACAGAGTCCAGGAATACTTCTGACCCTCTTAATTAAGCATCCAACCATGTGGTACTGCAGTGGTAAGAGAGGTAGGGGAATCAATGATGGTGCTTACACCGGCACTTACATAATCAAGGTACATCACCAGCAAGGCCCTACCTGGTGAGTTTCACTTGACAGATTGTATAACAGAGCTGTGACCAGTTTGTATTTGTTTGTTTGCAGGTCCGCACAATTCACACACGTCACATTAAACATCCACCACACATTCTGATCTCAGGCCACAAGACGTTTCTATTTATACTTTACACTCCATTAGTTATGCATCCCTGAAAAATCCTCTCCTAGTTCGTATCTACTTCTACAGAGTTATACATCCCTGAAAAATCCTCTCCCAGTTCGTATCTACTTCTACAGAGTTATGCATCCCTGAAAAATCCTCTCCTAGTTCGTATCTACTTCTACAGAGTTATGCATCCCTGAAAAATCCTCTCCTAGTTCGTATCTACTTCTACAGAGTTATGCATCCCTGAAAAATCCTCTCCTAGTTCGTATCTACTTCTACAGAGTTATACATCCCTGAAAAATCCTCTCCCAGTTCGTATCTACTTCTACAGAGTTATGCATCCCTGAAAAATCCTCTCCTAGTTCGTATCTACTTCTACAGAGTTATGCATCCCTGAAAAATCCTCTCCCAGTTCGTATCTACTTCTACAGAGTTATGCATCCCTGAAAAATCCTCTCCCAGTTCGTATCTACTTCTACAGAGTTATGCATCCCTGAAAAATCCTCTCCCAGTTCGTATCTACTTCTACAGAGTTATGCATCCCTGAAAAATCCTCTCCCAGTTCGTATCTACTTCTACAGAGTTATGCATCCCTGAAAAATCCTCTCCCAGTTCGTATCTACTTCTACAGAGTTATGCATCCCTGAAAAATCCTCTCCCAGTTCGTATCTACTTCTACAGAGTTATGCATCCCTGAAAAATCCGCTCCTAGTTCGTATCTACTTCTACAGAGTTATGCATCCCTGAAAAATCCTCTCCCAGTTCGTATCTACTTCTACAGAGTTATGCATCCCTGAAAAATCCTCTCCCAGTTCGTATCTACTTCTACAGAGTTATGCATCCCTGAAAAATCCTCTCCCAGTTCGTATCTACTTCTACAGAGTTATGCATCCCTGAAAAATCCTCTCCCAGTTCGTATCTACTTCTACAGAGTTATACATCCCTGAAAAATCCTCTCCTAGTTCGTATCTACTTCTACAGAGTTATGCATCCCCACACACAACGCTCTGACTGCTCTCAAATTTTATATTCATCCCCTGAAACAAAATTTAACTGTATTTTTAAATTTTTAAAAAAACTATTTCACACATCTGTTTAGCGAACTTCTTAACGTCTGGCAGGCAATTGGGGGTGGGGGTGGAATGGGTCGCCTGAACAAGCCATGAAAACTAACACACTGTAAACATTCATAATTCTAATATAAATGCAAGACTGTGCTTTTCAAATACACATTTGGTGTATTAATAGTATTATAGATCATTTTATAGACAAGAATGTCACCCTGGATAGAGCCAATCACTGGCTAAGAATTATGAAATCCTCTTTTATGTTGTAAACCTAGGCTAAATACCAATTAGAGAACCATTGTAACGGAGTGAGACCGTGGTTATTTAAAGGAGTATCCAGAAACAGTTTATCAGTGTGCACTCTGGCTCGCTGGGGTAATCTTCAGTGTCACTCTTCTTCTCTCTATTAGCAACTCAACCGCTTGCCGTATCTAATTGACGAGGTGTGTGCAATACACCAGACAGGAAACTATTCAGTTGTACATGTAAAAATATTTCTTTTCTATTTTACACGCCAGTATTACCACACAGTATTTTCATGTCATTTATTATTGGACCATTTTTTAACGTGTCATTTGAAATCATGCCATTTATTATTGTGCATTTTATTATCATGTCACTTTTTTTCTTACCATTTTTTATTATCGCGGCATTCATTATCGTGTCATTATTTTATGCCATTTAATATCGCGCAAAATTATCACACCATTTATTTTCATGTCATTTATTTTTGTGCCATTTATTAATTTGTCATTTAATATGGCATTATTTTCATGCCCTTTATCATTGTGCCATTTATTAATGTGCCATTCACCACAAGTGTCATTTTTTATGTCAAGATGGATAAAACTCAAAATGACATTCAAAGTATCAAAATGTGGCCAATGCCCCACCATACCACCCCCAATACAGTACAATAATTCCATCATTTCTGTTGTCTAGATGGCGCTGGAAGCCTTTTCTTCACTACACTAAAGCCAGGTGATAGTCTGCTGGATTTGGCGGGGTTCCAAGTTGGTCTTAAAGACTTAATGACAGCTTGTTTAATTTGGCTCTGAACTCTAACCCTCACCGTCCTCACCAACTAACTTAGGAGTAAACATTGCCTCAACCCACTAGTCCTAGAACAATGGGGTTAGTTGGTAGCATTATATGAGCATCAAATGAAAGGTCGTTAATTTCACATTACCTTTTGTTTGTTTGACAGTACTAATTGTTGACAGTATAAACCAGGGGTGGCCAGACCTGTTGTAACGGAGAGCCCTTTTAAAATATAAAATTCTTTAGAGAGCCGCATTGAAACACTAAGAGTAATTAAACATGACCTGGAAATCTTCCAATAATCGTTGTAACATATCTTTCATAAGTTGTGCCACCGCTGGTATAAACGCAGAATTCAAAGTAGAATGAAGTTCCAATATAAATTTCATCAATTCTCTGTTATTGCACAACATACGACTTGTGCCTTGTTTTCATTTTTTATTACCTCGTAATTTTGAACATGTGAAGGTCTGACTCCTTAAAGATACAAGTTATCCCCTCTTGAATGACTTCTCAACGTTAAGGTTAAGGAGACTATTTTATCTCGTAGTAACATCTTTGCCTCTATCGTCTCGTGCTAAAACACTTCTTACTTTGACATGATCTCCCACACTCTTCTTCGGCAACAAAACTAGTGGTAAGTCAGTCCTAGTAGGAATGCCACAGCAAAGCAGGTGAAAATGTAAACAAATTCTAAGAATTTTGTTCAATGAAGTAGTCATAAAAATATTCATGTCAATACTATCAAAGTAAGCACTGAGGTTTTTTTTTAAACCCTTAAAAACAGTTTTATTTTAAGAAGGGAACGAACCAGTAAATAGTTTTTCAAATTTAAATGTTTTTCTCAGATGAAGTTCAAATTTCGAAGCAAGGTTTAGAATTGAAAGGTCTTGTTTTAGATTATGTGTGTGGTAACGTTGCCGATGTAACAAGAGAACTCTTACTTCTAACGAATCAATAAAAAGAAATTAAATACAAACAAACTTTGCCGCTGTAATGTAAGTCAAAGCCAACGAATATGGCGTGATTGACAGACAAGCTACCGGCTGAGCTCAAACTCATGGAGAGAAAAGTGGCTCATGAAAAGGTTTCATAAAATATCACGTGGTATGTTTTTTTGGCCAGATACAAGGTAAACAATTTCAGCCAAAGATTAGGCCACAAATCTCGAGTTACCCGTCTTGACATGTTGGTATGGCATTTGTATCATTCAAACAGCTGAAAGATCTGAAATCTTCAATGAATATTTCTGCTTTACGTCTGCTAACGTAAACATGTAAAATGAATGAATGCATATGTTGAGAAGACTTTTGGCAAGTGGGAAATTTCAAGAACAATTATATTTGCAGGCTGTAGAATTGCTATTAAAAACAATATTTAAAAAGTGCAAAAATTTAAAAAAAAGAAAAGACGTAAGCTAATGCATCATCTCTCGTTAGTTGTAAGGTTGGTAACACAAGAACCATTGAAAGCCTTTGAGAAAATCAACATCCTAGTCCAAGAAAATAAATCTTGATACAAAATGCGAACGTGTGTTCAGTAGTAGCACTGCACGTTTACGCACTGAGCCTCACAGTGATGCGTGCATCTCATGACGATGAGACCTGAACGATGTCTTTCATGGAATATCCGATATAACACGCGCAATCTCATTAAAACTCAACAAAAACATTCATTTGACCACCCGTAAATCCGAATATGGACAATTCCAACTTTTAAAACATATGTTATAATCATTTAAATCATTAGAATTAAAGTAAGCGTGGTAATGCTAATATGGCTATGTTTATAACCGCTGGAGAGGAGCTTTATTAATCAATTTATCGACGTGCGAATTTGATGGCGCCCGGTAGCCGAATACGCTTGGGTCTTGGGGCCGAATAAATCTCCTTGCAGGATCTTTTTGAAAGGTATACTATTGACTGATTACGTATTTCCGATAGACCGGTATCATGCTTGTACCTGACCAAAATACGATTTCCCCCATGCCCATACATTTCTCCCTACCCTAAACGGTAACACACAGTTCTAAAAAAAAATGTTTCCTCTCTCTTACAGGTTTGTTTCCTTTTAAAAATAATTCAATCATTGCCAGCTGATCCGTTTTTCATTTAAAATATGACATATCACATGTATAGGATAATTTTAGTTTGTTTGGATCGTAGAAATCAGCATTAATAAGTTAGCAGGTGGTTATGTATTTACAAATAGTTCTTTAAAGTCTAATTTGTGTCATTCAATGCAGCACCTTTGGAAATTACCACACACACAAAACACAACAAAAAACTGAATTCTTTCAATGATAAGTCGCTTTCATTTCGTGGGTAAAATTTGGCACCCATTCAGGACGGATTAAGGTGTTCACCCATTTAACTTATGTTGACTAGGGCTTAGGCGGAAACCCATTAGAAAAAAAACATCGTGTTTATCACATCTGAAACATCTCTCAACAGAAATCGATGCGGAAACTAAGAAAATTTCTCAAATTTAAAAACAAAACAAAACAGTCTACATCAAATTATTCACCACATGCGTCTCATATTCAACTACTGCCATGACATTTAGAACTAGAACTGAAAACATCCCCCCCCCCGACATACGCTAATACGCAATGTTTTTTTTAACAAAACCAGAACATGTCGAAAAGACCGAACAAAAAGAGAACATATCGACAAGACTTAACAAAACCAGAACATGTCGACAAGACCTCACAAAAACAGAACATATCAACAAGACCTCACAAAAAGAGAACATATCAACAAGACCTCACAAAAACAGAACATATCAACAAGACCTCACAAAAAGAGAAAATATTGACAAGACTTTAAAAAAAAACAGAACATATTGACAAGATAACGTGTGCACGCCAGACCATATCGAGCCCATAAAAGAAAAGAAGTAAAATTATAAGTAGATGAAACAAGAATACATCGATGTAAACTGAAATGCCCCCCCCCCAATCCAGATTAAAGAGATGAGCCACGTGTTGAGGACGATTTAGCCATACTTAAGATGTGTTTTCCATTAGAGCTTGGGAGAAGAGTCCAAGCTCGTCTCTTAAGTGCTGAGATCCTGTAGAATGTCTTCTATCGAGGGTCCCAGAATATTATATTTTGAACAGATTCCTTAACCAGCTATTTGGGTTTATGCTTATGTCGGCAGCCACGAGAGGATAAAAGCGTTTTTTTTTCTTCCTTCTTCTTCTGTCCTTCACTCAGGAGATTTATAAACTGCTTTGTAGTGGAGACAGTGATTAGTGGTGTTCGTGGGGTGGGGGGGGGGAGGTTGTGCTTGGTCAGAATGAAGTACTTTTAGGTTAGCTTTACAGGTAATGCAACCTTATGGTTTAGATCAGGGGTTCCTAACCAGTGGTGCATGCACCCCCAAGGGGTGCATGAGCAGGTTCCAAGGGGTGCATGAACAATTCAGAGGACAAAAAAAAAGAAAAAGAGGAAGAAAAAAAGAGGAAGAAAAAAAAAGAAGGAAAAAAAGAAAGAAAAACTAATAATCTGAAAATGTAAACCATAATCAAGGCATGCCGCGTCAAAGGGTGCCCATATACAACCTTTTTTTAAGGGTCATCTTTCTGCAAATTTCATTCATTACTTGGCATAGCTGGCTGACATCTTCTCCATCTTGAATGAGTTGAACACATCTCTTCATGGACCTGCTGTGACTATAATGGATGGTACTGAGAGATTGCAAGCCTTCCTTAACAAACTGCCACTATTCCAACGACGACTAGAAAAGTCCAACTTGGCCAACTTTTCCACTCTCGGCTGAAGTTGTAATATCAGCTGCAGAAGGAAGCACTGAGGGCTCACTGCCTGACAACATCAAAGGGGAAATTTTAGAGCTCCTTTCAACATTTCAAACGTCCTTTGATGGGTATTTCTGTCAAGAAATTTCTATGAAAGACCTTTGGATTCGCAATCCTTTTCTCTGTGACTTGGAAAACATTGATGACAGTGACCTTGCTAAAGATGATCTGATAACCAGAGAAGTACTGAGGAGTGCCTTCAGTTGCAATATCTTGATTGAAATTTGGTGCGCCCAGCTAGATTCCTACCCACAACTAGCCAGTTCTGAGGGCAGTACTGACTCTCCTTCCATTTGCCACTACCTATCTCTGTGAAGCAGGATTCTCCACACTTTTGACGATTAAAACCAAGGAAAGGAATAAGTTGAATGCAGAGGATGACATGAGAGTTGCTTTGTCTAAAACAGTCCCCATATTTAAATCGCTGATTGATCATAAGAAGCAGCAGATCTCTCACTAAATTCCCTGTTGCCTATTGTCAAAACTGTTGTGTTCCTAAAATAAACATAGTTTATTATGCATTTTCTGCAAGTTTCATGAGGGGGTGCATGAACTTCTTTGGGCATCTGAAGGGGTGCATGGACCCCAAAAGGTTAGGAACCACTGGTTTAGATTGAAGTATAACACACCTCATGGGATCATCTTTAGGAGTTACTCATCGTTGATAGTGATTGTAATGATGTTTTAGTCATGCATATAAAGATTGGATAGTCATTAGTCAAAATGGGAAATTTGTCATGGAAACTGTTTGTCTTTTCATGAGTAACTCACATTATTTATAACTTTTTTGGTTATAATATTAATAATGCCATTGTATTTTCATATAATTCCTCATTTCCACAGTTAATAAAGATGTATTCTATAAATTCGATTTTGTTTGATGTAAGACACAACTAACTAGGCACAACAATTTACGGGGTTATCTAATATATAAAGATGAAAGTTTGTGTGTTTGTTTGTTTGTGTGTTTGTTTGTTACCAATGGAAATCTACACCGTTGGACCCAGGATGCTGAAATTTTGCATGGGGCTCTCATTCGACCCTAGACAGGTCGTAGGCTATGTTTCAACCCCAGGTGACCACCCCTAGGGTAAGGGGGCCCATAATCAGAAAATGTAGAGCCAAATAAAGACAAAATAAATTCTCATTTCGATATTGAACAGCTTCATGCGGGCATTCAAAACGAGTTCATTTTGGTGCGTTATTTTTTACAATACTTTATTTTTAGCTGTGCGCTTTCAAAAATCTTTTATTGTCAAATTACGGTGCGCACCTTTTCGTGTACGCATCTAAAAGTGAGCAGTGTAATTTTATTATAATAACATTCATATTTGTTTTGGCCTTGCGGTACAAAACAGTGGCCTTTTATACAAATACTTTCTTGATATTATAGATCTGTTAACACTATTTCATTACATTTGTCACACGATGTATGGTATTTATTTTTAAATTAAGAGTTTTATTATGTTGTTTCTAATGACTCAAATTTTAATTTAAACAAATAAAAGAAATTGCCCAAGTCAAAAAAGCTTAATCGTAATTTAGAGGAACTATACGTTTGTTTTTCTTAAAATTTGATGCGTGTTCTATATTAATTTTTCTTGCTTATTTTACTTGCTCAATCCCTTAAATTTAATTATTAACGTAAATCATCAAGGAATATTACATGCATATAAAAGCCTACGACCAATGCTGTGTTTTTTTTATTACATACGCTCTATAAATTTACAATTTAAACCTTTCTACCGGACTTATAAACATAAGCATATTAAACTCAATACAAGTGAACCTATAAGCAATTAATTAAGTTGGGCGGCGAATTGAATATGCCATGGTCATTACGCTGTTGCGGAATAACAAAAGCCATTTTAAAAATAGATGTTTAGTCAAACATAGCATCTTTTTTTCCTATTTCGTAAATAATTTATTTATTTTGCAGAAACTAAATCTGTTGTTTGAAATATAATTTACAAAACTATGACGTCCCATCGGGAAACATGGTCCAAAACATACTTGAATTCTTTTTTAAAATTATACCTATTACATAAAAGCCGTAAATTTAAATCGTATAACATAGAGACAAATATAAAAAAAAGCATTATATATCATTTCCATATTAAAACACTAATAAATAAAGACTATCAAAAAGTATACAATTTATTTTTGGAGCAGTACTGCATTATAAGACTTCATTTTAAGCGCCCGCCTTTAAATTAACTTTAATTGACTAAAAATTGACTATAATTTGTTCACTTTTGTCCCTTTCTACAAAACGGTCCATTTAGCGATGGATTCCAAAATCTTATATGTTGCTGTTTCACCAAGGGATACAATTCTTTTTTGATTCCCGTTTTGAGATAAGACATTATATTTTGTAAAAAAAAATTCCTGTTTTTGTTTCTGGAAATTAGATAAAGGGCGATTTTTACTAATTACTTTTAGTTCAGAGTTGAGTCGTGCTTAATTGTTTTTAGTATGATTCGTAAATTTTACAGACTTTTAGTCAAATGGGAAGTTGGACCATTAGTGAGAGGGGGCTTAGGCTTTTATTAGTATAGAAAAGGGGAGGGCACTAAATGAAGTTAATCAAGAGAAATACAAAAAAATAAGAAGAAAGTAAATCGTTGCATACACATACATACTTAACAAATAACTATTTGAATATTTTCAACAACATAATAAAACTTGCTCATTACTATAAACTTACTTATTAAAAATAAGAATCAATGATCTTGACATGCATATAAAGGCCTAGGACCTATGTTGTCATTTCATGTTTACATAATTTTATGTTTACATAAGCTAAACAAATTAACTATTTAAACTTTAGCTAACGAACTTATTAAGAAAGTCATTAAACTTAACACAAGTGAACCTAAAGATCACTAATTCCGTGTAGTTAGAAGCATAAAACTCTGGGTGGTTGTTAAGTACACTTCCGTGGTGGTAACGAGCAAAAAAAATATTTAAATATCAATTTTCATATAGCCCATATAATGAAAAAAACGTCTTTGTGCCCCCGGCCCCCATGACTGAATTGCAACTTTTTTACGCAAATGATCGTCGTGAGAGGCTACTCAACAACTTCCCAAAGTTTCATGCTTCTACCTACACGCGAAGTTGGAGAATTCAATTAGTGATGAGTCAGTTTTTTATATAAGAAAAAAACTACATAGCCTATGACCTGTCCCGGGTCAAATGAGGGTCCCATGCAAAATTTCAGCACCTAGGTCCAACGGTGTGGCATTCTATGAGTAACAAAACAAACAAAAGAAACAAACAAACAAACTTTCATCTTTATATATTAGATGGGGTTTTCCCGCTTTGGGAATGTCAATGTTTGACTGTTGCACAGTGCGCACTATTTTGACACATGCTTGGTGTGACGTAGTTTGGTGTGGGATGACGTCAATAGAGAGATATGCTAGAGGGACGATTTTGTAGCGGAGAGCACGCACAGTGTTGTTATTATTTTGCCTTGAAGGATTTCTTTGTTCAATTAAAATATTGATTCTTCTGATGGTGTTTTTACTTATTGAGTTGAAGCCTTGTGAGTCATAAAAATCATTAGAACTTGACATTCTTAAGAAGAACAAATGAAATTAATCTCTTTAGAATGTGTTTTTTAAGATTTTACTATAACTAACCCTACCTAACCAAACTTGAAGTAGTAAACAAGTTTATATATTAGCTTATCTAATACCTTTCAGCCATTTAGTGGTGCTAATAGAATAAATTAAATTCATCTGTTCATTGATGTTAAGAAGGATGAATTAAATACATATATTTATTGATCTTGTGAAGGTTAAATTAAATAAATCTCTTCTGAATATTTTTTTTTGGATCTTATAATCAATACAAAATATCACTAAACAAATTATATATCCAAAACTTAAATTAACACTTCACCTGTTTTACAAATGTCTAAACACAATTGATGTGTCCGAATTAAACAAATAGTCATGGGGTAGCAAAATTTAAACTAATTTAATAATTTACTTATAAGTTACTTATTTATCTAAGTTACTTATAAGTTTATTGATGCTAAAAGGGGGGGGGGAACCTTCAGTATGGTATTTAAGAAGAAAGTTTTAACAAAGGGAAATACTTAAAAGCAGTTGTACACTAAAACAATATATAAGCTATTATGTTCCAATCTTTCTTCAGAGAAATCATGCCCCCAAAAAGAAAAACTCAATTAGGTCGTGTTTCTAAAACGGCAAAGAAGCAAGCCTTACATAGAGAAAATGAAACGAATGAACAAACACAGGCAAGACTTGCTGTTGAGAGAGAAAGAGTTTCAATCAGAAGAGCTAATGAAACCAGTGAACAAACACAGGCAAGACTTGATGATGAGAGAGAAAGAGGTTCCATAAGAAGAGCTAATGAAACCAGTGAACAAACACAGACAAGACTTGATGATAAGAGAGAAAGAGTTTCAATCAGAAGAGCTAATGAAACCAGTGAACAAACACAGGCAAGACTTGATGATGAGAGAGAAGGAGTTTCAATCAGAAGAGCTAATGAAACCAGTGAACAAACACAGGCAAGACTTGATGATGAGAGAGAAAGAGTTTCAATCAGAAGAGCTAATGAAACCAGTGAACAAACACAGGCAAGACTTGATGATGAGAGAGAAAGAGTTTCAATCAGAAGAGCTAATGAAACCAATAAACAAACACAGGCAAGACTTGATGAAAAAAGAGTCAGATCTTCAATGAGAAGAGCAAATGAAACAAAAAAACAAACCCAAATAAGACTTGCAGACCAGAGAAATGGAAATTTAAACAGAAGAAGAAATGAAATGCAGCAAGACCTAAAAGGTGCTGCTCATCAATATGACCCAGATATTCCATACCATCAACATGAAAAGGTCAACATTGGTGAGATGAACTTGATCTGCAAGCATTGCAGTGCATTTAAATGGAAAGATGAGCACCCTGGAATGTGCTGTTCAAATGGCAAAGTTAAACTAGAGACTCTGCAACATCCACCTGAGCCACTTGATCATTTGCTTCAAGGTGTATCTCAAACGTCTAAACGCTTCCTAGCCAACATCAGAAAATACAACTCATGCTTTCAAATGACATCTTTTGGTGCCAGCAAAGAAATTCGTGAACAAGGATTCATGCCAACATTTAAAGTTCAAGGCCAAATTTATCACAGGGCTGGATCTCTGCTGCCAGCTGAAGGCGAACCACAGTTTCTGCAGATCTATTTCATGGGAGACCAAGCTAGAGAAGTCCAACAAAGATGTGCAAACTTTCCAGACTTGCAACAAAATGTTGTTTTGGAGTTGCAAGAACTCCTACATGCAAACAATGCCTACCTTCAAATTTTCAAGACAGCTCTAGAAAGAATGCCAACTGATGAATACAAAGTTGTGATACGAGCTGACAAAGCACCAAGACATGAACACCAAAGGCGGTTCAATGTACCAACATTTGATGAAGTGGCCATTGTCATGGTAGGAAATGAATTTGACAGACGTGACATTGTCCTTCAAAAGCGAAACAACCTTCTCCAAAGAGTTGCAGAAACTCATCGCTCTTATGATGCTCTGCAATATCCCCTAATGTTTTGGCAAGGTGAAGATGGGTACTCCTTTGGCATTCCTCAGACAAACCCAGACACGGGAAACAATGTTTTGGGTAAAAAGGTTACAGCAATGGACTTTTATGCATATCGAATCATGATTCGCAGTGGTGAAGATAACCATCTCTTGAAATTTAGACAGCTGTTCCATCAATTCATCGTAGATATGTACGCGAAAATTGAAAGTGAACGCTTGCTCTACATCCGTCTAAATCAAAAGAAGCTGAGAGTTGAAGACTACATTCACCTCAGATATGCCATTGCAAATGATGCCAATCCAAATGATCTGGGGAAAATGGTTATCTTGCCAGCAACATTTACAGGAAGTCCAAGACACATGCATGAGTACACTCAAGATGCTATGACTTATGTCAGAAATTATGGAAGGCCAGATTTGTTTATCACCTTTACATGCAATCCACTATGGCAAGAAATTCAGGCTCATCTTTTACCTGGCCAATCAGCAGTGGATCGACATGATTTGGTTGCTAGAGTCTTCAAACGAAAACTATCAAAATTAATGGGAGTCATTACAAAAAGTCATGTCTATGGTGAAACGAGATGCTGGATGTACTCAATTGAATGGCAGAAGAGAGGCTTACCCCATGCACACATCCTAATCTGGCTGATGAAAAAATTACGACCTAATCAAATTGACAATGTAATCTCAGCAGAAATACCAAACTCTACACAAGATAATTTTTTGTTTGAAATTGTTGTGAAAAATATGCTGCATGGACCCTGTGGAAACTTGAACAGAAACTCTGCTTGCATGGTTGATGGGAAATGCTCAAAAAAATATCCAAGGAATTTGATACAAGAAACTAAAACTGGTGAAGATGGCTATCCTGTGTACAGACGCCGTAAACCAGGAGATGGTGGTTTTACTGCAAAAATCAAAATGAAGGTTGGTTCAACATATCAAGAAATAGAAATGGACAACAGATGGGTGGTTCCCTACACTCCAATTTTGACAAAAATGTTTCAAGCTCACATAAATGTCGAATCTTGCCAATCTGTCAAGGCCATCAAATACATCTGCAAGTACGTCAATAAAGGAAGTGACCAGGCCGTTTTTGGTCTTGAAGGAAACCAAGAGAATCCAGATGAGGTGCAAAAATTTCTAATGGGTCGTTACATCAGCAGTAATGAAGCAGTCTGGAGAATTTTGAATTTCCAAATTCATGAACGGTATCCAACAGTTGTTCACTTGAGTGTTCATCTTGAAAATGGGCAAAGAGTATACTTCAACCAAGAAAATATATATCATCAAATTCTGGAGCCACCAAGAACAACTTTGACAGCTTTTTTTCAACTGTGCCAACAAGACGACTTTGCAAAAACCATTCTCTATTGTGTTGTTCCAAGGTACTATACTTGGAATGCTTCTCAAAAATTATTTAAACGCCGAAAACAAGGAGCAGATGTTGAATATCATCCAGGGATAAAATCTTCAGATGCATTGGGACGTGTGTACACCGTTCACCCATCTAATGCAGAATGCTTCTTTTTGAGGATGCTACTTCATGTTGTTAGAGGACCAACATCCTACACTGACTTAAAAACTGTTGATGGTCATGTGTGTGCTACATTTAGGGAAGCTTGCCAAATGCAAGGGCTACTAGAAAACGATCACCATTGGGTCTTGACCATGGAGGAGGCGTGTACATCTCAATCACCTACCCGTTTGAGACATCTGTTTTCAATTTTGCTGACAACATGCTCTGTTTCTAATCCACTTGCTCTCTGGGATACATTTAAAACATATTTGAGTGAGGACATTATGTTGCAAACCAAGAGAGAGAATCAAACACTGCTAATTGAGTTCTCTAATGAGATTTACAAAAGGTGTCTTATGTTGTTGGAGGATTTGTGTGTATCAATGTCAGGAAGGAACCTTGACCAGTTTGGGTTACCAACGCCTCAAAGAAATGAAAACAATCTTCAGAATAGTGAAATTCTACGAGAACAAAATTATAACACAAATGAATTGATGGCCTATGTCTCAGAAAATCAACCACGTTTAGTTGAGGATCAAAGAGCTGCCTACATTCACATCTTAGAACTGGTTACCTCAAAAAAAGGTGGAATCATATTCCTTGATGCTCCAGGAGGTACAGGTAAAACATTTGTGATCAATTTGCTCTTGGCTACAATCAGACGAGACAAAGGTATTGCTCTAGCCGTTGCTTCTTCTGGCATAGCATCAACATTGCTTGCCGGGGGTAGAACAGCTCATTCTGCCTTCAAGTTACCTTTGAACATGAACCATTCTGAGAATGTAACCTGCAACATATCAAAAGGATCAGGAAAGGCCAAGGTACTAGAACAGTGTTCTCTCATTGTCTGGGATGAGTGTACAATGTCACACAAGCGAGCTCTTGAAGCCTTGAACAACACTCTTCAGGATTTAAAAGGAAACACAAAACTAATGGGAGGAACAGTTGTGGTATTAGCTGGAGATTTTAGACAAACTTTGCCTGTCATTCCAAGGTCAACACCAAGCGATGAGTTGAATGCCTTCCTCAAAGCTTCAACTCTGTGGAAACAGGTCAAGAAAATGACTCTGACCACCAACATGAGAGTCCATTTACATGGAGATAATGCAGCAGGCTACTTCTCACATCAATTGCTTCAACTTGGCGATGGAAAGTGGCAGGTAGACCCAGCATCAGGAACAGTTTCTTTCCCATCAAATTTTTGCACTGTAGCAAAGTCACTTGAAGAGTTGAAACTTGCCGTTTTTCCAAACATCCAAGACCAGTTTAAAAATCCTGAGTGGTTGTGCGAAAGGGCCATTCTTGCTCCAAAGAATTCAAGTGTCAACAGCATCAATTCTCAAATTCAAAATTTTCTACCAGGCATTTCAAAAAACTACAAATCTATTGATACGGTTACAGATCCGGCCCAAGCTGTTTACTATCCAACAGAATTTTTGAATTCATTAGATCCTCCTGGCATGCCATCACATAACTTGGAACTTAAAATCGGAGCTCCTATCATACTTCTGAGAAATTTGGATCCCCCTAAACTATGCAATGGAACACGATTGAGCATCAAGCATCTCTTACCTCATGTAATAGAAGCCACAATTTTGACAGGCTGCGCCAAAGGAGAAGATGTCTTCATCCCAAGAATTCCACTCATACCAACAGATATGCCTTTTGATTTCAAGCGCCTCCAGTTTCCAATCAGGCTTGCATTTGCCATGTCTATCAACAAGGCACAGGGACAGTCTTTAAAAGTGGCAGGCATTGTACTTGAGGAAGCATGCTTTGCCCACGGACAGCTATATGTGGCATGTTCTAGAGTTGGGTCACCAACAAATCTTTTCATTTTTGCACCAGACGGAAAAACCAAAAATATAGTCTATCGACAAGCCTTAATATAAGCAATATATAAATTACATGTACTTATTTTTAATTACATTTCAATTTATTTTTTAAATTGTTTTTCAATGAATGAATTGAAATATTTTTTTTAAAAATCTGTTGACTATTATTTTAATCGTGCGACGCCGGGTAACCCGGCTAGTTGGTTATAAAAATAACTATCATATCTCATATCTCAAATCTTATATCCAACATCTCATATTCCATATATCTTATCTAAAGTCCAATATTTAATATCCATATCATATCGCACATTCCATATCATTACACTAATGATTTGTTATTTGGAATACTACCGGGTAATTTACTAGATCAAAATCATTTATGCTCCCCCGTCCAAGAGTCTCAAAACAAAATTAATTCCCTATTGAATTCCCTAAAACAAAGTCTGGTAACTCTAACTTTAAGGCTGAACCAATTTATCCCTTGGATGTTTACAAGACTCCATTTCACGAGCACTTAATGGGCAGATAATTCCGTTAGAGATTCATATGGGTGAAAAATCAGGCCGGGAAACAATGAAAAGGGGAAGAATTAAAATCAATTTATTAATTTCATTTGCATCGCGCCACGCGTTCTAGGGAATGAACCCACATGGAGTCCCGCTCCATTGAAAAAATACATTAACGGCCGCCACGGTTTGCCCAGTTTCATCATCATTCTGTTTGTGGTGAGTTCCGCCCCCTCCCCACTCTTCCACCAACACCATCCCTTCCCTTCAACGAAATGGTGCGTTTCCCCCCCCCCTTCTGCTCACCGATTCCGTCAGTTGAAAGCAGTTTAATTGACATTGAGTTGTCACCCCCAGAATCTGGCGTTCGGGTACTTTCTCATTAAGAGTGCGCACTCCGTCGGTGCGTACGTCGCTAAGTGCACGACCTCACAAGTGCTCCCATCCTGCCACCCCCAACCGCGCCCCGGGTGCGTGAGTTGATGGCGCCGAGAGTTACTAGCACGGTACGATTTGCCCTTAATCATATTTTTTGAAAGACAACTCGTGTCCGTGAACGCCCCCCCCCCAAACCGCCATACTCGAGAGAACGTTATAATTAAGGAAATTGGAATTTACAAGAGCCATCAGTATGAAGGAGTGCTGCAGTTAAGAGGTCAAAGGGCATGTTTTGTCTCAAGAAGACTATTCAAGTTTTGAACCAATGTTTACAATAGTGTACAACAAGTATAACACACACTCCCTGCGGTCACACGTTAGTATCTTCTAAAACTAGGGAATGTTATAGAATTATAGAAAACAGTGATACTTATTGGATAACTGACTTCTCAGGGTCATTGAGCGGTTCGCAATGACAAAGGGTCGCATTGAATTCAAAGTCTATTGTGATTTTGTTGATTCCATTTTAGGTTCAGAGAAACAAAAGCCCGGACGTTGATCTGTCATTTAGCAGAGATGTGGACAAAATTGTGCGAGACTTACCTGGGCTGAACTTGTGTTATCTACAAAAGATTGGGGACTGGATGTTAATTAAACTAATCTTAAGTTGAACTAGTCAAAAATAAATAAATAATAAAATAGGCTATTTACCACAAAGAGAATTGTAATCATTACTATTCTGGTTGCCTACTTTCACAAAGCACATAAAACATGCTGTCTTTTATTATGCAAGAATGCTAGCATTATTTTAATGCTGTTTATGTGACATAAAGCAAACAATGGTGTTTACACAAACGTCCGTCTGAGAAGTTTACGCCCTTGACGAGTTCACGCCTCTGTCTTCGGTGCGTTAGAGTTTGTCTTGCACACAGGGCTCCCAGATCTCACCGACTTCCCTAAAAAATGTTCTTGTAACGGAGATTGTAGAATTTCCAGGCAGTAGAAGGATGACGAAAAAAAAATTGAGAGAGAGAGAGGAGAGAGAGATCGAGAGAGAGAGAGAGAGAGAGAGAGAGAGAGAGAGAGAGAGAGAGAGAGAGAGAGAGAGAGAGAGAGAGAGAGAGAGAGAAAGAGCGCAAAAGGGTGTGTGTGTGGGGGGGGGGAATCAAAGAAAGAAGTTCGTGCGAGAAGAGAATCCACAATTTTTTAAGGCAAACATTTTCTCTTCCTTTTTGTCCCATCACATTAATCTCCGCTGTTTCCAAGGATATTCAACGCCGCCTCGTTCCCGCCCAAAAAACCGTCTGAATTCTTCACAGTAGCTGGCTATTCCTACACGTGGAAGTAAGCGCTTCGGGTCGTATGTAATATGTGGCATTATCCGATGTATACATAATAAATTATATATGTATGAATATGCATGGCAATGCGGGACTGGAGTGGGGTGATGAAAAAGCCGCTAAAATATGACATTTAACATCTTGGGGAGGAGGGGCGGGGGGGGGTGTTTAAAGTCCCATTAGCTCTCCACCGGCCAGATTTAAAATTTCTGTATAACAAAATTAGTACGTGAAAGGGAGATTTAAAACAGATATACATTCTGAAAAATTGGGGGCTAACTTGGGTGCCCACCATGCCTTCCAACAGACAAAAATGTCACAGAAATAAAGCAAAGTCAGGATTTATTTGTGAAAAATGACTTCATGTTTTTTTTTGTGGGAAGAAAAAAATAGTAAAGATTGTTAAATGGTTCCTCTCAACAATAAATAACAAATACTTTTTTAAAATTCATTTTTTTAAAAAAAAGCACACACTTTTATTTGCTTCTATTGTATTATCATGTTAATTTAGATTTAGTTTCGTATTACTGAACTGTTAAACACGGGGAATGTGGTCAGCGATGGCTGGGCTGAACTCCGGTGGCACGTGGATGTAAACAACAGCAGACGGATACAGATGCTATATAGAGGTAAACTAAAAAATGCATTAATTTAATTACGGTACATTCGATCGATCTGAAATTTTAATACAATGCATTGTCATCCAAGATCTATCTGTGGTAAAATTTTGAGCTCTCTAGAGCCATCAGAAGTGGTTTAATTTTACGTTACAAGATTTGAGGGATGGATACAGTGTGGCTTAAATAAAAGCGTCTAAAAAGCGTGAATAATTAGTACATTGATCTTCTCGTAGGCATTATGCGTATGTATTTTATTATACGACTGTATGTTACAGATGTGGTACGTACACTTTGTCAAAACGTGTTACCGTTACTCAGAATAGAACAGAATTAAACAACCTTTCAAACAGCAAAGGCTTATCAAATATTTTTGCTTGGTAACTATGAAATGTGTGACATTTGTTCTACCCTTCACACAAATGCACTTTTGCATTTTTGGAAATCATTCAAGAGATTTTTTTGGAAATTAATGACCCCATGAACACCTCCCAGTCTCTCCCCCCCCCCACCACCGTCCCAGCCAACTTAAGTTTTCATTTTCGAGTCATGGGCGCCAACATTTTATGTTTTAGTTTCCCACACCCCCCTCGGGCCAAATATTATGACAAAACGAAAGGGGGGGCGAATAAAAAACGAGACAAAATACAATACCCGGTATCATACCACAACTGATAAGAGTTAACTTTATCCAGTGCACTACGTGACGTGCACGACATACGATGCACTGGGATTCCCGCAGCTCCTCCCCCACTTCTCACCCGCATGGATCAAATTTTCTGAAGAAATATTTAATTCCAGTACACGCCAAAATGCAAACCTTACTTTGAATTAATCGACAATTTATGGGAAATCTCCCGGATGAGGCCACAAGCAAATCCCAGGGCATCGTTCACAAACTCTTGACTAAAATCTGTTAACAATTTGGTATCATGCAAAATATGACAGAATGAGCCACTCCATTACCTCCTTACCATAAACGAACGTTTATGTCCACACAAAAAACTGACAAAAGATAACAGGGTAGAAAAAACTGCTTGGAGCCGCTGTAATGTGGCGTAATACCACTTAAAAGAATTTAGTTTGTTTTATATGAGGGGGGAGTGACAGATGACCGTAGTTATTTTCATGACCCAAATTAGCGATGATCTATGCCCTGACCCAGAGACTTGTTAAGTTCAGTGCAACTTGAGACCAGGTCAAGCTTGTATGTTTTGAAAGAGCAGAGATGCTTAATTACTCGAACGAGTGCAGGTGTATGGTTTATTGTAGCATGGGTGTTAGTCTTGGACAGATTAACAGTTTTGCTAATACAAATGCAAGGGGGGTATAAAGAGATGTGGGGGGAGGGGGAGCAGAGGTTTGATGTATATCCTGACGTTAGATTTAAAAATAGAGAAGATGGGGTGAGGATAGAGCTAGCGCTAATCTAAATGCTCTATTCACAGATCGATGGAACGCTACAAGCCTGGTCGGATCAGGAGAGTTTCTGTTGATGGATGAAGTTATGAAATTAAGCTATGTGTGATGGAAGCATATAGCAATTTAAATATTTGGTGTTGAAAATAAAATACAATGGTTCCTCCCTGCAGTGACCTGCTTCTATCAAGTTTTAGGAGTAGTGTTGTTGAGTGAACTGATACGAAGCACCCGACAAGTGTTTGGGAACCACTGCTCCTTAACCAGGCTAATGACTTGATACTTCAAATAAACCCAGACGTAACCAAAGATATACAATGACAGAGATGCTCATAGAAAATGTTCAAGATACATTTTTCAAACGTTTACTACTTCAAACTAATTGGATAAGAAAAGTTTAAGCTGGGGTTGGGGTTGGGCTGGTAGTTTGATAGGCTTTGGTAGCTATTGAATGATGACAACCATTTCAAATGGTAATATTGCTCTCCGGTTTTGGGCCGGAGGCTTGAAGTTTGGTAGGCCCTGGTTGGGTCGGAGGTCTGTAGCTTGGTAGGCCCTGGTTGGGCCGGAGGCTTGTAGCTTGGTAGGCCCTGGTTGGGTCGGAGGCTTGTAGCTTGGTAGGCCCTGGTTGGGTCGGAGGCCTGTAGCTTGGTAGGCCCTGGTTGGGCCGGAGGCCTGTAGCTTGGTAGGCCCTGGTTGGGTCGGAGGCTTGTAGCTTGGTAGGCCCTGGTTGGGTCGAAGGCTTGTAGCTTGGTAGGCCCTGGTTGGATCGGAGGCTTGTAGCTTGAACGACTCTAGTTGTCATTGGATGCTGACAACCGCTTCAATGGGTAATATTGTAATATTGCTCTCCAACAAACCATCGCTTAAATTCTAGAAACTGTAATTATTCATCGATCCATTCAGAATATCTCGACCAATTAAAATAATTTCTACCAAGAGCAAACAGATGAAAGCATCCCAATTAAATCAAGACACCCATCAGCCATTAGCAGAGATTCTTATGATCGCGTCTGATATGAAATCCCGTTAGACGAGATTTTATTGGCACGTCTCGTTCTACCGACGATAAAATTCACCCCAGAATTCTAAACATGACCTATTGGCAGGTGTAAATTACTATTTGAACGGCGGATATTTAGTTTACTTTAATGCACCAATATATATTTATAGGAAAACGACTGTGTAAACTTACATCTATTCTAATTGGAACGCATTTTAAAACGTAATGTTCAAATGTCGGTTCGGGGACTGAAGGCGGTCCGCTAGCATTGATGAGGTTGTTGACATAGGAAATAATGTTTTCAATTCCATCAGTATTGTAATGGCAACCAGTGTTATCATGGCCATCAGTATTGCAATGGCCAACAGTGTTGACATGGCCACCAGTGTAGGCAAGTCAACAAATCCACCAATGTTAAAGGCACAGACCAGACCGTAGAAAGAACTTACCGGAGCATTGATCTCACGTTTCACGTAGTCCTGTGAGTATCAATAGTAGAGCTTTTACCATGACTTGTCTGTCTGATTGATGAAAGTAGTTTCTGCGAACGGGAGGCTCGGCGTTTGAGAGTTGAAGAAATCAATAAATGATACATTATTCTAGACAAACCATTACAACTACAACACTTGCGATGCTGCACAACATATGAACACGAGAACTAAGACGGGTGGGTTACAAGCAGAGGCGTCACCAGGGTGGGTGCGGACTACACCGGGTGACACTATCACAAGGGGTTAAAAAAAAAGTAAAATTTTCGCGTTCCCGTTGTTAGACACTGGCAGGTTCTATGGGGTAATTTGTGAGCGGGGTGACACCATGAGCTACCGCACTGAGGGACGCCACCCTTAGTGACGCCTCTGGTTACAAGATTTCACTACTTTGAGGCATTCTTTTGACGGAAGATGGGGTCATTATTTTAAACGTCAACGTAATCTAGAGTTAACCGGTCTAAACGAAAGGTCATTGAAGGTTGACCCTGGCCGCAAGCAGCCATCATACATACATCCATCAACCATTGTTTTTTAGTTTTAATAAAAGTCGTAACAATTGACGTTTAATTAATGAATTCCACGAAACTTATTTTTATTATTTAATTTTATTAAGGGGCCGTCCATAAAGTACGTCACGTTATTTTTGACCATTTTTACCCCCCCCCCTGTCACAAATCTTGGAAACCCCCCCCCCTAAAGTATGTCACACTTTAGAACAAAAATTCCTTTTTTATTAACAAAATAATTGAAATTTAATATAAAACAGCGTGAAGTCACACATGGCCGGACCTCCCCCCTGTCACAAACTGTCACACTTTCTTACACCCCCTCCCCACTATGGAGCGTGACGTACTTTATGGACGGCCCCTAATTAATTTAATTGTTGTCCATTGTTTCGTTCTGAAGAAAACAATACATTTAGTTAAAAGATTAAAATTACTCTATTATTTACTTAAACAGCGATAGAGGAATTATAAAGAATTGACTTAAAAAAAACAATTTCCAATTATATATTTTTTAAAGTGAATGGCCGAACTCCTATTTTCATGTCTTTAATGTAAAGAGAAACAAATAATATTTACAAAAAGATTAAAGTCAAAGACAAAGAGAAAATGGAAGATTGGGAGAGTGGCATGGAAGAAAAGAGAGGTAACTACGAAAAGAAGACAGCAAAGTTTTTGATAATGGCGTGGAGATGCTGAGAGAATACAACAATAGGCAGCCTGAAGGTGCACACAATGGACGCTCTCAATGTGACAACATCGTGAGCCGCTTATCTCACAAACTATACAAGTATGACGTCATTGCAGGAGTTTAAAAAAAAGATCCACTCTGACAGTGACAACTGTTTGTGGAGGATTTTAAATACAGAAGAAGAAATGCATGACGGGACGGCACAATGAAAATGTCCTGTTCTATCAGTGATGATGGAAGGGCCGTGAGGCCACGATGTAAGGGCCGTGAGGCCACAATGTAAGGGCTGTGAGGCCGTGGTGTGAGGGCCGTGAGGCCACAGCAGATGGGAGAACAATGTCAGATGAAAGCTTTAAGCTATTAATCTTGTATCTGTCCCGCATTACGTGAAGTGGAGGAATTTTTTTTAACAAAATTGTGTTCAATTCAATTAACGTATGAGTGTTTTGTTTAGTTTTTATTTTATTTTGAATTACACGATGTGGTACGAAATTCCTCTCATAAATGGATAATATATTTAACATTTAGGAATTATCTAAATAACAATGCGAATATCTTGTGGTTGTAGTTGTAACCGAAAACATAAAACATTATGTTTGGAATGGCAATTTGAAAAAAAAAGAAAACCAAACTTCGAGCACTTAAATGTTAATGGAATATGGGGATCATACTTTACTGATGAAAACAAGACAATTATAGAGAAACACTTTAATTCTCCACTTTCATCATCGGGACTTACAAAAATTTTCAGAAGATATGCATGAAGATACTACTGAGATCTCATTTAGCTGTTGACACTATTGACATCTCATCTGCCTGATGACACTTTTGACATCTCATCTGCCTGTTGACACTATTGTCATCCCCTCTGCCTGATGACACTATCTGCCTGATGACACTATTGACATTTCATCTGCCTGATGACACTTTTGACATCTCATCTGCCTGTTGACACTATTGACATCTCATCTGCCTGATGACACTTTTGACATCCCATCTGCCTGTTGACACTATTGACATCTCATCTGCCTGATGACACTTTTTACATCCCATCTGCCTGATGACACTATTGACATCTCATCTGCCTGATGACACTATTGACATCTCATCTGCTTAGACAGTGCAATAATAAAAACAACTCTTCGTGCTTAACATGAACAGTTTTACAAACATAAACCATCACAGCCAGCATACGTCATTGTGATATAATTTTCTGAACATCCTGATGTGTTACCCATAATTCTCACGCACCATCCTTCCCATTCCTGCCCATTAAATCCATCAGCTGCAGCGATTGTATAGCCGGGGAATCAATGCGACGGAACGTTTTAAAACATTTTCTTGTTCTTTTTCAAAGATAATGATGTAGTTTCTTCAGAACTGTCAAGTAGCTATGATTAAAAACCCATTTCGCGGGAGAGGGTAAAAATATCGGGATTCTCACCCGCTGAGTTGATCATAATCTTGTTCAATATTTCAGAACAGAACAAAGTCGCGGTAATTATATTATAAGGAGAAGGTCTGAGGGTGGAGATTAAGAACTTCTTGTATGAAATAACCACTGTCACCTGACCATAGTCATGTGAGCTATATCATTGAACATTATCAACTAAAGATGGCCTACTTTGCAGTGTCATCTGATCACTGTCATCTGTAATGATTCATCGTATCTGATTCATCTCATCTGATACCATCTGATCAGTTTCTTCTGATACCATCTGACCAGTGTCTTCTGATACCATCTGGCCAGTATCTTGTAATACCATCTGAAAAAGTGTCTTTTGATATCATTTGACCTGTGTCTTCTGATATCATCTGACGAGTGTTTTCTGATACCATCTGATCAGTGTCTTCTGATACCATCTAACCAGTTTCTTCTCATACCATATAACCAGTGTCTTCTCATACCATCTAACCAGTTTCTTCTGATACCTTCTGACCAGTGTCAAAGAGTTCATATTACAGACCCTATTCAAATTCCTTTTCCACATTGAACAAATTCAGAAACTTTGTGTTAACAAATTTTTGCACGTTTCACATAATTCACCGGGGCCTTTCATGGCAAAACGTGCATTTCTCAAAGATCCTGTTCATTAATTCGATGCAATTATTCACATCACATGTAAATGAGTTCAAGGCAGCGAGAAAATGAACATAAAATGGTGTATAAACTGAATCTGTTTAAAGACGTTTTATAATATGAACACAAATAAATGACTCTCGTTTTGTTACAGTTGTTTGCTCTGAACTTTCAAATAACTGTAAGAAAACAAAACAACATGAATGATATGAACTACCGTATTTATCTAATGTGTTCAACACCAGGACATGGCACACGTGACGTCATGAGTGGATCGTGAGTTTACACAGAATGTGTTCGTATGAATTAGATGAGAAAATTGGTCAAATAAATATACTATTAGAAATAAAGAAGTTACTTTATACATGTAATTCGTTTAAACTAACTCATAATTATAATAATTTATTTTAATGGTAGGTGGGGAAAAACCTTGACAATGTTTACCCTGCATGAAAACTCAACACATACCTATAGTCAAACATTGTTTGTTAAACATAATTCTGTTATAAATGCCTTTTAACTTCATTGTATACAAATAAACTGCACCTTCCGATCTCTGCCCGCTTTGATACCCCGACCAGCCCCACCCCAACACCTGCATAGCTGCCCTCATACAAGCCCACGCAACAAGCCCACGCAAATAGCCTGAGTCTCTACCAGCAGATCTCTCGCTATCTCCTGCAAGTGTTGCTATGGCCCTGAGTTTTGGAGCAGAAGGCAACATGCGTACAGACGTTCTGTTGACGGCCGTACAATGGAGTCCTTGTGGGCCAAGAGATGCCGGCTTGGCGTTACACAGATTACATGTCGAATCATCTCTTCAACTCTTGGGCCATGAAATGTTGGAGACTTCCGGAGTAAAAATAACAGGAGACAACCAACTTTACTTTAATTTTTACAACAATCATATTTAATTTGTGAGTGTGGATGATAAACATTTTTTGGTTAAAAATGCTATTTTTAGATGCAGTGACGTACAGAGCAGTTTGATGTTTTACTTTAGAAATTTTTGAGAGATGAAGCAATTTCATTTTTCTGAAAGAATCAAGATATCTTATGATTGATAACCAGAGGTGCACTGCGGTATGTGTTTTGGGCCATGATAGTGGACGTCAATGAGTCGTGAACTTTTAAAAATGTCAGTTTCCATTTAAGAGATTTTGTTTGAAATGTGAACGTAGAGAAGAGTTTAAGTGGTCAGAAATAATGCTCAGTGGATATCTTTATGAGATTTTGGACGGTAACATCGGGATAATCATCAGACTATTTTTTTTAATGCGTAGAAATATTGTTCCAGTCATATTTAAAGATCGCACTTTTCTGATATTTTCTTATCTGTGAGAAGTTATGGAACGATTTTGGACAACGGACAAGGCAGATACAATATAATAATTCTGTTGTTTTTTTTTGGGGGGGGGGACTTGCAGACCATTGTTCGCGGTAATAGATATTATTATGATTAAATTGGTGTGGGTGCATGTAAACTGTACCTCGTTTATAAAATTTAGTTAAAATAACAGAAATGATTTCTAAGGTGTTCAATGATTTTAAAGTAGATTAAAGAGCTAAAGTATCTGGGAATATGATAACAACCTGGTTCTCAGATGGGAATACAAAGTTTCTCACCTGTTCAATAATCTGAACTAGACTAAAAACTTACCATTGGCGTAGAGTTTAGTGACAGACTCGCAGTCCGAGTGACCCATCGATGATGTGAAGGGAAGTAAGCACGTGACGACACATCCCATGACGCTCCACACAGCTAGAGTGAAACAAGGGGATGGAAATCTTCCCGCCATTGTTTAGTGTTGCTGGCAGACGATTTGGTTGATGGAGCAAGTGAAGAAGAAATACCAGGCCACAGGCTGTCTGGCCGATGATGAAAGAAAGTGCAGGTAAACAATGAATTCACTGCACGGCTGGTACCTTATCCTAGGTAACAGGGAAACGAGAATGTTGGGTATTTTCAGCAGTCAATAACTTGAAAGCAGCTGAAGTCGAATCTTCTTGTTTAAATCCAATATCCTCCACACCAAGGGGCCTCCTTAAATCTGGCGTGAATTTTAATGAGCTATTGACAGGAGGCTTCAGCAGGGGTAGATAATCCTTAACCAGGGTAATTAGCTGTAATTCTTTTTTCTGATGTAATGACTAACAGACCCTTAAAGCCCCTCACCTAACGAGCTCCTAGATAAGAATAATATTTGGGTTGGGATTATTCTATAGGTTTGTGCCTGCAATGTTGAGTGATCGAAACTGCCACTTTTCATGGAAGAATGACGTCATCCTGTCTTTGTGCAGCAGTTTTGATTACGTCATTTATATCCGACATCGTCTATCGTCGTGAAGAAAACATCAGTGTTGGTTCCCCTGAAAGCAGAAAGCATAAATATTTTAATAAAGACTTTATTTGGGACTCAATGTTTGGGGACCAACAAAAAAAGTTGGGGTGAGTGGGCTAACATTTTTAAATGAGGCAATTGAATTGGAATAGGGCGTGGGGGGGGGGTGCGTAGCTCTCTGCAAAGAATTCATTTAAAAATCCAAACCTCTACGTTATCATTATGTCAAGTAAAAGATGTTGAGATTGTTTTTTTTTAGGATTAACAAAAATCTAAAATTTTATTCCTGACAAAAAAGATTCAGTTTTTAAAGTCAAAGATAAGACTCGAATATTTGCCAATGGTTAGTCGAAGTGGAACGACTTAAGGATATTATAGAAACGCTATTCTACAGGTGGCTATCAGTCAGTGTCAGTGCAAGGGGTGAGGCAGATTCTTACATCATAATGTGAGACGGGACGAGAGATTTAACTGAACGACTGCCACAAGAAGTAAACAAGCGAATATTTAACGGGATTCAGTGTGTTTATTTGATGCAGGGGAAACAAATCGTGTTGCCATGGTTTCCGTCAGGCCCGTGACGTCACGGCAAATATCGCAGCTGTCGATGGGAATGAAATGGCCAGTAAAGGAAAGGAAAGCAAAGCTGTGACTAAACAACATTGGGGGAGGTGGGGGTGGGGGTGGTGGACAATGCGCCTTCTACCAGGCCAAGACTAAACCAAGACTTGTGCTCCAAATAAAAACCTGTTGTATATCTGGTAATATAATAGATTACAATACTAGAACAAAAGTTCTCAACTAAATAAAAGCATTAATTAATTACATTACATAAATTTGGCAGCTATCAAAACCGGACACAAGAGGAAAGTAAAATAAGTATTCAGAGCAAGTATACGTCACAGGGATCAACTTTTTGGAGGAGGTTGTACAGCTATACGCTGCCATGCCCAAGATAAAGGTAAAGAGACTAGGACAAGGATGCAAGCACAGAATTGGGTCAAATGTTTGTAAATAAATACATGTATGAGAACAGTTGGGAGATATAGTTGTAGTGACATTTTAGTTAACCACTATGACATGTGGTATGAAGGCGTTGAAAAGAGAGTTTAGTTACTGATTGTGACAGGTGTGATGGATGCGTGTGAGAGTGTAGTTACTGATTGGTGCCGTCGTGATGAATGTGTGTAAGTGAGAGTGTAGTTACTGATTAGTGCAGTCGTGATGAATATGTATAAGTGGAGTGTAGTTACTGATTGGTGCAGTCGTGTTGAATGTGTGTAATTGAGAGTGTAGTTACTGATTGGTGCAGTCGTGATGAATGCGTGTAATTGAGAGTGTAGTTACTGATTGGTGCAGTCGTGATGAATGTGTGTAATTGAGAGTGTAGTTATCTGATTGGTGCAGTCGTGATGAATGCGTGTAATTGAGAGTGTAGTTACTGATTGTGACAGTTGAGATATATGCGTTTAAGTGACATAGGTTCACAAGTAACAATCATGCAAACAAAGGTACACGATAAACGGTAATAAGTGATGGGTGATTAGTGTCCATGAAACTTTTAATAACTCGTCAGATGTATATCTATGTAACACATACCGACCCCCCCCCCGAAGAATGTCACACAGTGGCAGCATGAGGCTACCGTTCCCTCCCCCAACTGTACTTCAACTTTCAACAATGACGTGGTTTCAAGCTGACACAAATAATTATCAAGTACCTAAAATTAATATACAGTAGTGGATTCAGATCAATAAAAATGCATCATTGTCTACGTAACTTGTCCATCTACCAAACGAATATATCTATAAATAACCTAAATAAAATTCCAAATAACTGCGCTTAATGAGATTCTTAAAATTTCCACACGCACGTTTACTGTGTAATATTTTGGTTTAGTTTACGGAAACTTATTGATAGATGTCATAAAACCGTGTTGTCTAATGTTTAAAATATGAACATAGTTCAAAGGATGCTTATAATTATATAATGTGCGTTACTTGAAAGTACATTATTTCAAATAACTAAACTACATGGGATTGCCACCATTGTTGGTAGTTCTTTTCTAGCCTCTGTTTTGTGCCAAAATTATCACCAGATTAAAAGGTGTCTCTCTAAGAATGTATTTTAATCTGTAAATCAATGCCAACATCTTGTTAATATTAAAATCAAACGATATAACAAACTCAACGATCTTCCAATTATTCGAATTTCAAAGATCTAATTTTTAGGTCACTTTTATTTTCAAATGTCAAGAAATAGTTTCATGATTTCCTTAGTTTTCAAATCCCATGTAACCAATTTCATGTCTTCGATTACATTAAAATCTGACTTAATTAACATTATGATTGATCACTCTTATTACCAAACATAATTATAACATTACCTCCCTTATACTGAAATTAGCTCGAACTATTTTCATCGGCCCCCTCAAACTGAAATCTCCAGAACTAATTTTATGATCTCCTTTATATTGAAATTTCCGATAACTAAAGTCATTATCTTTCTAAATCTGCTATAACCCCGGGATCTGCGTTGCATTATTTTGAATGCAGCCCATCGTGGGCAACTGTTGACTCTGTCCATGTACGGGCAGCACGCGGGGCCCCGGGGCCGGGTTTAGAAATGCCATCAAAGCCTGGAATAACGCAAAACAAACATGGCCGACATGGGCGTGTTCAAGGGACGGGCAGATTAAGAGTAAACACGCTACCAGCAGCATTAATTCCACGAATGCACGCTCGCATTCGCAAACACGGCTCAGTCGCGAATCCTCAGGAAATTTGAAGAGTACATGCAAACTCAAGGAGAATAATACAAGCATAAAATTTATTTTTAGACCCCCACTTGCGGGGCTGTAGGATATTTGGCAAGGCGTGAAGTCTTAAAAGCCATATGTTTAAAAGTGTTTGCTTTCAAATTATGCGTTTCATTATAAATCGTGGGTTTCGAGGCTAGTTCTCTGTTATATATTTTAAATGTATGCGAGTGCTCAATAAATGTTTAAAATATAGTGGAATTCCTATTAGAGATAAGTAAAATTCTTGAACATTTTAGAGGAGCCCATCGTTTATACTCTTCAATTTAATATGCAACTAACCATTGCACCGCTAGATTAATGAAACGAGCTGAGCTTAAATTAAGGTAGAAGCGTTAAATTCGAATACAAGTAAAAGATGGGTCCTAAAATATTAACAAACTTTGACTGTTGAGAATGACTGACGCGAAACAATGAAACAACCCTTTAGAATACAACACTGAGAGGGGAGAGGGAAGACAACCGAATGGTTTATGACAAGAGCAGTTTGTGAAAGAAAGGCCAGCCTGTCCTTTGAAGGTCAATGCCAATCGTGTTTGCAATTAAAGCATTACAAACAATTTTTGATAATGTCGAGATCTCCCGATTCGATCTTGTTTAGTGAAGGAGAAGCTGAGTGGCGGGAACCCCTGATTGTTAGACACTCAACTCTACACGCTTAAAAAGAGAATAATTTGTATTAGGATATTTTTTAAAAAATTCGATAATTTTTTAACTTTCATAGATTTATCGTTTTCATTCATTAAAACATAGTCTGAATATGGATAGAGAGTGATAAACAATGTAAAATATTTAAACCATAAATGTCATTGTATTCTTATGTAACTATCTGAGCGATTCTTCAAGACACCATTAACACGTGTAAGTTTATTGCTATTAACGTTGTTAAGTATTTGACGGGCTACCCTGCCTTTATCGTTTATTAACTTCATATTATGGGAAAAACTAGAAAACTGTTGGTTTTATAATCTCTTCTGGGCTTTTAATTTATATATTTTTAAACGTGCATATTAGACTGTAAGAGATTGCCAACAGACATTTTACATAGTGTACATAAGAGAACAATTAACATTATTTAACATTGGATAAATTCAGACCAATTTATTCTTGTCCAAATTTATTTAGCTTTGAGTTTGATATGAACGACAGGGCGCGAACACGTTCTGACTCGGACTTTAACGGCCCAACATTTGCAGAGGATCTGGTTGCGATAGTTAAGGCGATAAAAGCGTGTCAGGTGTTAGACCAGGAACCAGTTTTGTTGGTTCAAGACCTCATTAAGCCATGCATTGAAAAACTCGTGAGTTACTATCAAATGTATTTCATGATTACCTAAGACACGTCATTAAAGCCCCACCTCCCCTCCCCCACGTCACTTTGGTTTGTGTTTAAAATTTACATATTTATTTTTCACCGACGTGATTTAGAATTTTCTTGTATTATTTTGTCAAAATAATGTTCTGATTTTTTTTATTAATCGAAAAATGTTTTGACGTGTTCGGTCAATTTTCATGAAATCTGTGTAAATTTAAACGCATTATTTTTTATTACACAACGAAATGCCATGTAAGAACAAGGCGAGAATCAAAGGTACAAATATTGTGGTGCGTCTGGATTCCTTATCTCAAATCCTGGTGTAAACATAAACAAAATTTAACCAATGTCTAGAAGCGTAAGCAGATGATACGTCTGGGCAACGTCCAAAGTGACGTTGGGGAATGAAGCAAACGAATCCACGAACACTTTAACCGGTGAATGATTATAAGAGCAGACCAAATATTTTTCTATTTAACTTGAAGCCTTGTCTCACTTGAGGCAAGAACAAAGGATAGTTTATCTGTGCACCCTTGTACATGCACATTTCTAAGAAATGCTGAGATCGTAGTCCTTAAATCAACCACCTGGCAACTGGAAGGATATACTGTATCTGTATCGAGGATTGTATCCCTTTAAATAACCAGAAAATCTTTTTCAATATTCTGCAGAACTGCGTAATGGGATGTAAATAGAAGTTTTCTCCCTGTGATAGTAAAAACATCACATCTGATTCGTGTTAGAATCAACTATTAAGTTTAAAATTAATTAAAGTAAATTGAATAACATGTTGGGGGAGGGGGATTTAAAAAAAATATTCTGGAAATATTTCGTTTTCACTAATAATGATGAAAGACAAATATAAACGACTTTTCCCACTTCGAAAACCACTTCCGGTCTATTGAGCATGAGTGTAAATGACGTCTAATGACACTAAATAACTGAAACTGTCTGACATTTTGGGCGCTATGAAGAGACCTAGACATGGCATTGCATCGGACGTAGGGCAGCAGTCGGTGACTCAATATTTCAAGAGTTAAATACGCCATTCTGTAAACCCAAACAAACGATACCACAACGCAACAGGATGAAATATGTTATGACAGCTCAGAAACTCAAGCGTTGTGCAGGTGATGGTGCCTATTTGTTAACTGTAAAATTGGGTTAGTGGATCAAAACGTCATCAGCTTTGGGGGTGAGGTTTGTTATATGGGTGCCAAGGGTTCTTTTATGTTTTTTAAATGCCAAAGTTTGGGAGGAGGGTATGACATGTAGGCATATACTCCAAGAGTGGGAGCAGCTAAAGCACAATTTTTTAACTGCAGTACACGTGACTTAGTTTAGTTCCACTAATACAAAGCTGCGCATGATGCGACTTGTCAACACCAGACGCCTGCATCCAGTTGATAACTTAACCCGAGGCACATGTTGTCAGAGCAAGACACTTCCGGGAAACATGGCCGAGGGGATAAAAAAATGTGAGCGCTACAAGCAAAACATAACACGAAACAATGCTGTGTGTTGCCATTGGTAACAAAGTCATGGAATAGCTTGCACTTTGTCATGATCACGTCTTGTGTGTATGAATTTATCTGTGTGTGCGCGCGCTGAGTGTGCGCCCGTCAGTTTCTCCTTTTTTTGTGTGTGCCTCCCCATTAAAAAACATTTCATTAAACATTTTGTAGACAGAAAAACTTGAATGAAAAACTAGCCATTGTCTTTGAGGCCACTATGACATTATCTATGGGACTAATGGAAAGTAATGAACTATTGCATCCAACACTTTGGATGATGATGTCTAGTTACGTCATGGCCTGCAGAGAAGTGTGACGCGTGCCTCTGCCAACGATCTGTCAACGTCTGGCATGACGCATTGAACAATCCTGTGCCAGGCAGTGAGTGAGTTCTAGCCGGGTGTTTGTATCAGCAGGAAATACGCGAGCTCTTTGAAAACACGACTGTGACATGCAACTCATGGGCTGGCCCAGTGTTTACACACTTTATTTACAAACATCGGCTGTTTGGGGGTTAGGTGTGGAGGCTTTTATTTTGGGGAATCGTTTCAAGATAATACAATAAAAAATCTGAGGAGAGGCCATCATTTCTATAAATAGTCTTAATTTTAATAACCGCAGCAGTAAGGTACTTAAGATAAATAACGTCACAATCGGAATAAGATTGCATCTAAACATATATATACTTGTTTTTTTAAATCTTCAAATTGCTTTATATATATTTATTTATATAGATTTCCATCCATGTTTGTAGCTCGAAAGAAATCAGACACAAAGATATATATAAATATACATAATTCCCGTTGTCTGTATGTATGGATGTAATTATAATGCTGTTAGGTGGCGCTGCGATATGGATGCAATGCTGTTAGGTGGCGCTGCAATCGATTTTGTTTTATAGTGCTGCACCAAAAATAACACTTTTCGAACGTTCCGCATAAAATTGTTCAATATGATAATAAATGAATCAAATACAAATAAATTAAATAAATGAAAGTTCTGTATTACGTTATTTTTTTAATCTGATGTGTATTTTTTGTTGTTGAAAACTTCCGTCATTTTTGACGGGTGATACACGTATAGTATATATATAAAGACAGACTGAGAGCAAAACAGAGAGACAAACTTATATACAGACGAGCAACAAAGCCCGCCCAAGGACGTTCCGCCACCGTTTCGGTGTCATGTTGTCTAGGAGTAACAGTAGCGATTAGCAGGAGTGACACACTTCAAGATGGGAACACAGTACTGAATGATGACAAAAATACTGCACGAAAAATAACTCGCTTTGAACGTCCGCGTAAATTTGTTCAATATGTAAATGAGATTAAATTTTTCTCCGCTAGTGATTGGCTGTAGGATTCTGTAAATGTTTGAGCGGCCAATCGCTATCGAATACCGGACAGAACGGACAGAAATTTTTCTTTTATTCTTACAGAAGATTGGTGGATAGATACTCAATACATACTTTATAATTAGGAGCCATCTTACTCCCACCCCACCCCTCCACATCATTGTGATCTAAAGCAGTGCTTCTCAACGTGGTGGTCCGCGGAACGGTGCCGGACCGAGGGTCATCCGCTACCAGTCCGCAGAAGTTATTAAGAAAGGACAGAAAAATATAATTATCATCCTCCGTCTGTAACCATCAATACTAACCCTATAGAATATGTAATTTTTTGTTGTTGCTATAAGCACATAAAATGAAACAACTAAATTGAAATAAATTACATTTCACTACCACGTCAGTACAGGGAAAATAGTGCACTGGTCCTCCTTGGTGCAATGGAAAAATTAATTCCTGCCACTCCGCCATGCTAAAAGTTTGAGAAGCACTGGTCTAAAGTACGATAGGCCAAATTATAAATTATTTTCATTTTTATTAATCCGAACTCCTTGATATAAATTATATAACGGTAATCAAATAAAAAGCATTTAAGTTATGGTAGTCTCCGTTCTTTAAATGAATTTGATAGAATAAAGCACATGCACTAATAGACACGAACACACACACACAAATAATAAATCAATACACATGAGAGCATCTCCTGCTAAACAAATGACAAATAAAAAATGATTAATGGAAACGAATAAAAAGTTGTAAGTCTCAGCTGCCTTGCCCTACCCGCCCCGCACCCTAAGTGCCACCACTGGTTAAGATTCTTAAATTAGCATCCCCCCACCCCCTGCTTGACCTTGTTTCAAAATATAGGTTGTTGATAAGATAGAGATTTTGGCTAACGTTCTAAAATAGTATTTTCAAACTTCCATTTAAGTCAACACATTAAAACGTTCTAGCTGGAATATTCATCAAACTCAACACGAAAGAATGTTTTTTTCCCATTTTCCCTCTTGCCCTTCGCCACCATTTTAAAATTGTCGCTCAATGAAGCCACCTAAGATCGGAACTGAAAGGGAGGCATGTCCATAAATCATCTGCCTCAAAATGACACCAGTCTGGGGTCTGTATGACCTCGGAATGATAAGAACTCATGGGGGCCTCTGAACAATGAAGCTCATCACGCTAACCGTTAGATGGATTTGCTCTGATGGATTTATAGCTCGCCTCCACCACTCATTTCCAGGTAAATCACTGGCGACTCCTGATACTAATGAACGCAGGGGTTCGGAGTAGCTTCCCCTGCATCTCATCAGACGAGATCCGAGACGTGACCACGACTAGGGAAATCATCTGGAAGGGCGGAGGGGGTGCATTTGGGGTAGGGAGGTGAGGGAGTCACATGAGGCTGGGCCATGATTGACCAATGAGATGGACCAATCTCTCAACACAGACAAGCCCTGTTTACCTTATTTTTTTCCCCCGAAATGGGGACGAGATACGCAATCTTCTTGATTGTTTGTCTGCTCATGGAAACCCGTGTAGTATTAGACTACTACTACATTGTTGGATTGGGGCATACGCTTGGCATTAGTCCGCTACATTTTTGGGTAGGTCTTAATCTTGAAATTGTTGGATATGTCTTATGCTTTGGGAATAGACTGCCTGATTGTTGGGTAGGTCATATACAGAGCATGAGTTTTCAGTCATTTAAAAATAAAAATCTGAATACTTTTCGAGTTCTTGATTGACTCTTGCATGGAATGGCAAGTTAGTAGCATTTCATTGTTGAACGTTGAGTAGAATAGAAGACATTGTTGATAAGCTGTTGGTGTGCTGGGGAGTGGCGGTTATACAACGTTGGATCTACAAACAGAAACACACATCTCTGATTGCAATGATCGGGTAAAAGGTTTGCTGCATGCTTCATAGTTAATCAAAGACACTTGAAAAGTTATCTTTTCAAACCGAGTATAACACCAATCAAATGATCTCAAACGCTTTAAAAATAAACATTGCCCCCCGTGTGACCCTCCCGGGCACCTCTGTTGTCAGGAAATGTCAAAAGAGATGACCCAAGAAATAAAAGCCCTGGGCATCACGTGACGTCATCGAACCTTACTTGTCGACAGCGGCGGACAACTCAAAGGGCTTCCCGCATCTGTGTTGTTGTAACATACAGCTTCTAATTCTCGACAGCGGTGGCAATAAGAAATGTTGATTCATACACTGTACAGATAAGGTTTCTCTCCGAAGATGGTTTGAGCACACACGATTTTGAAAAATAGCTGGCAGGGAAAGTTTGGCATCTCGGAAAATCCTATGCAGTCTGTATTTGATTAATTTTTATATTTCTCGAATTGTAAAAGATTGACGCTATGCGCTAAGAAAGTAATGGCGAACCTGTTTGGGGCTGCGTGCCCAAAATTCAACCAAAACCAACTTATTTATAGCAAAGTGCCAACACTCCAATGAAACCCGAAAATGTGGGTTTGGTTTAGCTGGTTTGATTAAGGAAGTAATATTTAAGTCGCGTGCCGGCTGATGAGGCTCTGCGTGCCGACAGGGGCACGCGTGCCATAGGTTCGCCATCCCTGCGCTAAGACATATAATCCAGCTTATTGCGATCATTGCCACAAATAGTGGGTATAATGTATTACTTATGTATACCTGTGTACTCGTATAATATTAAGATAATCCATTGTCGTGTGTGTGCGTTTCGTTACTCTAAACGAACTCTAGTTGGAATTATTAGAAACACTTGTTTGTAAATATTTAAAGACGGATTTGAGACTATAGTTAATAAAAAAAAATATTTAAAAAAAAATGAAATCAAATCATCCTAATTAAATTAATTTTATTCAAGGGACTTCCAAAGATATCCGAAATGAAGAAAGCTTCAAAGTCGTTTTACCGGGAAACTCAATTCCTAGGGAACTAAACAGATGATCTCGGAAATCATCAGAGGCGGCGTTAGGTACGCGCGAGGCATGGTGCAACAATGACCCCGCGGGGCCCCCCTAGATTATATCAATTCTTGCGCAAACTCAGTAGTGCAATATCTGCCGGCTCTTTTGTTGCTAAAATATAGTCTCAAGTCTGAAACGTGCCCCCCCCCCTAAGCGCGGGGCTTGGGGCGATTGCCCCAGCTGCCACCCACAAAGGCCGCTCCTGGAAATCATCGATACAAAGGATGAACTAGGATATCACTGATAAAAAAGATGAACTAGGATATATAACTGATACATTGGATGTTCTCGGAGTTTCCACACAAGTAAACTGACTCACTGTTGACAACCTTATAGGTCAACAACCTAAGGTGTTTCAGTCCGGTTTATTTCCGAGAGCGATTTCTGTTATGAAAGATTTCTAGGATTTATAATTTATATACTGAAAAAACAGATTACGAAAAAGTTAACAAAAGAGAATATAGAAACAAAAATTAAAATATAAACATTTATTGTATTCAATATATATATATATATATATATATATATATATATAATATATATATATATATATATATATATATATATATATATATATATATATATATATATATATATATATATAAAATATATGAAGTAGCAAAACTTGATCCAATGATAAAACTGGGCAACAGAGGTGATAGATATCAACAAGAATTGAACAATGAATGTGTCAAGTCGGTTGTCCAGGCTATGTAATGCTATATTGCTAGACATCGTGTGGGATGAGGCTGGCCCGGGGAATCATGTTGACCTCATGGGGTTACCGGAGAGGACAGCCACGTCCCAGCAGTCCCGTGAATTGAATCAAGTCAGACGATGACCGGATATGATGTCAGTATAGGGAAAGTAGACATTTTGGGTTTGAACGGAAATGGTGTTGGGAATGTTTGTTTTTACATTATAGCAATAAACGGTGAATAGATTAAACAAATTATGTTTCAAATAACACATTTTAATTGTTTGCTTTAACGTGGGGGAGGGGGATAGACTTAATTAGGGGTGCGGAAAATGGGTGGCACTAAGTAATATTTGAAATAGTCAAATTAACATTAAAACCAATTGTTTATGGCATCACTTCTGAATTGGTCATTGAGGTGGGGCTGGGAGTGGAGCAGTCATGTAAGCCCACCTCTAGTTACGTATCACTGTGGAGATTTGACTTGTGCACATGTGCACCTGGGAGGTCCAGATGAGTTATTACATAATCACTTGCGCACACACGTCCGGGGACAGACAAAGATGTCTAGGACTTTGTTTACCTTTCCCTGTACCGGAAACGTGGTATTTGTTTCCTAGTCTGGGTCTGTGTCTGACTTATCTTGTAAATAACAGAACCACCATGCACCACTACCGCACAGACGTCTGGCCAGGGAGCCCAACACGTGTTCCGTTTTGGGTGGCTATCGTGGACAAAAATCTTTTTTTTATATTTGAAATTAGGTGTGACTGGAGTAGCAACTGAGAGAAACTCGCGCTGTTCGCTGCAGAAAGCTGCTTCACCAGTATCCAAGTTTAGACCAGTATCATTGACTTCCTTGCCATTGTGAGTCGCAGATGGCCATCAGTATTTACATTTGGCAAGTACAGCGGAGGCGGGGAATGTGGAACGGCAACGGGGTGTCATTGTTTCTTACGCAAAGACTTTTGGTGTCTATGTAAGTGATCTTCTTGGAATTGGGCCTTTTCCTCCAAGTATGAGTGGTTTCTTAGCTGGATCGAACTGAGCCCTGCATACGTTTAAATAGTGAGTTCAGAATATAAACTTCTTATGGAAATATATATTACCCGTAAGACAAACCGACGCCAATTTATTAAAATAATCATGACAACATTCCGGCAATCTGCGCAATGAGATTTTTTGGGGGGTTTTGTTTTTTTTACTAAGGAAATTAAAATATTGTAATAAATCTGGGATGCGAAAGGGTGGCGCTAAAATATTAAATACTTCAGGGGAAGGAAACATGTTTTTTTTTCAGGGAAAGGGTTTATTGGGGCTCTTTTAAAAGACGTAATCTGAATGTATATTTTGTCAAGTAACTATAGTAGATTGGAGATTAACGCATTTTCATCACCATCGTTTAACGAATTATTTCTATTATAACTCCCGGTGAAAAAATATATAGTTACCATAAGCAAAATATGAAGTGGCAAGGGATGATTGAAGTCGCACTTTTGGCTTCTACGGTCAATTTGCAGATGTCATAGAGCCAACTTTCATATTTCCAGAGTTGCTCATTCACCTGCCTACCTTCAGACTAAATGTGGATTTAAGTTCCTTTCATATGACGTTAGAAGTATTTTATCAAGTTGTAAAACATTTCAATGGCAGTTTGCTCTTAAGGTTCTCATTAACTCTGCGGATTTCTTTGTGATAGTTTGGTTTTCATTAATGCTATGATCTATCCTTCGAAAGGCAAAGTGATTTCCTTTGGTGATCTATCCTTTGAAAGGCAAACTAAGAGTCTAATTAAAATCTTCTTATAGAGAAATATCTACTCCGAGACAGCAACTGATTACCATCATGTGCCAGACACAACACAACTATTACCATCCCTGCAATACACATCTGGTGTTCGCCAGGACACACAAGCGTTACGTGTAGGTAATTGGAGTTCAGAGGGCGCGCACGAGAGTTATCTCCTAATGACATGCAATCATGCTCTGCCCTCTACATCAAAGTGGCCGCCTCGTCAGCGGAGCACGGCCCTCGTGGTGAGATGGTGAGTACACACGACAGAGGAAACCACGAGAGGCGTCTGTCGGAGGATACGCAAGAGTGAGTGCGTGGTATCACGTACCGACCGGGGAGTAGCCGACATTCAGGTAGACGGGGAAGTAGCCGACAGTCAGTTAGCATCAAGGGAAAACTTTTCATTCAGGTAGCGGCAGAGGCGAATTCAGAGAGATTAGGATTCCAAGACTAACTTTGTTCAGTCACATTAAGAGTCCCTTTAGGGCAGGGGCGAAGCGGAACTAACGAATAAAACTGTCAAGGGGGTAGTGAGGGTGGGGGCTAACTCAGAGATGACTTTGATAATTTCCTCTTTAAAATCGTAGAGGTGATATTGGATTATATAGACTTGGGTAGCTATTCGTGTCTAAAGAGTTCAACTGGAATTTCTTTTTAATATTTCTATATCTATATAAGTCCATCTAAGTTCCTAAGTGCGGGTGTAAGCCGTATGAAAAAAGACACGGATACTTCTATATTTATAAGCCAATAAACTCGTCACTCTCAAAACTCCAACACATGAATGAGTATTTCAGTTTCGTCTATCCATCACTTCGTCTTTCAGTTTCGTCTATCCATCACTTCGTCTTTCAGTTTCGTCTATCCATCACTTCGTCTTTCAGTTTCGTCTATCCATCACTTCGTCTTTCAGTTTCGTCTATCCATCACTTCGTCTTTCAGTTTCGTCTATCCATCACTTCGTCTTTCAGTTTTCGTCTATCCATCACTTCGTCTTTCAGTTTTGTCTATCCATCACTTCGTCTTTCAGTTTCGTCTATCCATCACTTCGTCTTTCAGTTTCGTCTATCCATCACTTCGTCTTTCAGTTTTGTCTATCCATCACTTCGTCTTTCAGTTTTGTCTATCCATCACTTCGTCTTTCAGTTTTGTCTATCCATCACTTCGTCTTTCAGTTTCGTCTATCCATCACTTCGTCTTTCAGTTTTGTCTATCCATCACTTCGTCTTTCAGTTTTGTCTATCCATCACTTCGTCTTTCAGTTTTGTCTATCCATCACTTCGTCTTTCAGTTTCGTCTATCCATCACTTCGTCTTTCAGTTTCGTCTATCCATCACTTCGTCTTTCAGTTTTGTCTATCCATCACTTCGTCTTTCAGTTTTGTCTATCCATCACTTCGTCTTTCAGTTTTGTCTATCCATCACTTCGTCTTTCAGTTTTGTCTATCCATCACTTCGTCTTTCAGTTTTGTCTATCCATCACTTCGTCTTTCAGTTTTGTCTATCCATCACTTCGTCTTTCAGTTTTGTCTATCCATCACTTCGTCTTTCAGTTTTGTCTATCCATCACTTCGTCTTTCAGTTTCGTCTATCCATCACTTCGTCTTTCAGTTTTGTCTATCCATCACTTCGTCTTTCAGTTTTGTCTATCCATCACTTCGTCTTTCAGTTTCGTCTATCCATCACTTCGTCTTTCAGTTTCGTCTATCCATCACTTCGTCTTTCAGTTTCGTCTATCCATCACTTCGTCTTTCAGTTTCGTCTATCCATCACTTCGTCTTTCAGTTTCGTCTATCCATCACTTCGTCTTTCAGTTTTGTCTATCCATCACTTCGTCTTTCAGTTTTGTCTATCCATCACTTCGTCTTTCAGTTTTGTCTATCCATCACTTCGTCTTTCAGTTTTGTCTATCCATCACTTCGTCTTTCAGTTTTGTCTATCCATCACTTCGTCTTTCAGTTTCGTCTATCCATCACTTCGCCTTTCAGTTTTGTCTATCCATCACTTCGTCTTTCAGTTTTGTCTATCCATCACTTCGTCTTTCAGTTTTGTCTATCCATCACTTCGTCTTTCAGTTTTCGTCTATCCATCACTTCGTCTTTCAGTTTTGTCTATCCATCACTTCGTCTTTCAGTTTTGTCTATCCATCACTTCGTCTTTCAGTTTTGTCTATCCATCACTTCGTCTTTCAGTTTCGTCTATCCATCACTTCGTCTTTCAGTTTCGTCTATCCATCACTTCGTCTTTCAGTTTCGTCTATCCATCACTTCGTCTTTCAGTTTCGTCTATCCATCACTTCGTCTTTCAGTTTTGTCTATCCATCACTTCGTCTTTCAGTTTTGTCTATCCATCACTTCGTCTTTCAGTTTTGTCTATCCATCACTTCGTCTTTCAGTTTTGTCTATCCATCACTTCGTCTTTCAGTTTTGTCTATCCATCACTTCGTCTTTCAGTTTTGTCTATCCATCACTTCGTCTTTCAGTTTCGTCTATCCATCACTTCGTCTTTCAGTTTCGTCTATCCATCACTTCGTCTTTCAGTTTCGTCTATCCATCACTTCGTCTTTCAGTTTCGTCTATCCATCACTTCGTCTTTCAGTTTTGTCTATCCATCACTTCGTCTTTCAGTTTTGTCTATCCATCACTTCGTCTTTCAGTTTTGTCTATCCATCACTTCGTCTTTCAGTTTTGTCTATCCATCACTTCGTCTTTCAGTTTTGTCTATCCATCACTTCGTCTTTCAGTTTTGTCTATCCATCACTTCGTCTTTCAGTTTCGTCTATCCATCACTTCGTCTTTCAGTTTCGTCTATCCATCACTTCGTCTTTCAGTTTCGTCTATCCATCACTTCGTCTTTCAGTTTCGTCTATCCATCACTTCGTCTTTCAGTTTCGTCTATCCATCACTTCGTCTTTCAGTTTTGTCTATCCATCACTTCGTCTTTCAGTTTTGTCTATCCATCACTTCGTCTTTCAGTTTCGTCTATCCATCACTTCGTCTTTCAGTTTCGTCTATCCATCACTTCGTCTTTCAGTTTCGTCTATCCATCACTCTCCTCAATATAAAACTTCCATGAACGTCCTATTACACATGTTTAACGTTTATTCATGTCTGACCATTTTCAAGTTAATTCACCCCTTTCTTTTATTTCCTGACTCAAGGATGGGGTATTTAAAGTAAGTTAACAGTTTTGTCTAGACGTTACCTCATTGTTTACCATTCACACCCACCCACCTGATCCCCCCCACACACACCTGCAGTGCTGTACTCAATGTTATTGTAAAATATATGGGAGAAAGGAATCTTATAGCAAGAAATGTTACTTCTTCGTATTCAGCACCATTGGAACGTGTGACGGTTGGTAGATGATACTTGAACTAATTACATCAATATTTGTGGCACATTCCAAGTTACGTAAACCTTGTAATGGTGATACTTTCAAAGTCATATTTGTCCTTGTAGAGATATGATGCCTATATCTCAATGGTTATCTAAAGTAGTGTCCGCAATATCTTTTCTTCTTATTAAAAATTATTAAAACCTTCTTATGTGAGACTCTTTTTTTTATATAAAAAAAATCTAACGTAATAATCGAATCTATAACTATCCCTATAGCCTCCCGACTCCCGTACTGTCCCACCTATTGTAGGGCCTCCTCTATTGCCCCACCTATTGTAAGGCCTCCTCTATTGCCCCACCTATTGTAAGGCCTCCTCTATTGCCCCACCTATTGTAAGGCCTCCTCTATTGCCCCACCTATTGTATGGCCTCCTCTATTGCCCCACCTATTGTAAGGCCTCCTCTATTGCCCCACCTATTGTAGGGCCTCCTCTATTGCCCTACCTATTGTAAGGCCTCCTCTATTGCCCCACCTATTGTAGGGCCTCCTCTATTGCCCTACCTATTGTAAGGCCTCCTCTATTGCCCCACCTATTGTAAGGCCTCCTCTATTGCCACCTGTATGGTATACTTCCTACAGATATCAGGGTCTCAGGTTTAAAAAAAAATCTCTTTGTGGACTCTCCATCTTTCGTAGTCCATCACAGGACAGTTGTGTTTTGGCCTGCACATTTTCCTCTCCCATCTTTAAAGGAGGTTCTCTTGACAAGGGCCAAGTCTCATTACCGTAAATTACAACAGGTCATATGATAAGTCGATTGCACGGATTTCTAAGTTCTGGACATTTAGACACTTTTCAGTAACAATTTCAAAGCTTCCAAAAAGCAAACTCGTCTAATTATAAGTAACACATGATAGAAGACCGAAAGGGAAGATAACTTCGGGTGTTCTTGTATGAAGGCCGTGCCACGGAGTGATGATAGATTTAATATGCTCAAAGAAAAACGGCTTTCTTGGTCCTACAAGACTTTCAAAGACGGCCGGAACAAAATATCGTCCGCTGTCTGGGAAAGTGAAGATGTTGTTTTTCTCATATCCTCATCAGACCACGCCCAACAGAGATGAAACTCATTATCATGGGTACAGCACCATGTACCAGAACGGAAAACAACCCCTTGAATAGCCACTATAATAGCAATAGCAGGGGGAGACAACGCTCACAAAGTCCTCATTAAAACATAGTTCACCCAAACTTCACCTCGTTTTAAGTTAGCTTAAGCTTGTGTATATCCATTTAAAGACACGCCACCGCACTTGTCGACTGTTGAAAAAGATTTCGTTTGTTTTGTTTCGCGAACTCGCCTGACTAGTGCAGCGCTGATATTTTTATTTTATTTTAAAAGGTACAAAATAGATTGAAATTGAGGGAAAACTTTCTGTACCCTTTGCTGAACTGTTGTGAAAAAAATAAATAATTAAAGGGAAGTAAACCCCACCATCTTACTTTTTCAAATCCGATACCAAACTTTGCTAGACATGCACAGATGGCCAAGCAGGAATCCAGTTAAGTTTTTGATTAGGTCCTTTCCTACATGAAGTCGCTAAGATATCTAAGTTATTGTTAATATAAATTATAATTTATAAAAAAAATCAGCGCCTGATAACCAAACTTCCCAAAATGGTGATCCAGTTCTATTTAAATAGGTCTGTTCAAATTGTAAAATTGTATTTTATTACAATGGTTTCGGTTTCAAACATGATATTCAGATTTCAATCTCCACGATGTTTAAATGAAGGCAGGCAAAAAGATCAGATATTTTGGTATAAATATTAACTAAACACCCTCATTTTCGAATGATAGCCCAAATGTTGAGTGAACTGCTAGCTTCCGACTTTGACTTTTAATAGCATCCCACTCCGCTCAAATCTAGCATCCCATTCCGATCAAATCTAGCATCCCACTCCGCTCAAATCTAGCATCCCATTCCGATCAAATCTAGCATCCCACTCCGATAAAATCTAGCATCCCACTCCGATAAAATCTAGCATCCCACTCCGATAAAATCTAGCATCCAACTCCGATAAAATCTAGCATCCCACTCCGATAAAACCTAGCATCCCACTCCGATAAAATCTAGCATCCCACTCCGATAAAACCTAGCATCCCACTCCGATAAAATCTAGCATCCCACTCCGATAAAATCTAGCATCCCACTCCGATAAAATCTAGCATCCCACTCCGATCAAATCTAGCATCCCACTCCGATAAAATTTAGCATCCCACTCCATCACATATATCATCCCACTCCAATCACATGTATCATTCCACTCCAATCACATATAGCAACCCACTCTAACCTTGTATTACAAAAACTACTACTCTGTGACTGTCTTATTTAACGCCCTATCCTAGCACACTACCGCTATCCTAACACAATTCTTTAAACTACAAGCCCACGTGGAGATAGAACACATTTCAGCATGTCTTCTGGAAGGAAGACACAAGTCAAAACAGTAGCTGAAGGTGGGGTAGAAAATATCCGGTAAAAGATCTAGACGATGTCAGAACGAGGCTGATTGTGTCCACACAAAGTAACGTAGACAAACGTCATCCTCGTCTGGGAAACGTTTTGGACAAGAAATCACAGCGGAGAGAAAAAGAGAAAATTTGTTCTTTATGTAATAAAAACTGTTTTCCTCGGTGGAGCTCCGTAAACTAATCTGACGCTGAAAGTTCCCGCTGACTGTGACGAACACTCGAGGATGTCAAGATGATAGACTCAGGGTATACACAAGGGAGGCGGCTGCTGTCGTCATTCCAGGGACCAACGGCGATTTGCGAAGTATTTGAAGTTCAAGTGACCCCTGGCCTTACATCTTTTCCTTTAGGTCATCAAACTCATCTTTTCCGATATTCCAAAGTTCAAAAACCTTTTCCACTTATTGATTACCTTCCTATTAACCAGGTAAAATGTGTCTAAAATAAGAAAACGAATTTTGTTGCAGACGATACGTAGCTTCCGCCATCACTCACTCATCATTCGCATAGAAAGGAATAAGATACTGACTGAAAGCGTTCTACGTCACACAGTACCACGTGATAAGCCTGCATCTTTCAGACATTAGTGTTCGGGTTAGAGCTTATATGAAGGAGAATTTAACCCTAAAAGATATTCTCTTACTAAAGGAGCACGTTGTTAAGACTAACAAATCGGCCAGACAATAAAAGTTTTGTGCGTTATAAAATATTTGGTGGACATGCGCCCGTCATCTGGCACCGCGGAAGATAATCCTAACGACTCTTCAAATAGCTATTCTAATGTAGACTGCCTTTGGGGGCTCCTGTGTAGGGGAGGGGTTAAAGAGGGCTGTGGTTGGCCTAGGAGTTGATAGAACAGATTTTTAAAGATGGCATGATAAATGGTCTAATCACAAAACAATGACAAAAAATCAAATAATAATAATAAAAACAAACAAATAACTACAAAGTAATAATTATGGGTGTTCTCAAAAAAGAAATATGTAAACAGCATGAGAGCTGCATATTTATTATTAAACAAATAAATGTGTGGTAGTAACCATGACCGGAAATTGGATATCTGCGGCTGGATATGATGTATGTCGTTAAGGTTTTGAAAGTATGATTTAGCTTTATTTTGATAAAATATAACAAGTCCTTTTTTAAATAAACTTTAACCTATTCTTAAACGTAACAATTTCAATAACATCCTATTGAATTTTATCTCAGCCTCTCGTTAGGGAAACATAGGAATAGGAAACATTTACACAAATAATGATCGTAAAGCGTGGAATGTCAACAAGCCCTTTGACTCTTTGATTTCTGCAGATTGGTGCATGCCATCTTGTGGTCGCCATGAATTAACCCTCTAAGTACCGTTATACTGTGATGTCTCTGTGATTTAGATTGTAGATAGGGTTGCAAAGGTCAAGGATGGGAAGGTTATAGCCCACTATTTGAATCAAAACCGAGAGTTGAGAGGTTCAAAATTCAATTTCCCCCCTGTGCACCAGAGTCGGGAAATATTCCCTGGTCCCGCTCCGAAATGGCCGTGGGGCTGGCATGCTGCGAGAAAATCATTTTAAAATGTAAATCAGATTAGTTGGGACTTCATTTAAATTTAACTCAATTTTGCCGCAGATCCCTTGTTAAATCCCATCGCCACCCCCAGGGGTGTTTCCAGGGGTGGGAGCCCCAGCCAAGGATAAAGCTGTCATTGCTGTGCGCAGACCACTCCAGGCTTCAAAGCTGCCTTCAAGAGCGAATCTCCGTCATCGAAATTGGATCTAGATTTGCCCCGGTGATACGGCGGATTCAAATTAGTCGGCCTTGTTCGCCTTTGTACCGCCCCTTTCTCTGCTCAACTTCAGGGGCCAAATGTAGATACATTATCAAATGACAGGGAACATGGAGATACATTTATAAATAACTCTTTAAAATGAATGACTATTTCAGAATTATATTAAAAAAATATATTTAATAAAAAAACGGAAGCAATTACTTTAGGATAGCAGAGATGGAAAAAAATGAACTGACAATTAATGACATGAAACAATGTTAAGTGCCTTTGGGAACTCGTCCCACAATAGCCATGTTCATTAATCACAAGTGCTCTATTTACAGATATCGAAAGCTTATTTTTAGCTCACTTATGCCAGGCCCCACTGCACTGTAAAGACCCCCGTGTTTGGACCCACGGGGGTCGGGTTAAGTGGCCACGACCCGTGAAAGTACCGGACCCGGATCTGTGCTTATAGTCACAGTCTCCGAGCAAGTCAACATGTCTCAGGTATTCCATTATTCCATGGGAAAGTGACTCCACGTCACGGGAGGTAACTCTTGTGATATAATTCTGCATTAACAAGGTTTGTTCATTACATCTAACAAGGAATTCAAAACCTTTTAAAACAATTATTTCAGGAAACCGATTCGAGTGATGAAATCCACGCATGTTTTTAGAACAAATCCCTGTTCTAAATATGATCATCTAGCTGATGTCATCTGTTCCCTAGACTAAGACCAGTTGTACATCCATGTAAGCAGATATTTCCGTGACATCTCTATTTGCTTTAGAGAAGTTGCGGGGGTACATAAAAATGTGTCGGATATTGGTTAGGAACGATGGGGTTAGGAACGATGGTGTTAGGAACGATGGGGTTAGGAACGATGGTGTTAGGAACGATGGTGTTAGGAACGATGGTGTCAGGAACGATGGTGTTAGGAACGATGGTGTTAGGAACGATGGTGTTAGGAACGATGGTGTTAGGAACGATGGTGTTAGGAACGATGGTGTTAGGAACGATGGTGTTAGGAACGATGGTGTTAGGCATGAAGGTGTAAGTAAAAGTGTTGTTTTTTTTTGGGAGTGTGGTGTTAAGGACGATGGGGTTAGTGACCATGTTCCCTCTTAGGTTCGTTGGTCCGTGTGGAAAGTAGTAAAGAGGAACTAGAGAAACAAAGAGTAAGCTGGTAAAAAAAGAAAAGAAAGATCTACCATGGTGAAACCGTAGCGGCCATGTCCTAACATCAAGTTATTCATAATGTGCCTGGACAATTTTAGAGTAAACTTGAGTAACAATAACATCACCTCACTGTCTCTCTCACCCCTCCCACAAAACTAGTTTCCTCAAGATTTACAATAGTTGAAAAAAGCAGACGAGTCTGGGAGCGGGCCACCAATCGATAAATCTCTCATTGATATTATAATACTTGGTCCTTTTGGTAGTTTCACGGTGAGGATGTTTGATCTCTTTGGGTGGTTCGATACACCCCACCCCCTGGACCAGCTAGAGGGGCGGGGATGGGGTGGGGTAGGGGGTATTTGAGGTCAGTGGGATGCTCCGTGCTACATCCGGTCTAACCAGTAATCTAAATTATCAAACACTGAATAGACTGGAGTTGATGGTTGTGCTTGTTCAAATACCAGTGGCCAAGTGAAGATGGGAGGCTGTGTAGACACAGGCGATGTATATATGTTGGAATATCTACATGTTGGAATATCTACATGTTGGAATATCTACATGTTGGAATATATAAATGTTGGAATATTTAAATATTGGAATATCTAAATATTGGAATATATAAATGTTGGAATATCTAAATATTGGAATATCTAAATGTTGGAATATCTATTTGTTGGAATATCTAAATGTTGGAATATCTATTTGTTGGAATATCTAAATATTGGAATATATAAATGTTGGAATATCTAAATATTGGAATATCTACATGTTGGAATATCTAAATGTTGGAATATCTATTTGTTGGAATATCTAAATGTTGGAATATCTATTTGTTGGAATATCTAAATGTTGGAATATCTATTTGTTGGAATATCTAACTGTTGGAATATCTAAATGTTGGAATATCTATTTGTTGGAATATCTATTTGTTGGAATATCTAAATATTGGAATATATAAATGTTGGAATATCTAAATATTGGAATATCTAAATGTTGGAATATCTAAATATTGGAATATCTAAATGTTGGAATATCTAAATATTGGAATATCTAAATATTGGAATATCTAAATATTGGAATATCTAAATATTGGAATATCTACCCGTTGGACTGTTGCATGTTGGAATATCTGCATGTTGGTATAAATACAAGTTTGGAATATGTATCTACAAGTTGGAATAAGTTCGAAATAAGAAATTATTCTCAAGTCATGGTACACTGAGATATATTAGGATCTACTTCCTAGAGTTGGTAGAGTAGCAGTAATAATTTAAACATGATATTGTATTGATATAGTCATAATAATATCATACATGATATTGTATTGATATAGCCATAATAATATCATACATGATATTGTATTGATATAGCCATAATAATATCATACATGATATTGTATTGATATAGCCATAATAATATCATACATGATATTGTATTGATATAGCAATAATATTTCATACATGAAAGTATCAAAAGATTGAATGGGTTCTGGATGAAACTTCCAGTGTTTTTCTTTTTTTTTCTAGCTGTTTACCTTCCATGTGAGGTCAATATCTCATTGACAGTATATATATACCGCAATAGAGACTTAAGACAATAAAATTAGATAATGTTCAAAGATCATAATCATTATTCTTTAAGTACACACGCGAGTTGGCGATCAAATTATATTGCATTTCAAATGTGCGTTAATCTTAAAGATCCTTGTGATATTAAAAGACGGGAACAATTTAACAGCTATGAACGTTCAAGTCCTAGTGAATCTAGTGTCAGATAAACTAAGCAGATGTAAGAAACTATTAAACGAAGGATTACCGCCCTTGTTATTTTAATAAGCATGAGAGACGTTTTCAATGAGGTAAATCTTTGACTTAAGAACTGACAGCCAGGATAGAGAGCGACAGAGGGGGGTAGAGAGCGATAGTGGGGTGGGGGTAGAAAGCGATAGGGGGTAGAGAGCGACAGAATGGGGTAGAGAGCGATAGTGGGGGGGGAGTAGACAGCGATAGGGGGTAGAGAGCGATAGATGGAGAGAAAGGGCGACAGACAGCGATAGAGGAGGTTACAGAGCGATAGAGGGGGGAGTAGTGGTGAGACAAGGAACATGCACAAGTCACACCGTGAGGCCGGTAGCCTGAGTGCCAGAATCTGGGAAATATGAGCACAAGGAAAAAAAGGTTAAAAAAATAAAGTCTGTCCTGCCTCAGAGAAATGGAATGTGCATGCACCAGGCATTGGGATTAAAACTGAACGAAAAATAAATAATAAAGACAAATATGGGAAAACGAAGTGCATGCTGGGAGCAATAACACGGACACATAAAAAATACAGTTGAGATTTGTAGAGAAAAGAGACTCGGTAAATGTAATCTCATGTCTTTATATACTGCTGTTATTCGGGCGTCAGGCGGGAGAAGGGAGTGAAGATGTTTTGTACAAACAATAAAATGAAGTCAAATTTATAACTAACTTAATAAAGCTGATACTTGGAGGTTGGCTCAGGGAAGCAGATACTTGGAGGTTGGCTCAGGGAAGCGGATATTTAGGATGTTAACTCATGCAGGGAAGCTGATATTTAGGATGTTAACTCAGGGAAGCGGATATTTAGGATGTTAACTCAGGGAAGCGGATATTTAGGATGTTGACTCAGGGAAGCGGATATTTAGGATGTTGACTCAGGGAAGCGGATATTTAGGATGTTAACTCAGGGAAGCAGATATTCGGATGTTAACTCAGGGAAGGGGATATTTGGATGTTAACTCAGGGAAGCAGATATTTGGATGTTAACTCAGGGAAGCAGATATTCGGATGTTAACGCAGGGAAGCAGATATTCGGATGTTAACTCAGGGAAGCAGATATTCGGATGTTAACTCAGGGAAGCAGATATTTGGATGTTAACTCAGGGAAGCAGATATTCGGATGTTAACTCAGGCGCCAGATTTGAAATTGGCGAGACAAATTTAAAATTTTGATATCAGTGTTAAAGGAGCTTGTGGCTAGAGGACTAATGGTTTACTTTGACAAAACGAAAGTGAACATCACTTGAAATGAATGTCGTAAGGGGAAGACTCAAACTCCACAGAGACAAGGGAAAACAATCCATTGAGGCTAGAAAAATATGTTAATAACAACTCTTTGTCCTGTATGCACAATTAGGGCAAACCCGGACACAGCGCACATATAATAAAGACAAGATAATCATTTTTGTTTTAATTAGAAGGAACAGCCGTTCAAAGTATAAGCTTCGCCCCTGGCAAAGCAAAGCACTGTTTAAAATACGCCCCTGGGCAGGTACAGCCGACCCAGTTCCATCTGCTGAGATTGTTGACTTTAAGCCACGATTCCCTGGACGTAAAGAAAGGCGCGGGCCAAACGTGAGCGGTATTATATGTGTATTTACCTGATTGTATTTCCCACAACAGACAATTAGGCCACCATTCCCGATTCACCTTTGACAAACTCAAGGGACTATAGCGACAGCTGCTCTCGTTTGACCTCTGACCCACGCCTGACTATTGTTTCTACTGTCTGGATTGTCTACTTGAACCTGGGGGTAAGGCTTCCGTTGTGATCACCCCGACCGGCCTCGAACTTTCCCACCTGGTTTGTTTGACAGCTCAGGGTTCACGTATTGACTCTTCGCGCCTTTCTAGTTACCGCCCCCACCTCCCATCCGATAGAAACCTGTCACTTGTATTTTAAGGTCTTTAGGTGATTAATGTTTTAAACCTCTCCATCTTACTTGGACGATACATGCATGATGCTTCTAGTCCTTACCGTGTGTGTGGCCTGATATTTCACGTATTTATGATTTGATTTCAAACATCTACGATGAAATGTAAACACAAACTTCCTGTACACTGGGACCGTGTTAAAATGACTACTAATGACCAAGTTGATCGACAGAACAACCAAGTTGGGCAAGAGAGTTTCATTGGAATAACGAATTTAAATAAAAAGGTAGCTGCCTTTAAAATAGTTATTTTGATCAAACATTAGCCCTCACTTTCTACCGCTCAAACTCCGAATTTGAGAGCACTGGGACAAGAAATAAACTACAATAACATTTATTGCTTGTCGACATCAGAAATTCGATCAGACAAAATTAAATATTTTTGCGATATGATAGCAGAACACGCAAAAAGACAACATATTTCTTATACAACTCATATTGCCTGCAAAATTAACCGATTGCTATTGCGTTTACAATTTTGAATGGGCAGAAGGGCATGTGCCCTAGAGTGGCCAGCTGAATCGGGCTGATGACACGCCTGGTAACATAAAAACGCAGCTGCGGATGTAAACAATTAGGCCGACACGCGATCCCGTATTGCATCGCTGACGACGCCGAATATTTCCAATTGTAATTGAGAGTTATTGTTAGGTGACATGTGTGTGATATTGACTGCAGTCACAGAGTCAGATATATACATGGAGTGGTTCACATCGCCCCCATCAGTGGCGGGGATGGTGGGCGGGGGGGGGGTAAAGAGGTCTAGGAGCGGCGATCGATACAGATGTGCACACAAACCCATTCATCACGTGACCCCCAAGAGTCCTCGTTACATCCCCTGCCTGACAGCATGAATAACCTCCCCTGGCACCCTGTCCCCGAGATGGCAGCACCACATCTTTTGTATCCCACGAACCTCAGGGCGCTGGTATATAGGGCCTCATCAGAAAACTCTCCAACAGATTCAAATAGATTCATGTACGCGGGGCGCGAGTTCCACAACGGAGTACTTCCCCCCCCACCCCCGAAGTTTGTGACGTGCGTTCTCCCGAGGCAAAAGTAAACATGGTCTGAGTCCAAGCTCATCCCCACCTCACAGTTCATTGAAAGGAACGTGCTGTAGACCTGGCTTCTGCTCGTGTGCCATAACTTCAGAGAAACTACTGGTATTATATCAAACGATGATAGTAAATAGATGGAGATGTAATCAACCACGTCCAAAGCCTGGGAGCTCGGGAGGGAGAAACGCAATGAAAAAATTCAATTAACATGAGCAATAAGCAGATCCCTCCAGGCCAACTGCCAGCCCCATCTCATGTCTATATTGACGCCACCCCTCCAGCCCCATCTCATGTCTATATTGACGCCACCCCTCCAGTCCCATCTCATGTCTATATTGACGCCACCCCTCCAGCCCCATCTCATGTCTATATTGACGCCACCCCTCCAGTCCCATCTCATGTCTATATTGACGCCAGCCCTCCAGTCCCATCTCATGTCTATATTGACGCCACCCCTCCACCCAACTCAAGTGAATGAAAACACACATATATGACATGTTGATTGAACACAAGACATCTTGAAAACATGCAAGTTACTGGATATTGGAGGAATCTAGAAGACACAGTCAAGCTTAATATTGAGATTTTATTGTTATTATTATTTATTTTTGTAGTTGTAAAATCTAGAGTACATCGATGAGAGAGTCAGTATGAATCAATGAGGTGCAAACATGTGGTAGGTAACAAACTTGAAATCTTCTACTGACAGTTTTAATTTCAGTACGAGTAAAGCCTTTCCAAATAGTTTCTTTTTCTGGATTCCCACTTAACTGATTGAAATGATTGTAAAATCTATGGCGGATTAAGGGGGGGGGCTGAACGGGCTAAAGCCAGGGGCCCCCGATGATTTAGGGCCCCCAAACTTAGCATATTTTATAATAAATGTGGACATATGTATACATGAATTGCTGAAAATATGATAAATTAATAAAAATCTTATCTATTAATATGATCTCTTTTCCCACACGATAGTCTTAGCAGTCAAAAAAACCTGATTTGATAGGCTCAATAACAGAAATTATTAAAGAATATTATATATATATTTTAAATTGACAACCCTAGATGAGCTCTCGTGGCCGAATGTGAAGTACTAAGGCTTGTGTGCAAGCGGTGGCGGGTTCGATCCCCGGTTGGGGTGTGAATTTTTTTTTCATGTGTTTTTTAATTTTATAAATTGTCTTTTACACTCAATTTTAGGATACCGGCAAAAAGTTATTTCTTCGAATTCGGTTTTTTCATGAATAATCATTTTGGATGAATATTTACAAGTTACAGTCTTATATTAGCTGCTAGCAATCATTTTATCTAAAGGTACACTGGCTGGATAGGGCCCCAGTTTGAATTGCAGCCAGGGGCCCCGTGCAGTCTTAATCCGCCCCTGTGTAAAATAATGAACAACCAAAACAAGTAGATCATTATTTAATGCCCTACTCTATCTCAGTGTCTTACAACGTCTCATTTTCTTACGCCATCAAATGTCTTACTCTGTCTCATTGTTATTTTATTTGTGGGTCTTCCTCAAACTTATTGGTTTACTCTATCTGAAAGAACACAAATAAGAAGAGTCTAAACTACTCTAAACCCGCCAATGAAGCCTCCCGTGATGACGTCAACAAAGGGAGGATACACCACGCAGTTCAGTTGTCCGGCACTTGACACCCTTTAAACCCAGGCAAATTGTCCTGTATCATCGTGAGAAATACAGAGCCTACTCTACACTGCAGTTCTAGGCCCCCCGCCAGTTCCATTAGTCACTGGCTAAAACTATTGTGGTGAATTTTAATTCTAAGTTTTTTGTTTGTTTTTCTTTCTTGTCTTTTCGTGTTACTGGTCCAATGACACTTAAATTAAACTTGGCTCTCGTTCTTCTTTCGTTTAGTTCATTAAGACGCCACCGACAACTCGCGCATAAACCACTCACTTTATGAACATCAGCGTCTCGTTTTAAAAGTTCATTTTTTCACTTATTCCCTTAGCGCCAGAGTTGTGGGGATCACATGTCACCAAGACAAAGGCCACCTCGGGTTAAGCGAGCTCTCCAAGTGGTCCCACCATTCATCTCCTGGGATATCGCGTGTGTGTCCAGACGTCATAAAGCTGACATCATGGCCGCTTGGACAAGTTGTTTATGGCAGGTACATACCACCCCACACCCGCCGCCTGCCGTGTTTGACCTGGGACAGTGAGACGACGCGACCCACCCCGAACTAAAATTTGAACGTTAGAAACTGAATGGAGGGTGATCATGACTTGATCAGAGGCGGCGCTATCAACGGGTTCACGGGTGCCGGAGAGACCATGAAAAAATCATTAAGAAATTTCGTTGTTTACACAAATTAATTTGAGAAATAAACAAATTCCCTTAGTCATTAGTCCTATCAATCATAACAAAGTTAGGCGTCCGAACACTGTGAGGGGGCACAGTATTCAAAGTAATAGATTGATAACATGTAAACATGGTATGAGTGAGCCTGACAGGACGTAAGTAATAGATTGATAACATGTAAACATGGTATGAGTGAGCCTGACAGGACCTAACACAACAGCGAACGTTTCGGCAAAGAGCCTTCCTCAATGAACACAGTACACAAATAGAACGAAATTAAGGAAATAAAAAATAAAAACTTAGCTGCGGTGAAATCCAAAGAGTCCAGGAGAGAAAAATTATTTTGTTCACAGTATTCTCTGTTTCTACGACACGCACCAAAACGTTTGGTGAAAGGTCATTCTCTTTTTGTGCAGCCAAACAATGGAATTCTCTACCATTACACATACGTAGTATTCAAACAACCAAGTCTTTCAAGACTGCACTTAAGACACATCTTTTCACAACTTATTTTCAAAATTAATGAAACAACATTTCTTGTAAATGATTAACGTAGCTTATGTATAATGTACTGTAATTTTTTGTGTTTGTTGTGATATGAAAGTTAATTTAATACTTATAAGTATGTTATTTCTTTCATGTAAAGCGCTGTGAGCCCAGTTCCTTACTGGGATACAGCGCTATATAAATAATCAATTTATTTATTATTATTATTATTATTCAAAGTAGCTCTAGAGATTTCCATTGGTGGCGTGATTTTAACAGAGACATTTTCAAGAAGCACTGTTGTGGGGAGCGTTTTATACCAAGCTTGTATTCGTCGATTTTATTAATTTTTTTTTAAAGGAAACACACGACTACAAATCAGTCAAAAATAGTTAAAATTTCTTAGAATTTTATCTTTTGCTCCATCAAAGTAAAAAAAAAGGTCAAAACAAACCCCATCTTATATAATGATGGCGTATTGATCCCAATACAAAAAAAGTGAAGGTATTTCAACCATCGCATGGTTTACTGGTTTATCGATTACAGATATGAATCAATCTTACCGAGAGAGTAACACTGGCGCTGATAGGGAGTCAGTTGAAAAAGCAAACTATACCTAGGCTCTCGCTTTACTCCAAATATACCAACAACGTCCTACCTCACTATACCAACATGGTCCTATCTAACTATACCAACAGAGTCCTGTCGTCCTGATAGCTGGGACCCCCGCGGGATTAGACTGGCTACGCTCATGTCGTTAATCCTAGTATTATAGAGAATTACCGGAGCACGTATCGCCGAGCCCGGCAGAAGGATAAATGAGAATATTAAACTAGTTCTACAGACAAAGCAAATATTACGGTGCTTTTAGTTTCGTTTGTGATTTTTTACTGCAAATATCTGGAACATTCTACAGATGTAAACTATGAGTCTCACTGTAAACTATGAGTCTCCCTGTCAACTATGAGTCTCTCTGTCAACTATGAGTCTCTCTGTAAACCATGAGTCTCTCTGTAAACTATGAGTCTCTCTGTAAACTATGAGTCTCTCTGTAAACTATGAGTCTCTCTGTAAACTATGAGTCTCTCTGTAAACTATGAGTCTCTCTGTAAACTATGAGTCTCTCTGTAAACTATGAGTCTCTCTGTAAACTATGAGTCTCTCTGTAAACTATGAGTCTCTCTGTAAACTATGAGTCTCTCTGTAAACTATGAGTCTCTCTGTAAACTATGAGTCTCTCTGTAAACTATGAGTCTCTCTGTGAACTATGAGTCTGTCTGTCTTGTTCGCAAACTTATTTTTTTAAACTGGTCGTTGACGTCACCGCATCGTGTTTCCTACAGTGACGCAGATTATTTCTGTAGAAATTTGCAGGTCCACTAAAGTTAAGATTCCCGCAGATTGCCAGCACGTTAAGGGGACAAAACATCCAAGCATCCTCGCTCGTCCCTTTAGAGTGGTCGTCCGTCGCGACCAAGTAACTCCATTCATATTTGATGAGATCTAAAGTAGGGAGGGAGGGAGGCGCGTCCTTGTTAGTTGACAAGTCACCAGAACAGCGGCTTAGAGGTCAACCTTCGGACTGTTGCTTGACGTGTGACCATCATAAGCTTGACCAAAGTCCGGAAAATCGTGGCATGAGTGGGTCAGAAATGGCCACACTTTCTCTTTTTTAACAGTGCCCACAAGAATTATCCAAATCGATACTTAGGGCAGCATTCCTATATTGTAGGGCAGGATTCCTAGATTGTAGAGCAGCATTCCTAGATTGTGTTTGATAATCCAGCGCCGACCCAACCAAGAGTGTAGTGTAGTTAATTCCCTGTTCAATTGTTGATGGACCTCCATTCTCGTGTCCCGGTTAAGGTTATTGATTTCCTCCAGTTGGATCATTTTATTTCACAAAAATAAACCAAGGAAGACGGCCTTCAAGAATCTGGATCTTAGATTATTTATAACAAGAACGACCCGCGGCGTAGCATGCGCCGCAGCTTTGCTAATCATAGATAGTGCAAAGAAAGGTGGGGGTGAGAGTACGGACACAAACAGCAGCAGGAAGAAATGAAAAATTAGCGAGTAAACGTGGAGACATGCGCACTGAGGAGGTTGTTACCCGCCCCCACCCTTTATTACTACCATCCCTTAAACATAAACTGTGATTGGCCGACCCTAGCAAGGGTTAGTCATGTTTATGTTTCTTAATTTCATGTTTTTGTTTTGTTTTGGCTCCGGCAGAAATTTGCTTCATAAATCCGGCTTGCCGTGTTTGCGATAAAATATATATTAATTATAGCTCCGGCTACGACAAATCTGGAATCCGGCAATTTTTACAAATCCGGCTTCGGCTGCGCACTTTCACTTCATAAATCCGGCCGAATCAAATTCGATTATCGGTTTGGGAAATTTAAAAACCGATTGTCGCTTTCAAATCCGATTATCGTTTATCAGCCTTAGTTATGTTGGAAAAAGGGGGGAAAGAACGGACAGAAACAAAAATAAAAAAAAACAACCCCGTAAAAACAAAGTTTTTGACTATAAATCCCTTATATGAGAGACAGAACTTAAAGTATTGATTATTTTCCAACGCGACAAACATTTACAGCCTAAAACTGAGTGAACTCCTCCTCCACGAGATGTGGTCATCGATGGCTGGCGTGAAGTCAAGTGACCCGTAAAATGTAAACAATAGCCACCGCTGCATATAGTTTATATAGATAAACTAAAAATGCATTAAATTAATTACGGTACGTTCGATCGATCTGAAATTATGATACGATGCATTGTTAGGTGACACAAGCCTATGTGCCAAATTTCAGCTCGATGGCATCACAAGAAGTGGGTCACTTTTAAATCCCTTATATTAACTTCACCGCCGTCTCTGTCGTCATCTCTCTCTGTCTTGGGCGGGCGGGCGGAAAAAACAAAAGTCGAAAATGACTCACTTCCAGTGATCCGATCGAGCTGAAATTTGGCACACGGACCCGTCTCACCTAACAATGCATCGTATTAAAATTTCAGATCGATCGATTGTACCGTAATTAAATTAATGCATTTTTAGTTTTTCCTTATATAACGTATGTAATTCAAATTCACGGTTTGTTATTGTTTTTTTTCCCACGTGAAAGTTTGAGTTGACGCTTAGACGTCGACCGTCGTGCCGACACCCCCTCACGTCCCATCCCCCGTTAAAAGACAGGTGACATCACTCGGTGTCAGTCTGTAAATATTTGTGGCGTTGGAACATAATCAATACTTTTAATTGTGACTCAAATATAAGGGATTTATAGTAGAAAATTTTGTTTTTACGGGTTTGTTTTATTTACTTTTGTTTTTCCGCCCGCCCGATGACGAACGACAGAGAGAGAGACAGAGACGGCGGTGAAGTTAATATGAAGGATTTAATAAAACAAACCCTTAAAAACAAAGTTTTTGACTATAAATCCCTTATATATGAGAGATAACTAACAGTATAGATTATGTTCAAACACGACAAACATTTACAGACTGAATCTGTCTTAACTGCCATTTGCTTTATGACCCGGGGGTGGGAGAGGGGAAAGGGATGGTCACCGATCGCTGGACCGAGCTCAGCGTGACACGTAAAATGTAAACAAAAGCACCCCGGTACCTCGCGTCAACGCACGAACTGAGCTCTCACGTGAAAAAAAAACAACAATAACAAACCATGAAATTGAATTACATACCTTGTATAGAGAAACTAAAAATGCATTAATTTAATTACGGTACGTTCGATCGATCTGAAATTTTGATACGACGCATTATTAGGTGACACAGGTTTATGTGCCAAATTTCAGCTCGATGGCATCACGGGAAGTGGGTCATTTTTGACTTTAGTTTTTCCGCCCGCCCAAGGCAGAAAGACAGAGAGAGAGACGGCGGTGCAGTTAATATAAGGGATTTTTAAAAAAAAAGTTCCCGTTTGAGTTTGATCCCAGGACTTTCCGCGAGCAATGCGGACGTGATAACCACAACACTACGAATCATATGGTATTCTGTGAAGGAAAAACACGACTCAACAGCAAGGGAACGCAAGAAGCTTTGTTGCCACCCGCCACCCTTTTTTTTCTTCTCATCCCACCACGCTTGCCCGCTGTGATTTTTCGACCCCAGCGAGGATCATTCGCCATGCTCATTTGCACAAGCAAGGTCGTTTGGGACAAATATATATTTAGATATGTTTACGTAGCTACGGCATTTAGTCTTGTTAAATAGAGACCAATCGATCAAAAACAAAAAACAACATCATCCCACATAAACTGAATACACAAAAACAGTTGCCGAAAACAGGAAGATGTATTGTAGTCAGGGTGATGCGAATGGTGCGGACCGCACCGGGTGACCATCACAAGGGGTGACACCAAAATGTAAAATTCTGTTATTCCCGTTATTTGGCACTGGCAGAATCGGAAAAGGTATGGGGTGACACCATGAGTTACCGCACTGGGTGACACCATGAGTTACCGCACTGGGTGACACCATGAGTTACCGCACTGGGTGACACCATGAGTTACCGCACTGGGTGACACCATGAGTTACCGCACTGGGTGATACCATTAGTTACCGCACTGGGTGACACCATGAGTTACCGCCCTGGGTGACACCATGAGTTACCACCCTGGGTGACACCATGAGTTACCGCCCTGGGTGAAACCATGAGTTGCCGCCCTGGGTGACACCAACCCTAGTGACGCCACTGACTGTAGTTAATAAGAGTTCATAAAATAATACTTATGTGTATTAACATGAGAATGTACTTTCTACTTTAACCGGGGGGGGGGCATAATAAATTCAAAACTCGTCTAATCGAATCCAATATACCTAGCAAATATTTTCGGAATTGTTTATATTTAACCGAATTTGGTGTTAGATAAAGGGTTACATTGGTAAATTATATTCACGGAAATGTACATTTTTAAAAAAACGCAAATAATTTTAACTGCTACCAGCTGTTGGAATAACCTGATGGACGCCATTGTGTCGATACAGTCACGTATTGATTCACGTGTAACTCATTAAATGTTCATTGAATCTAATTTGCAATGCGATGTATCCTAAGGTGTGCTTTAGAGGAGGGATTACATGCCGTGTTGTAAACAACTGAGCCAGAACAAATTTAAAATGTTTATGCTGAAGTAACATGTATGTTATAATTGGATCAGTGGCTCTCAAACTACAACAGGGAATACGCCACAATTGTTCTCAACTTCATTCCCTTTGGAAAAAAAAATTGTCTTTGAATTGACCTTCCGTTCAATAAATATCTAATATACTAATTTTCGTCCTAAATTTTATTTCTGGTAAAATTTGATTTTTTAAGATAGATGAGGACCAAATTTTACAACTTAAAAAAACCTGTGGTGACTGTTTGTAGTGATGGTAGATATGATTGTAGATATGATAGTAGATATGATTGTAGATATGTTAGTAGATATGATTGTAGATATGTTAGTAGATATGATTGTAGATATGATAGTAGATATGATTGTAGATATGATAGTAGATATGATTGTAGATATGTTAGTAGATATGATTGTAGATATGTTAGTAGATATGATTGTAGATATGATAGTAGATATGATTGTAGATATGTTAGTAGATATGATTGTAGATATGATTGTAGATATGATAGTAGTTATGATAGTAGATATGATAGTAGATATGATAGTAGATATGATAGTAGATATGATAGTAGATATGTTAGTAGATATGATAGTAGATATGTTAGTAGATATGATGGTAGATATGATGGTAGATATGATGGTAAATATGATAGTAGATATGATAGTAGATATAATAGTAGATATGATAGTAGATATGTTAGTAGATATGATAGTAGATATGTTAGTAGATATGATGGTAGATATGATGGTAGATATGATGGTAGATATGATGGTAGATATGATGGTAAATATGATAGTAGATATGATAGTAGATATGATAGTAGATATGATAGTAGATATGATGGTAGATATGATGGTAGATATGATAGTAGATATGATAGTAGATATGATGGTAGATATGATGGTAGATATGATGGTAGATATGATAGTAGATATGATGGTAAATATGATGGTAGATACAATAGTAGTATCGATAGTAGATACGATAGTAGATATGATAGTAGATATGATAGTATATATGATAGTAGATATGATGGTATTTATGATGGTAGATACGATAGTAGAAATGATAGTAGATATGATTGTATATGTCGTAGTAGGTGGATGAGTTTATTGATGGTGATAAGACAGAGTATGTGAGTCAGAATGTAGTTAATTTTTAAAATAAGTATTATTATGAATGTGTGTGTTGAGAAAAATATTTTTCCTCTTCTAAACTAGAAATAAACTAGAAATAAACTCCGAAGTAAGACCCCACCACCTGAAGGTACAAGACATTCATCAGCGTTTTATATAACATAACAATACGGAGCCCTGATGATTTAAGATAAACTAACATTAATTTCCCAGAAGTTCTCAGCCTACAAACTATAAGACGTCAATCATTCGGTCTGACAACTTCAAACACGCAGTGGTCAGTGGTCCAACTAACTGTCCATTGAAACATTATATTCGGAATAAATGAATGCTATTTCATTTTTTGTTTATTTTACTTTTTAAATAAAATATGCTATATATGTCATCATTTAAAGTACATTTCCTAACATCGTTTTAATCAGAAAACCTTTACTCTGTTTTTCTCAAGCACCCAGCGCAAATCATTTAATCTCAATCAAACTTAATGAGAAGACTATAACAATATGAATTATGACAGTCCTGGTTGGACTTAGCTTGAGTTTTGACTCTGATTAAAATTAAGTATTGTGACAGTGACATTGTTAGTAGCCCTACTACTGGTCATATATTGTGACAGTGACAGTATTAGTAGCCCTACTCCTGGTCATATATTGTGACAGTGACAGTATTAGACTGTATTATTAGTAGCCCTACTCCTGGTTATATATTGTGACAGTGACAGTATTAGTAGCCCTACTCCTGGTCATATATTGTGACAGTATTAGTAGCCCTACTCCTGGTCATATATTGTGACAGTGACAGGATTAGTAGCCCTACTCCTGGTCATATATTGTGACAGTGACAGTATTAGTAGCCCTACTCCTGGTCATATATTGTGACAGTGACAGTATTAGTAGCCCTACTCCTGGTCATATATTGTGACAGTGACAGTATTAGTAGCCCTACTCCTGGTCATATATTGTGACAGTGACAGTATTAGTAGCCCTACTCCTGGTCATATATTGTGACAGTGACAGTATTAGTAGCCCTACTCCTGGTCTTAATTAAAACTTAAACTCGTTCATGGGCCGCCACAAATTTATTGTTTGTGAGTTCTCAAATATTTTATTTTATGTGAATACAACTGAAATTGTACTGTATAAACACATTAGTCGTATACAATCAACTCACCTTATTCAATGAAATTCTTTATTATCCAAAGAAAACAACACACAAATTGCGTTAATGTTTACTGTCGGGTAGCGCGTTGCCAGGCTAGTATGGTATATGCCTACCGTGGGGGTAGCACTAAAATTACTAGTGTGTGGCGTACACGTACAGTTCTGAATACTAGACAAAACGTAAACAAGCCCCCGGTGCTCGTTCGTTTAACTCACTAGCAGCACAATCGCAATCACCATCATCTCGTGTCTGCTCACCCCACGGACACACACACACGCCAGTCCAATCATCCGATGCCAGGCCTGCCAACAAGGAACTTCTGTCAACCCGTTTTAATGTCAGGTCAGCTTTGATATCACAGAACGAACCAGACTACGGCCACATAATGCCGCTGTAGTGTATGGTATGGAGGACTGTTCCTGAACATCAAGGCTGAAGCTAGGCGACTAATTTATGGACGTAGAGGCTCGCGGTGTGTTAAACCACACAATAACAAAACGAACGAACACCCAAATCCATTCTTTATGTCATATGGCCCCAGAACACGCTATCACGGGTGGAGAAATTCAACACACTTCACACGTTCCGACACGAAGAAAATAAAATGTGTTGATGAAAACAAGATGAAAGCGAGAACTGCCTAGAAACTCGAAACAAATGTACGAGGAGTCAATCGTACGGTTGTAAAGCACACAGTTTCACGTGCACAGTATTATGTGATTAGTTCCACCGACCATCCTCTGGCATCAGCGACTGGCTCACAGCGCAGCAATAGCGAGCGCCGCGGACTAGAGGGCCTGTCTGACAACAGCAGCAGCACACACACACACACAACGGGAAACACGGGCCGTTGGATGGGGCGGGTGGGTGGGGGGATGGAGGATTGCGGCCCGTGAGACTATCAAGTGACGTCTTGCGCTGTGTGCAGGGACATCTCGTGGCGGTGGTGCCAACCAGGACATGGGGGTTGTCTTCCTTGATGTGTGTAAGACCGGTCAATGGCAGGGGAATCAATCAATAAAAGGGAGAGAACTGCCAGTGAGTGACCGGGGCCTAGTCCTGATATTTTTGTGAGAGGCTAGGGAGGGAGAGATGGAGGGAGGGAAAGAGAGAACGGGTTAGTTGTTTGGGGAGTGTCGATGTGGGGTGACAACAGTAGAGTCCATTGTAGCCCTGCGTCTGTCACAGTGCGTCCTTTGTTGGCGGTGTTAGCTGTGCCAGGGACATGTTATCTACGAATCTCCACAATTAACGCATTTCCTGCGAGTCAGGGATTAGATCGATCGATAGCAGACTCAGTGATTGGTTCGGTAACACGATCTCAACGGTTTATTAATATTTGACGAGGCAACTGTTGCTTCCCCTTATCATTCCACCAGGGTTAGGAAATTCCCGAAATTCGAGATTCCTAGACCATTTCACATTCTGAAAACGTGCTGTGGATATCACCAATTTTGACTTGTATTTTGCATTTTTGTTACATGATCAATGATCGAATAAGAGTCAAATAAGAGTGATATTTCTTTTTAAACATTGGTTAATTTTGTTAATTTTTTGTTAAAGGTTAGATTATGCATCTAGAATCTTTAAGTAAGATACATTTGAGAAGATTTGATTAGATCAAATAGATGTTGGTTGTGGTTTCGTTTAGTGATATTACTGAAATATTATTTCTTGTTAGGAAGTCCATACACACTTCATAGTTAGAGATGTTTCAGGTTGATTTAGAAATTTGTATTAAATCATATTAAAAGTTTAGGAACACGAAGCAGATTATTTTACAAAAAAAAATAAAAAAAATTCAAATTTAAAAAAAAATATTTAAACACCTGGCTTGTTGCAATTCACCACAAAAAAATAAATTAAAGCAACTTGTCAAGAAAGCAGGTATCTATTGCTAAAACATCAAAACTATATTCGCTTCAACCAATGAAGCATTTCGGAAATCAGGATGTTTCCAATGGGAATAGTTTATCAGAGCAATGTTCCCTCTAAGTTTCCTTGATTTATGTGTTGAAATAAATAAATAAATTCATGTACAAAGTTACACAGCATTCATTTTTATGTGAAAATGTTACACCCTTATGAATTTCAAAATTTGTTGCGCGCAAACTCTTAACTCCTGCGCGGCGTCTGGAAGATAGCTGCACAGGCGCGCAACCGCGCATTTTGAAGGAACATTGCATCAGAGGTATATAACAAAATTATGCAATTTGGTGAAATAAAAATGAACAAAAAGACTTTTTAAAAAAGATGAGGTCCAGCTGCAGTGAGGAATGTAGAATCTCGCATGAAAAAACAGAAAATAATTTTTTTAGTCACAAACTAAGTAGTCACACAGGGGGAATCAGAACTCTNCACTACACATATCATATATACTCAACACGACTATGCATCACGGGAAGTGGGTCATTTTTTACTTTTGTTTTTCCGCCCGACCGACCGCCTGCGAACCCAAGAGACGACGATGAAGTTAATATAAGGGATTGAATTAGACAACCCCGTAAAAACAAAGTTGTTGACTATAAATCCCTTATATATGAGACATAACTAAAAAATATTTATCATGCTTAAACGCGACAAACATTTACAGACTGAGATTGCCTTAAAAACCCTTTATTGAAAAACGGAAAAAGTTTTGGTCACGGATGGTTGAACTTAACTCAACAGTGACGCGTAAAATGTCAACAAAAGTTGGCCGCTACATATAGAGATAAACTAAAGATGCATTAATTTAATTAGGGTACATTCGATCGATCTGAAAATTTAATAGCTTTATCCTCCCCACAAGCCAAACCTACTGTGAAAATTTCAGCTCTCCAGCAAGTCAGAAAACGTGTTTACGAGCGTTTTGAAAAAGTTGACGACAGAACCGGATGCGTTGAATCCGGAATCCTTCACGAATTAATAGGATAGGGGCCTCAAAAAGAGGGCGTCCTCGTTCGGTTTTAACGGCATCTAAGATCAGTTAGATCAACATGTGTGAACCTCGCTCACCCAAATGGTGTACCATGTCACGACGACTCATGGCGGCCAGTGTGTCATACAGGCAGTTGGTCGTAACCTTGCCGAACCAGACCATGATCGTATTGAAAATTTAAGTTGACGGCAGGGGGGGGGTCGTCTTCATTCAAACTTTAAATATTTCCTCATTGCTTCTCTTTCGGCACCACTGCCTAGGGCGATAATGTGACACAGCAGTACTTAGTACTAGAGTGACACATTACACAGCAGTACTTAGTACTAGAGTGACACCATTACACAGCAGTAGGCCTACTTAGTACTAGAGTGACACCATTACACAGCAGTGCTTAGTATTTACAGCATTCAATGCCAATTAAAAACAAATTTATATTTTAAAACGACAAAAAATTAAATAAACAACAAAAATAAATGTACTAATTTATTTTATGTCATATATTCAATAAAAAAAAACACGATATCTTTGATCAATATTTCAGTTTAATAACTAGATTGGTTGTTATTGCTGTATTGCTCTAAAGTAAAATGACAATGTTTTATTATTTGAAATTTAATACAAAAAAAAGAATTATCAACAATTGAAAAAATAAAAGAAAAATATAACTGAAACAAGCACAGAGAATGACTTTTAACAAGAGAATAAAGTTTGCAGGGGAAAAGAACTGTTACAATAGTTGTATATTTGTGACTATTACATACATTTTAAAGTGTAAAGAAATAAGTTTTTAAAACTCTGACTAAAAATTTCAATAAAAAGATCACTTGAGTCATCTGTTACGTACATGTCTTCTGTGATATGCTATAGCAAGGAAATGATGAAAAGTAAGAAGAAAAATAAAGATTGTCTCAAGAGAGATGGTCATAAAGAAAAACTGTAGATGGACTTGCAAAGTTTGTTGCTTCTTCAATGTTGGACAAGAAACGCTTGATAAACAGTGCAAGTCCCATTAAATGCATATATAAAATCAGTATAAAGAGACTTTTATGCCTCACAATTTTCAGGTTCAATTTTTGTTGTCCATAAATTTGATATAAATGATTAGGTAACACTCAAACCTGTCAATTTATGTGTTTAAAAAAATAATAATAATTTCAGGATTTGTATACTTAAAAAATTGAAAATAAAAACATCTCTAGACTGTAGTGTCAATGAACTAATAGAACATCTGAAGTGTCAATGAACTAACAGAACATCTGAAGTGTCAATGAACTAATAGAACATCTGAAGTGTCAATGAACTAATAGAACATCTGAATTGTCAATGAACTAATAGAACATCTGAAGTGTCAATGAACTAATAGAACATCTGAAGTGTCAATGAACTAATAGAACATCTGAAGTGTCAATGAACTAATAGAACATCTGAAGTGTCAATGAACTAATAGAACATCTGAAGTGTCAATGAACTAATAGAACATCTGAAGTGTCAATGACAACAATTAAAATCTGGATTCTGTGAAAATTTGCAAAATAAACACATTTGAACATGTAATAGTAATACTTGTCTTTTACAAAGTGAGCTATTTTCAGACATAGAAGGCAAATACAAGTCATTAACAAAATTGCAGCAGTCAAGACACAACATTAATGTTCAGCTCAGTTCTAGAAAGATGAGCAGTTCCTAGGGATACATGGTAAGTTGAATTACAAAAAAGAGTCTTGTCCAATATTTTAGATTGCTGGACAGAGTCCAGACTTCGATAGTTTGGTACTAGTGCCACTAACGACTGTACTAGTAATTTACTGTTAGGAGTCATAAATCCTATAATGCTGATACATTGAACAGTTCTCTGTATTTAAAAATACATTAGTTGAATGTAATATCTATTAAGCAAGAATATATATATATATATATATATATATATATATGTATATATATTTTTTCTTTTATAAGCCCTAGAACCAAGAATGTTTTGAAATAACTAAAAATAACAAACAAAATAATTTTGAAAAAATTATTAAAATAATCTTACAATTTTTTACAGGTAGAACAGGGGGAAAAATCTTTAAAAAACTAAGCTTGGATGTATTGTGTACTGGTATATAATTTTTGTGAAAAGCCTTTAATTACATGTAGTAGCATACATTTTTATTAAACAATACAAAGCAAGCATAACTCATATTCTATTGTTATTAGTATGCTAAAAATACAAGAATAAGTTGATATTGAAAATCTTCAATAATATTTATTTAACATTCTATCATAAAAAAGAGATAGAAGTTTAAATTTCCAAAAAAATATATAATGTTATATTTCACAAGTTCAAGTGTACTTTTAATTTTTGTATAAATGTATTAAAAAGAATAAAGGGTAATTTTTTTCTGCCAGAAAATATTTTGTTTAAAAGTATTTGAAACATTTTTAAATACCCAATGTATACGTAAATATACCCAAAGTATACATAAATATACCCATAGTATATATTTGACATAATAATATTCAGTGACATGATGAGCACAATTTAGGGTTAAACTAATTGTCACTTAAGGAGTAGATCTCACACTGGTGACTCCTAATTTTCTTCCTGAAAACTGATTTGTGTTACAGAGCGAAATAAGACATTAAAACTTTGGCCATAAAAAGTGCACTTCAGAGCTTGGAAAGTTCTATTATTCTTTTGCAGCCATTTGCAAAGCTTAAAACCTTTTTGTGAGATGTTGCATGGAATTCTTCCTGATAAGATCAACTGATACTCAACCATTAAAAAACATTATTCATGGCAACTAAATTATTATGTAGGTTGGTGGGCTACAACATGCAGCTCTGTATTTTTGTAGGTTTACATTTTCAAATCAAGAAGTATTTTGATATCATTTTGTTAGCACAGACAAGACTAGATTGTTGACACCAAGACAGCACAGGGAATACTTAATGTGAATGATTGGTGTCAAGACAGTACAGGTAATACTTCATGTGAATGTGAATGATTGGTATCAAGACAATGCAGGGCAACTTCTGAAATGAAAAAAGATAGTATTAGTATGGGAAGGCTGTATAAGAAAAATAAAATTCCAAGAAGTGTGAAAACATAAAACTTGGTAAACAAGGAAACAGTACAGCAAACTATTCAACTCAGACATGTATTGCAACATGTTCAAACAATCTCTATAGAAAATAAATAAAAATCTTCTTCCTCGTCTAGTAAATAAAAAATGATAACATTTTTTGGGGTCAAAATTACAGGCATACATTTCTCTCATGTCCTAAAAGTTCCATGATGAAATCAGTTGCCACCACACTATACTGGGATGAACGTATTATGTGTACATAGAGATGATGTTGCATAACTGAGACTAATGATTGCTCGGGAACAGGAAGACAGACAGGCCCGGTGGATACTGGATGGTTGCTATGGTTTTTAGGGAACAGGAAGACTATCAGGCCTGGTGCATTCTGTATGGTTGCTAATAATAGATTTTTTTAAAAAAAACGTTACTGTACACTATTTGCATTTTGACAAGTAATTGAATATATTTGGGCATATCTACATCTTTATGCTGGCATGAAGTAATGGGTCAAGTTAACCTATGGATAATGATATATTTGCTTTAATCTTCAGAAATTATGAATTGAATTTTATTTACATATTGAATCATTTTATTTTAACACCAAAAGTAACATGGCCATTCAGTCATGTCTGAAGCAAGCAAGAGGAACAATTCATCAAGCCAGTTACCTATTGCTCGGCCATAAGTCCATACTCTCAAACATGTATTAAAAATAAATTTGCCTTCAAAAAATGGTTGTTTCTGAAGGATATTTTAATTACTGGTAATGATAACAAATTTTTAACAAAAGGACATTTTTTCAATGAGCTCAGCAAGAACGAGAAGGAAAATTTAATGCAACAGAATCTTAAACAAATTATTAGAACTGAGATAACAACAAACACACGCTGCCTACAAACACACACTGCCTACAAACACACGCTGCCTACAAACACACGCTGCCTACAAACACACGCTGCCTACAAACACACACTGCCTACAAACACTATGCTGATTACAAACAGATCAATCCTACATTTTCAATGTTTATTTTTACTGTTATTTTTTCTGCAGAAGTTAATCATAGCAAATAATGCTAAAAGTAAAAGTAAGTTTTTAAACACTTTTATTATAAGGCGATGATTTGTAAATGAATAAGCGATTAATGGAAATTAATTTTTTTTTCCAGGCTGACTTTTAAACTAAAAGATAAGGTAACTTAGTTTAATTTGATTTCTTTGTTCTGTAAAGTTCTTCAGTTCCCACGTCTTGCTGACAACTGCTTGGTGGCTCTATCAACTAGCTAATGCCAAACAGCAGGGTCCTATCAAAGAAGAATATCATCATTCACAGGGTTTAATTCTTACAGCACCATTAAAAACAAATCAAATGAGAACATCTGTTTAAATGAGGATTAATATCTACATGAAAGCAGATTGTCATTGTGTTTAGTCAACATATATTACAATTAAAGAGCATAAAAATTGTCCGTAAAAAAATTGTCAGTCTACTTTATATGGAATAAAAACAAGCATTACTGAGTGACACTAAATGTTTAAATTTAATGGTGAAAATTTATTCGGGGTTGTACTGCTACTGCTATGGGTTTTACTAGATCTCCATCTTTCGTACTGACCACTGGCCTACTGCTATGTGTTTTACTAGATCTCCATCTTTCGTACTGACCACTGGCCTACTGCTATGTGTTTTACTAGATCTCCATCTTTCGTACTGACCACTGGCCTACTGCTATGTGTTTTACTAGATCTCCATCTTTCGTACTGACCACTGGCACTAACCTTCCAAAAAAAAATCACTGTAATAATTTTATTCAACCATGACAACTAAAAATCTGTCTTTAAATTTTTCAAACTATCAAAACAGTACATGAGAAGTAAGCATGAGATTTATAGAAATAAATTCAATATAAGAAAAATAGAAAGTAAATAAATAATAATTTTAATGAAAAAAGATTGCTATTACACTGTAGGCTATGAATAGTTATACACAGTCAAAGGAGCTCAAATATAAAACTAGAATTTATGAAATTATTAGTTTTCAAAAATGAATGCCATCATTACCTCTACCAAGTTTGCAGAAGTTAAACTCAGACCAAATTTGATTTCCAACAATTAAAAATTAATGGGTTTGTTAAAGAAATGTTGTGTACATAAAAATATCTACCATTTCTAAAAGTTTAATAACAAGAGGCCAATAAAATTAGCTATTACATTCTGATTAAATATGAAATCTATTCAAACCAAAATTACAGACTTTACTAAAAGGCCAATAAAATTAGAGTTATTTTATTCTGATTAAGTATAAAATCTATATAAACCAAAATTACAGACTTCAAGTTCAAGTCTTTACATGATATGTATTTATTGATCTATTACAAGAATTTTTTTTAATTGAACTGATCACTAAACTTTAGTTACAAAATAGCACAATATCACATAATATTTCACTAAAACTTTGAAACAACAATAAATATTGATTATAAATTTCCACTAAATATGCAGCATTGATCAATTTCATAGAAATGTTATACGCATGCTAGATCAACACATAAATAAATAAAAAATATGAATTTTAATTACTGATACTTGAAATGGCCATGTGTGCATGCTATTTAAAATATATGACATAAAAATGGGGGAGGAGGGGGTGGGAATGAATATAAAAACAAACATTAATTATGTGATAAAATATTTATTGTTGTTTATGGAGAAATTTTTACTTTAAATAAGTCTTTGTTCTAATAAATTTACTCTCATTTAAAGATTAATATTCTTTCAATTTAAATTAAAAGATAATACAATCTTTAATTACTTTTTATTTAAAAAATTTATTGCTTTGACAATGTCATCAATAAAAACAAGTGAGGCATAATTTTTACTGTCTAAAAAAGAACAATTAATTTTAAAAAATCACTTTCTTAAAATACCATTGGTTGGTTTGCCCTAATGCTTAAATTTTATACATCCAAGTAATTTTTACATTAATAGTGAATTCAGTTATTTTAAGTTCTTGAACAAGACTCACAAAAGCTAATTATGATAGGAGTTGTGGGGGAAAAAAAGTAATATCCATAAGTGTAGCCATTACACATTTAAAGGATGAGCATAGAATAATGAAATCACAAAATTAAATTTTAGTTTTAAAATCGTATATAAGTGTGTGATAACTTACATTGTTTTTCCTTTGGAAAAGCAATTTTTATTGGCATCTGGTAAATTACTATGAATTATATATTATATATTTATATATAAATATATTTGTGTGACCATTAATAACAACAACAAAAAAGTATATCAGTGAAAATTTTGGCTTGCTCAAACAAACTGACCACTCCAACAACTGCATTCAAATATAACCCTGTGTGCAGATATAGGTTATTTGTAAAATCTGTGTCAGAAAATGGCTTCTTTCTGTTCACAGTCCACAAGCTCTATGAGATTAATAATACAATGCTATTTTTAGAGCCAGGCATCTTTATTTTATATTATCACACATTGCTAGGGTGTTAACTTGATTAATCATAGATGTCCTAGCAGAAGTAGGCTAAGCTTCTTGTGTCTTCACCTATCAGGGTTAACTGCCATGACCTGTAAGGGGTTAACTGCCATGACCTGTAAGGGGTTAACTACCATGACCTGTAAGTCAAGAATCGTAAGAAGTCACCTGAGAGAAAGGAGCACCTCCGCAATTACAAGCCTGAGTATATAAACATATTAAAGCTGTTTAACACACACATTAATTAGCGCATACAGTTTGTTGGTGCAGTTACAGCAATCAACCAGGATGGTATAACTACAGCCATTGACCAAGATGGTACTAAAGCAATTGACCAGGGTGGTATAACTACAGCCATTGACCAGGATGGTATAGCTACAGCCATAGAACAAGATGATATAACTACAGCCATTGACCAAGATGGTACAACAACAGCCATTGACCAGGATGGTATAACTACAGCCATAGAACAAGATGGTGTAACTACAGCCATTGACCAGGATGGTATAACTACAGCCATTGACCAGGATGGTATAACTACAGGCATTGACCAGGATGGTATAGCTACAGCCATAGAACAAGATGGTATAACTACAGCCATTGACCAAGATGGTACAACAACAGCCATTGACCAGGATGATATAACTACAGCCATAGAACAAGATGGTATAACCAAAGCTGTGACCAAGGTCAATGGACAAGCATCTTTCAAAGATCAAATAACATAGAACCCCCAATTGATTGACCAATTAAGCATCAAATCAGACACCAACTGGGAAAGGTTTTCATATTTGGAAGGATTTAAGCAAAGGTGGGATTTAAAATTTTATAGAAATATAACAACAATAAAATATTTACTTGTCCATAATGCATCAGTTAAGTTTATTATAAAATTATAATAAATTATTTAGTGTTTGATTGAGCTACACCACCTTATAAATCTTATAAAATTTTGACATCTGTTAATAGTTCTCATAAACAGCTGATTTACTGAGTCCCATATGAAGATGCTAGGGAGCAAAGACCATAGTCATCGGCTATCGCCATAGTCATCGGCTATCACAATTGTTATCACAATATAATGCTTATGTACACATATATTATTGTTATTTAAAAATTGAACTGCTTAAAGGGGTGGGTTATATTATATTTATTATAGCACCATTAAATGTAATTTTTGCCACCACGGAATAGAAAAGAAAAAGTACAGCTTGAAAACTATAAGCAGCACACTTAAAAATGGACCGGGAACAATGTGTGTCAACTATCATTTCATTTGTTTTGGACTTAAAAATCAATAATGTAAAATTTTAAACTCAAGACACAATATATTTATAAATCAAAGCCTATGTTATTGCTTAAATCTTTCAATTGGTTCTACTGGAATTTTATGAAATCTATGATTTATGAAAGGGGCCCGGTGGTCAAGTGGCAGAGCGCTCGACTGGCGTACCGAGAGTCACGGGTTCGAGTCTTGGTGAAGGAAGGGTCTTGTTCCCGAGGCTAAAGGGCGTCCCTGAGTCCACCCAGCTCCGAATGGGTACCCGACATCAGTTGGGGAAGTAAAGGCGGCTGTGCAATGTGCAAACCACACAATCCCCTCGTATGCCGTGGCTACAAAAACTTGTGAACGCTGCTTCACTTGCCCCTTAGGCCAGCATGGTCTGAAAGGGGAACCTTATGGTTTATGAACTCAACATAAAAAATATTTATAAATCAAAGCCCATGTTATTGCTGAAATCTTACAATTGGTTCAACTGGAATTTTATGAAATGCATGGTTTATTTTGTATTATGATCTTTAACAGGGCCGATATAAAAGAGACTAAATGGATTATGGAACTCAAGTTGTCCACTAGCGTCTTTTTCATGGTGCCAATACTGATTCTACTCACTACTGTTTTTTTTCAAGTAATCATTATTTTTTTGTCTCTCCTTCATCCAAATAATTAAGATAGTGTCCTGCTATTTACTGCTTGTTTATCCATTGCATGACTTAGAAATGATTTCATTATAGTTTGATTAATTATAAAAGAAATACTCAATCAGTAAAAGAGTCTTTAAAAATTTGTGTGGGCTGCTGGCGATGTTTTCACTGCAATGCTCAACAAATAAATAAATTATATTTATTGAAGTATAGATGCAGGCAGTACAGAATTAATATTTTTAATATTTAAAAAAAAATTAATGTATATGAATATATAATATGTAATACGGTTTTTGATTCGTAACACTTAACTTTATGGTGTTTATAACAAGATATTCTGCTGTTACCATCTTTACCTATGATTAAAAACAGCTAGTGAGGCATTTCATCATATTTTAAAAATAAAAGCATGTCACAAATTCTTTTAACAGAACAAAGTTTAAATTGTTTCATATAATAATTTTTTACAATTAATATTTTAAGTTAATATTTTCATGGATATGATTTTTTTAAGTATTTTTTGGCATTTAGATTTTGTAATCAAACTTAGATTAAGTTAGTATATAGTATATAGTGTTCCCATTCAATTTAATACTTTTTAAAATTTGCTTAAAAACATGCCAGATTTTAAAAAATAAAAGAGAATATGTTAAAACTTAATTTCAAAATATACAACAGAATTGTTTAAATGTTATCATAATTTCAGAGAGGTATCTTGAGAAATAACTGTTTAAAAAACATATTCATTTATAAAGATAGCATATAAAACATTTTTTTCAAACATTTACATGAATTTAAACAAAAACCGGAAAAAAATTATCCATTTTTCAAACCTCCGTATTTTCAGTTTTAACCATTTGATAGTCACCTGAGGCTTTCAGTGCATCTGGAGTGTCATTGTTCTGATAGATATAGGAGCCCTCCTGAAGGGTTTTCTTCTTTCGTTTCTCTAGAAACATCCTGGTCTGGACGTAGAGGATCCCAATGACCAGGGGGATGGGTGTGAACAAGGCTGAGGCCACCGGAGCCACAATGCTGGTATCTTTATCTGGTCCTAACAACGACATGCGCAGCAGCACGATGGGTATGCCAGTGTTTTGAATTCCTGTCTCGACGGCTATGGTGATGATGTTGACGTTACCTTGACGGAACAGACAAGCGACAATGCCGCCCAGGAGAAAGCCGAGATAGGGCAGCAGTGCAGCGGCCAAGAGGACTTCTCCACTGAGGAGAGAGAATATGTACAAATTTGCATACACGCCAACGGTTAGTACAAATACGATGAACACAAACACTATGTATTTCACAGCATTCAGCCACATCTTGGCCACTTTGGGGAATTTCCTCTGTAGCAACAGGCCGATGAGGACTGGGACAATGATGCCGAGAAGAGAGAAGAAGATGTTCTCATAGGGTATTTGGACATTTCCTTGATTGTACACCACCTTGCCAAGTGTGAATAGCCACATTGGTAGAAGCCCTGAAAGAAAGGTTTCAAAGTAAACAAAGGGGTAGCCTAATATGATGGTAAATTAAAATAATGTAAGGATACTTCAGAGAGATGGAACAAATAATACAATTAGATTCAATGTCAAGCAAATCAGATTTAGTAACTGTACAGAAGTAGAAGTCTCCAACAACAGTTTATGGAAATTCCTTTATTTCTTCTTTTTTTTAAAAGTTACAATACATTGTTCATTGAAATAAAACTTATCATTTATACTTGCTAACAACTCAACATAATAATAATATAACAAACTTGGTTTATTATTGATATTTTCTTTATATCAGTTTATTTTGCAACTAAATAATTCTTATATTTAAATGCTCTTAAAATATAAATCATCCAAGGTACCTCCATAATTTCCTGTCTGTTTCAATTCAGTATGCTTACTATTGCTAGCTAATAAAAACAAAATTACAGTAGTAATAAACCAAAGCCTGTTCCCTTACCTAGTGCTGCTATAGTACTGATGAGGGTCATGGTCACACTAAGACTGACATTGCCACCTAGTAGATGAGTGTAAGCATTACTAGCAGAGCCCCCTGGTGCACACCCCAGTGCAAAAAAACCCAAAGCAATGCCAGGGTCTAGCTTTATACTGCTGGCTATGCCAAAAGCAATCTGAAATTACATAACCATTATTGCAACGTAACTCAATTTTTTAATACAATGTACATATATCCATTCTATTTAACATCAGTTAATATTTTGCGAATAATCTTTCTCTGATTACTTGCAAAGATATTTTTTTTAAAATTACTTAAGTCATTGCTGTAAACTTTTGAATTTCCTTACCATAGGCATAATCAGAAACTGACAGCATAAACCTATTGCTGGTGCTATGGGGCGCTTCAATTCTGTTTTTACCACATCAAAATCAATCTGTAAAAATCAGATTAAGAATAACCAATAAATGCTAAGTAATCAAAGCAAAAATTGGATTTCCTAAAGCCACACCTTTATTCCTGGATTACCGTACTAGTAGGTAACTCAAATAAAAAATCCATTTCGATAAAAGTTATATATTAGTATCAAACATTTTGAATTTATTATTAAAATTATAAGTATTTGAATTCCTGACCAAATAATCAAAATCCAAACACTGAAAAATTTAGCAACCACACTAAATTTAGCTTAGAAATCATTCAACTAATACCTAAAAATGAAAAAAACTAACATTTTCGCTTGTATTTGACCCAACTCTTCAGATTAGAAGGCAAGCACTTGCCTTCATTTGACCAATGCCATTTTATGTTTTATAGTAAAAATTTCAATAATTTTATTTAATTTGGCTCATTGGATACCTGGAATTAACAAATATTTGGGGAGTTGATTTCAGTTGATACTTGTTTGAAAGATTTTTTACGGGGAAAGCTCATGAGTATCATGGTGAATGCTTGCGACTGATTCAAGAAGGTAATGGTGAGAAGGGATAATGAAATTTAAGGAAAATGTATTTGTCATGGTAGTGTGAGCTTCCACTGTATTCATTTAAAATGTAATCAATTCAAGTCCACGTAAAGTGAATTTTAAAATAATAATAATTCAAAATTGTTCCTTCTGTAACATCTATTATCACAAATGAATATGTGAGCCGAGTTTCAGCTCACAAGCTAATCAGGAAGTGGGGTAACTTTGTTGAAAAGATTTCTTGCAGACAGACATACAGGCCAGTGAGTTAAATAAAGGAGTGGAAAAATTACAAATCATTATTTTCAGCAGGGGTAAGCAAATTTGGATCATTTTGTGCAAAAGAAGGATCTCTACTTTTTTCAATCTACAAGATGAGATGCATTTATTAGTCAATTATTTTTAAATTTTGGTCTTCACTATGCCAATGAATGTTGCTCTGATTGTCACTCTGGCACCAGCCCCACGGATAGGCGGCCCTTGATAACAAGTTTAACAAATATATTAATGAATAAGACTAGACTTGTAGTTTAATTACTTTGAAAATATATTTTCGTTATTCATTAGACAAGATTAATATAAAGTGTGTCGTACAATATTGCAAGCAATTTGGGGACTCACTTTTTCCTTCAATTTTTACAAATTATAAATATTTCCATATTTTTCATATGTTAAATTTTTTTTAGACCTTCCTCTTTTTTTTAAATTGTAACTCCAGTTAGTATAATCTCACCTTGGCTCCCATTCCAATGTTTGTCATCACAACTAATAAAATAACCACCACATTGAAGGCAATGTCAATGGGCCTCTCTCTGCGCTCCACATACAACTTGTAAGTAAGGTCTTGAGAGTCACATGATTTGACGGATGACACAGATGAATTATTGCTATTGGTTGCAGTGCAGAAATAGAGTGTAGCTCTGCCGGGAAGGTTGCCTTTTATTGAAATATTAACAATTCCAGTTGGCTCAAGGGTGAAGAACTCTGATTTTCCCTTTAGTTCAGCAATCTGAGAACCATCAAGCTTTGCAAATATCGACCATCCATTCCAACCAGTTTGAGGAAATTCAGATGCTGTTTTAGAAGCAGAAGCTGCTTCATTCTTGCTGAACGTTACGTTGTTAAGGAAAGAAAAGTTGAACGATAGAGTGGACGTTTCCTCTTGGATGACAGTGTATGGAAACACATGGCTGGTCTCCAGATGAAATGGCAGTGAATTGTTGCTTGCATCGAGCTGTGATTCAGCAATTACAAAGCATAACTGAGTTAAAGTTAATAGAGCACATACTGGGAACAGCAACATTGTCAGTGGGTCATCACTCCTCAACATCCATATGTTTTAAAGGCTAATAAATCTAGAGAGAATAAAAAAATTGAATGTTTCGCACAACTTCAATTCTTATCTATTACTGCCAGTGTTTTGTTTAGATGTAAAAATTATTTATGTCAATGTTAATGTCGTGTTTAATTTTTTTTTAAAGTTAATAACAATGAAGTCGTCTAATTGCATTGTAAGTGGCTTTTTTACAGCAAAAAATTTGTTAAAGAAATAAATACCATCAAAGGAGGTAAATTCAAATTAAGTCTTAGTAAACATAGCTTAAAAGTTTTTATTTAAAAAGGAACTCATGAAATTATTGATTTAAGAAGTAAATCCAACAAAATTAAAATTGTTTTTTTTTAAATTTCTGAACTGAACAAGTTTTTGAATGAAGCCTAGCACTAAAAAAAACCATTAATTAATAGAATAGGTCTCTGCACAGACCATAAATGTTGCTGTACATCAGCTTAAAATTTAAAAGATGCCTAAAGCTTTTTTTTGTGTGCATATTACAAGTTGCAATAATTCAATTCATAATCATTAAAAGATTGTATTCGAAGTTAAGGAGTAAGAGAAATACAGTATTTGTATAAAATTAAGATTCCTTAAAACAACAAAAAAAGCTAATTCATTTTATTTTATCCCATTTTATTCTCAATATTAGTACAGTCAAAAAAACAAATTTAGGCATACTAAATTAAACTACGGTACCCGGTATAGTATATAATTTTCAAGATGCAATGCTCATTTTTGTATTCTGTACGACAACTATTATTTCAATAAGAAAGTAATTTAATTTTTTTTTCGTAGCAATGTCTTCTTTTGCTGGTTGTCACTATAGAAGCTCCAATATTTTATAATAAATACATTTTTTAAACACAAATTATAATTATAATATTTAAATTTTTAAAAAAATTAAATTATTAAAATGAACGACATATGTATATTTGAATCAACTATAAGACCTATAGCCCCTACTGGACTGCTTGGATTTCACCGCAGCTAAGTGTTTTTTTAATTATTATTTCGTGTTATTCGTTTCATGTGTACTATTTGTCCGTTGAGGAAGGCTCTTTGCCAAAACGTTCGCTGTTGTGTTACGTCTTGTCAGGCCTACTAATACCCTGTTTTTTATATTATAAATTTACCTATTTAAAAGCCTGATTGCAGTCTCACCCCCATTACTTTATTTACTTTAACCTTTTGACTGCTACTTAGTGTTTGTGTTTTGTTTCATTTTGTTATTTTCATTCCTATATTCCTCTCACTTCTCCATTAGCCCTTCCTTTTACTTGACCACTATGCCTTCTGTCAAATGTACTATGAACCAACTGAGATCCTTCATTTTAACTGTGTTCAGTTTACTAACACCTGACTTAGGCAACGATTGCAAAGACCTGGCCTTTAACCTCTTTAAGAAAACCAGATACACTGTTCATCTCAACTTTCTTAATAATTGCATTCGCCTCCAATTAATACCCAAAGGCTTTACCAGCATTTTTAACCCAGCATCCGCTTCTTTTAATTCTAAAGATAAATCTAAACTTTTATCACTTGAGAGAAAAGTTGCTTTTCAACGCATGCGTCTTCTCGTATACACTCACAAACGGGATATCGCTTATCTCAGCACCCAGATATACAGACTTGAAGACCGTATAAGATCCAAGTTACGTGATAACCACTTGGCACTTAACTTCATTAGTCATTATCCACCAACTCAACCGGGATCTATATCTGTTTCTATCAACTAACAAAAAGAAGAAGCTTGGTAACCTCAAACCTCAAGTTATACCTCAACAGACCACCACTAACAAGAATTTAGTAATTTGCATACCCCCTGATTTACCACTCTCAGAGAATGAAAGATCCCTTCTATCTAAGGGTCTTAAATTCATTCCTCTTACACCATCTTGCGACCGTTTTCAACTACAGAGCGATTCTCAACGTTTTTTCCGCGCTCTCAGACTTCAGTTCCATTTTGCCGGGAAAAACAACACGCTTCCGGAGGATGAATTATTCCCATTCCAAAAACAAAGGAAATCTACTTGGACACCACCGCCTGGTCAATCCAAGGCTCTGGACTTATACATCAAAAGCACAGAGAATGAAATTAAAAACCTTTTGTTACCTCGACTCCATCAATCCAACCTTTCTAAAGTTGAGTCGAAAGCCTTGTCTCTATTGCGCAGCCGTAAAGACATTGTCATCAAACCGGCCGACAAAGGCGGAGCCGTCGTTGTATGGGATAAGGAGTTGTATATTAAAGAAGCTCAAAGACAACTGGAGGACACCCAGTTCTACCAACAGAGAACCACAGATCCCATCATTAAAAACAACACGGTGGTTAAAAAGACCATCGATGAGTTGATAACAGAATGCGCTCTACCTCAATCAGCGTCCAGGATGCACATTTTTGACAGTGACCTGGGTAAGCCATCTTTTTATCTCCTTCCTTAAATTCACAAGGATGGTAACCCTGGTAGACCTATTGTCTCTGCGTGTTCTTGTCCAACAGAACACATTTCTCAATTCTTGGATGGTGTCTTCCAACCGATAGTGGCATCCCTTCCTACGTACATTAAGGACACCAACCATGCCTTAGGGACATTCGACTCTCTGAGCATCAATCCAAACGAAAAGCACTATCTGGTCCTCCTTGATGTATGTTCCCTCTATACATCCATTCCCCACAACGATGGCCTTCTGGCTGTGCAATACTTTTTGGACAGACAACCTCACCCCAATATACCTACACACGCCTTACTACGGTTGGCGGAATTGGTCCTAACCCTCAACCAGTTCAATGGCCATTTCTTTGACCAAATCAGTGGGGTCGCCATGGGGACTAAAATGGGACCAAGCTATGCTTGCTTGTTCATGGGCCATTTCGAGCACAGAGTGGAAAAAGAATACACTGGTCGCCTCCCCGAATTCTATAAGAGATATATTGATGACGGCATTGGGGTAACTCATATGGAAAGGAGTGAACTTGACACGTTCATCAACTTTGTTGATTCTTTCCACCCCTCCATTAAGTTCACTCACACGATTTCCGAACTATCGGTTAATTTCCTGGACATTACTGTAACTCTCCATAAAAACTGCCTCCTCACTTCGGCCTACTTCAAACCTACGGACAGCCACTCTTACCTACTCTATCCCTCATCTCATCCCAAATCCTGTAAGGATTCTATTCCCTTTTCACAACTTCTTCGCCTCCGTAGGCTGTGTCAATCTAATGAGGACTTTTTGGAAAAGGCGTTGGAAATGATGGAGTTTTTTAGACAAAGGTCTTACCCTGAAGCTATACTTCAATCTGCACTTCAGGGAGTTAAAAACTTCACTCGTGCCGACGCCTTTGTATCACGCTCCAGTGATAGTAATGAAAGGAGCAAATTGGTGCTCACATACCATCCCAACAACATGAGAGCCAAGGAAATATTTTTGAAAAACCGCAGGATCCTCCTTGCGGACCCTGAGACAAACAACATATTTTCCACCCCACCCCTCATTGTATTCAGGAGGGACAAAAATCTGCGAGACCTATTGGTTTGTAGCCGTCTGCTTATTCCGTCCTCCCATCTGGGCACCAAGCCATGTGGTCGTAATCGCTGCAAGACATGTCCCTTTGTTACCCAGACGGACCAGATTGTCTTCCCTAAGGGGGTATTCAAGATTAGGAATGGCTATCTTTGTACCAGCCGCAATGTGGTCTACACCATTGTGTGTAAGCGCTGTCCTTTGAAGTACATTGGTGAGACGGGGAGGTTACTCTCGTGCCGCATCGCTGAGCATATACATGCCATTAAACAAGACAAACAATGTCCTGTCTCCCGACACTTCAATGGACGTGACCACATGGGCGTCGATGACATGTCTGTCACCGCCTTGGTTTCCTGTACAAACACACCCGGCCGGTCAGTCTGGAGAATAGACTAATCCATGAGTATGGGACTCTTACACCACACGGGATCAACGTTATGTTCGCACTGACAAGCTGATTGATTGGCCACACCCACCCTATCCTTTCCTATATAAGCTCTTACTTTTCTCTCCTTACCTTATCCCTACTGGACTGCTTGGATTTCACCGCAGCTAAGTGTTTTTTTTATTATTATTTGTGTTATTCGTTTCATGTGTGTACTATTTGTCCGTTGAGGAAGGCTCTTTGCCGAAATGTTCGCTGTTGTGTTACGTCTTGTCAGGCCTACTAATACCCTGTTTTTTTATATTATAAATTTAGCCCCACTAGGGCTGTTGTTCCATTCCTGTATGTCTATGCTACCCCGCTCCCACTTTTCTGTGTTTGCTTATCACTAGTGTTACCCTACACCAGGGGTGGGCAAACTACGGCCCGCCAGAGTATATTATGCGTCCCGTAAGCCTGTACATGTTGCGATCTTATGTCGTTGTTAATTTTTTTTGTTCAGAATTTTTTAAAAATTTTACCACGAGTATTTGATTCGAATCTAGGGATATTAAATCGGTTTTATGGTGCGAGAATCGATTAGTGATCATTAGTCATTATTTGTTAACATTCTTATTAGAAACTGCTTTTCTGCTCAACCGGAAACTGGCTTTTGATTACGATATACATATTGGCGATTCTGTAAAAAATTTAATTTAAAAGCGAATAGACGTTGATTTAACGAGTGCCGCAAAAAAAAGAAAGATTGAAGATGAATGTTGTGTTTTTAATGATGAATGGACCGCTAAATATTGTTTCACGACCGTTGGGAGCAAAACAGTCTGCTTGCTGTGCTGTGAGTGAGTAAGCATCTATATGGAGTGCAACCTAAAAAGACATCACCAAGCAAAACATTTTGATTTCTGGAAAAATTTTACAAACGAAGAGAGAATAAAAAGAACCGGTAAAAAAACAAGTTTTTGACTATAAATCCTTTATGTACGAGCCATAACTAAAAGAATGTTCATTATAATACGCAACGCAAGACAATCCAAAAAATACAAAATTTTAGTTATGTCTCGTAAAACGTATTTAATATAATGCGCACCGATCGGGAATATGTTTATAAAAAGTATTGTCAATATAATACGCACCAATTCGCGCAACAGGAAAGTATTTATAAAAAGGTCGTTTAATAAGCATCACAACACTCTATCTCAAAAATTTAACATGATACATGTTACATAGAGATAAATAAAATAATGTAAAAATTCAATAATTTAATTACAGTACATGCGATCGATCTAAAATTTTGATACTTCGCTTTTATCATCGGCACGAGTCTGCCTGCAAAATTTCAGCTCGCTAGCTTACAATGAAGTGGGTTAAAAATCGATCCAAAGTTTTTTCAACAAGCAAGCAAACAAGCAAGCAATCAACCAGACACCACGAGTTAATATAAAGGATTTAAAAAGGAAATGCCAGGAGTTGGTTAATAATTTAAAGAAGCAGCAAACTGTTTTCACCAAACAGTCTTAGTCTTTAATACAAGATGCTGCAACAGAAGCCAGTTTGATGCTGTCCCATAAGATCTTAAAACGGAACAAGTATTTTTCTGACAGCGAGTTCATCAAGGAATGCTTTTCAGATGCATCAAGCAATATAATATATGTCCAGAACAGAAAACAAAATTTGATAGCATTTCTATATCAAGGAGAACTGAAGACAGATGTTTTGAAAAAATAACTGGACTACTTTTTATTACAATTAAACTTAACTGTACTTAATATTTTATACTTAACTAAATGTCACACTAACACTACTACTACAGTTACAGTATTAGTAATACTACAGACCCACTACAGTACTACAGTGTAGTCTGAACTTTAAACTTAAACTATTATAAAATTATAATTATAAAAAATTGGTTCACTTCTTTTCTTTCGATTATGACGATTTGACTTTGGTTGGGTCGAGCATTCTGGACTGCAGAATAATATTTTAATTAACAATTATTTGCAGATTATTTTTTTCCTTCAAAATTAACATGTAAAAATGAAAAAGAAGAAGAAACAGGTAAATAAGGCAGAATCACAATAATGTAATATTAATATGGACCCATGATTATGAATTAAATCATTGTTTCTGGGTAAAACAATAGGCCGGCACTACGTACACCGCGGCGGTGAACCTAGCCAAAATACGAGCTTTGGGCTGGAAACACCGCGGCGGTGAACCTAGCCAAAGCATTGTGTCAGGGCTAGGTACACCGCGGTTAAAAATAGATCTTATATAAAAGTTAATAGAAAATGATACCTTACCCATAATAAAGCAAAGATGTGAATAAATTACGCATTAGCTAAAAAGTATAAGTTATTTGGCAATCTTTCTGTATTTACTGGTTTAAATTTGTAAGTGTGCTTAGTTGCTAAGGCTAAACTAAAAGCTATGGCTATGGCTATCACTTATCAGCAATACCAGTAATAATTTCATATTTTGTTAGAGTTATGTCCTTTATAGGGATAAGACAGTTTTATTGATATTGAATGATAATACCACAACACCTTGCCAAGTTTATTTAATTTTTATGTTCACCATGTACCTATTTAGTGATGTTTATAGGGGGGTCTCTGGAAGTTTGACAAGATGTTGACAAGGCGGAGGGGGGAGGTAAAAATCGCTTGCCAATACTCAAATTTCAAAAACTATTTAGATTTAAAAAGTGATTATAAAATTTCCATTCAACGCAAAATTTATGTTTCTGCAAAATGATACTCTATCATCTTCGACTCTTCATACCCCCCCCCCTATCTTTCTTCATTCAACGGCGACGAGGAACTCCACTATTTCTCTTTCAGGCTGTGGAAACTGATATAATTATCAACAAGTATCATTTTAACAAATACATTTTAAAGTTAAGATTATATACTAGTCTACTAGTGACAGTCTACCTGTACAAGTTATAACCCGTGCGTGTAGGCTATCTTATTTGTCAATCCAGTGAAAAAATGTCTTAGGGGCCGTCCATAAATAACGTCACGCGATTTTTGACGATTTTCACCCCCTCGTCACATGTCGTCATAAAAATGTAGCCCCCCCCCCATTTTTTTCAATATGACGTCACGGAGCTGCGCCCCCCCCCCAAAAAAAACAACAACAACCAACAACAACAAAAAAACAACGTATTTTCTATTTGAAAATGAAATAAATTAAAATCACTTTCTTCGCCTCTTACGTCTAAGTTAAACATTTGAATATTATGTAATTGTTAATATCTTTGAATGAATACACATTTTAAAAATAAAAATTGAAATTAATTTTCCTTTTCTTTTGGCGTGTGTGTTGTGTGTGTGTGGTGTATTTACCTATATTATTATAATGGGGGAGGGGTCGGGTGGAAAACAACGTGTTCTACACTTTTTTTAAAGTTAGCTAGTCAATGAGACAAACAGATAATCTAATACTAATACAATGCTTTTGTTAAACATAAAGGTCATACTCATACTCATAGCGATGGTGATAGAAACACCTTTACGTAGCCGTATGCAAGAACAAACTCATACCGATTCTCGTTCCCGTCTCGAATTTGGGTATGGAATGGGTCGCCTAAACTATCTACGAAATCCAACATACAATCATTTTTTAAAATTTAAAACTCTAACAAAAATGAAATACTTAACATAAATCCATTAAATATTAAAGCATGCATAGGCATAAGACTGTGTAGAAATAGATGGAGAGTCTGTAACACAAAAGATAAGACAGGCTTTTGTGGTGAATGCTTCATTGATACTTGGATATGCACGTAGTATAAAACACCATTTGCGAGCACCCTCATTGTGGTTTTAAAATTAAAATAATAACAATTTTAAAAAAAAATTCCATCACAGAGATTCGAACCCGTCACCACCAACGTAACCGCTAATTCACTGCACTTTACCATTCGCCTGGAACTGCTCATGAAATATGTTGGTTTTTAAAACTTATAACTAATTATGCTGGAATGGTGACCAAAATAGCTTTCTTAAACATTCAGTAATTTAACAATTGCATAGATACATAGATTATTTATGGTCTACTGTTTATTTGCATAGGGATGACACACTTTTAGCCTAAATATAGTGAAGTCGTCTCATTTTTTTTTAGCCGTGGTGTACCTAGGCCAAAGCCAATGGTTTAGCTAGGTACACCGCGGCGGTGTAAGCAGGTCAAGGACGACGGTTTAGCTGGGTGCACCGCCGCGGTGTCTGTAGACACTTCGAAAACAATACACCAATATCTTTGGTTATTTCAATAAGAAATTGAGATACAGTACTTTCGTCACTTTCGTAAGATTTCGAGAAATATAAATTATATGATAACTTAAAATAAGTCAGTTTAAGTTAAAATATATATCTGTATCATTTCATTTCACATTTAATCATCAAGATATTTTTATATAATACTTGTAATTATAGAAGGAACCAGTTAAAACTAATACTTCGAAAAGGTGATAATAAATGTATGAAATAAATGTATTTTGGTTATTAATTTTCAACTGCTTTGTACATACTAAGTTTCACTCACGGTATTTAGTCAAATATTTTGAAAATAAATAGTTTGACCGAGTTGTCTCCCATTCTGGGGGGCGGGATAATACTGTGAAAATGAAATTAATAAAAGGAGCACAATTTTATGTAGTTTGTAATTAATGTATAAATTTGCTTCGATAATCGAATGTGGCGAGAACTCTTTGTTGAAGTTCTTGGCTGAGCTTAATTTGAACCTATAATTTCATCGTATTTTCAACTATGAACTAAAATAAATTTGCCAAAATGTGTAAGTTGACTGAATGAAGGCATGTACTGAACTGTACTGTGCACTGTGCGGCACTGTCACTTACAAAAATAGATTTATATGAATCATATGATATAATAATATATTATTATCACTGTTATCAGTTCAGTGATAATCATAAAATTTAGGTTTTGATGGAGAAGCACAGCTGATGGAAATAGTTGACAGTAGTAATATTTCTAAATATCACAATAAAAAAATAAGGCATAATTTATTACTTTCTGTTCATCACTGTTATTGTTATGATTTTTTTTTAAAGTTTGATTTGACTTTGACAATAATTCTACAAAAGTATAAGTTTATTTCTTTTAAGTAGACTTAAATATGTAATTATAGCCATTATTATTTACATTATAGCATTAATTTAATTATATATTTTTCAATTATTCATCTGAGCACTTGATCATTTTTGTTACATTTGGCCTACATATACTGAACTGCATAGGCGTAGGATAATTTTTCTTTGTAAGCTTCAACTACTTCTTACACTTTTTATAGCTTTACTTATTTTTTTTCCTGCTTATTACTTTGTTGTTTTAGTTTTATAATTTATCACACAAATTGGATTTTATTATTTTGATTACATGTAGTTAATAAATTATTAATTTTTATTATGTATATCTTACGTTAGTATTTGGAAATTCTTATTAATAATTAATCCTTCTTCTTTGAAACACTTTGATGTTATGTCTTAAAATCTGCGAAATTAGTAGTAAATTGTAATAACAATGACACACATCACATGTTACAAAATAAACTATTTTAGTATATTATAACTATTACCCATCAGCTCTTAAATATTTTTTTCCTGATTTTTAATGGACTGTACATGTTTAAAATTGAGAAAATAGGGCAAAATCTATGTTGGCATAAAAATAAGTTGTTTTGCCAACTAAAAATTAAACTTAAGTCAACAGTACTGCTTTACATCTGGATGAGTTCACTTAAGAGAGACAGTGAAATTCTCTTTCTGGATTGTGTACATTTTGAAACTTATGAAATTTGCCTTCAAAGGTTGCATTTTTATGTTCAATGCAGCTTGAAAAAAAATTGTCTTTTAAAAATTAACTTTCCTTAAACATTCTTGGGCTATAGCCTACTTATTTTAAATGTGTTATGACCATTTTTGTATGCTACATACGATATTCTGAGTAATGTTAGGATTTTCATTTGATGAAAATAAGAAAAAAAGATGAACTCATAAAGAATATTTTTTTCTGAAATAGAAGAGACTGTTCAACAAAACAAAATTATGAGCAGAAGTCAAATTTTTCAGAATAAACTTTACCACTTTTTTATCACCACAGAGGAGTTTTTTTCTATCACTAAACTTTGCACAATGGCAGGTGGTTAAGAAGATCCTTATTCATTTCATTTCCAACACTTGAGCTGAAAGAAGTGGAAAGAAGTTTTAATTACTGACGCTTCAGCCTTTAAACCATGTATCCAAAATCTAATATCACAATATCAAGCACATACATTTTTATGAAACAATAGATCAGATACAATCTTATATTTTATCCACATTTTCACAAGTCAAATGATGTCTTTAGCTTCCGTCTTGTGCACATTTTTAATCTTTTGGCAAAAATTCATCACAAAGGTCGCAACATAATTCACTGCGATTTTTTTCTTAAACTAGTATGCTTCAGGACTTTTCAGAATTTGAATGTACAATACCCTCACTATACTTTTCTAATCTTTCTATTCAATGTTATAAAATTCTATCTCTTAATCCATCAAGTGACATTAGTATTTTAACATTTCAGACCATTAGACTGTAACACAAATGAGAAAACCAGAAGATGATTTATTGGAAATGGATGCTACCAACTAGCTACTGAAAAGTCCACAGCTTCATCATGTCATTCTCCTCAGTGCTGCCTGAGGATGAAGACTTTTTCAGAGCTCCTAACTATGGAGATGAACTAGGACTAGGAGGCCTTAGGAGAAGAACATACACAACGAGTGTTGTTAGGACCTCAGTATCTAGAGCACCCTAAGCCAGCACCCCCAAAAGATGACACAGTTTTTGCAGTTAAAGATGATGAAAATTTCTCAGTATTTGCTAAGGTATTTATATTTCTGCACTTTAATACAAAAAAAAATAGTCATGGAATGTGTACTGTGATAGTATTTAGAAAGGGATGAATGAAAATACATGTACTTCATCAAACTTTTTCAAGATTCATCTATTAAAGCGTTTCTTCCACATGGTATAAATTGTGATTTCTTGATCTTTTCATATCAAAATTTATTAGAGAATTATAATTATTTAAACATTTTAATTGACAAAGTATGATAATAAATTGGGAACTTATATAGCTGGGTATGCCAGCCAGAGCTCTTGGCTTACTGCCAAAAACTCGTGAGATAAAAGTACACATTATATTAAAAAACATTTTTAAATGAACAAAACATTTAGAATGACATGCCAAGCCTACTGCACACAGCAGCAATGTGTATTGGTTAAAGAAAGGTAATATTGTCATATCGTTTATAAATTTTAATTCATTTGAATTTGCTTAACTTGCAACCATTCAGGGACGTGACTACGAGCCAGTTTATGTTACACATGAATACACAGAACAAGAAAAAGATACTCTCAACACGTATGAAAGTTGTGACTACTTACCCAATCACAGCCATATATTTAAGCACTGGGTGAAGAGGCAGAACATCTCTGAGTAAGTAAAATACAGATTAAAAAATACATCATGAATAACTTTTACAATGCTATTATACTAATTTTAATAGGAAATTTGGTTTCCCAGTTGTTAAGATAAAATTTATTGGGAATTGAAATACATGTAATTTTTTTTTAAATACATTTTTAAATGTGCTATTTGTATATACATTGTAATTTCATTTTCAATCAGGTCTACTATCATAAGATTTTTCATCTCATTTTCTACTCTAGATGATTATCTAGTGAAGATCTTAATAAATATTGCTTTATTTTCATTTCTGTGATGATTTTTTCTATAATGTATTGATTGGTAAAATTTTGAAATTGATTGTAGTCTTGAAACAGATCGATGGGTTATGATCGGCCTGATTGGATTTGTCATTGGAGTTGTCTCATTTTTTCTCCATCAACTTATTGAAAGAATTGATCATCTTAAGTGGAGGATCACTAAAGATTTGCTCAATGTAAAATTCATTGCTACTTAAAATGCTAATTAATATTTTTTCAATATTAAATATTTATCAAACTAATTTGTTGTTTTCTTTAAAGTAAAATCAATGTGCCTGCCAATATCTTCAGTAGCATGTTTTTTTTGTTTTTTTTTAAATCAAACTTTTATTTGAAATGTATTAGTACCATTGTTATTAACACTAACTTTTTTGGTTTTTTCCAGATTTTACAAAAAATTACATGTTTATTAAATTTTATATTTTATAGTCACCATTATTAATTAAAATCCCTTAAAAAAACTCATATCTTTTTGATTAAAGAAATTTTTGTTAAAAAACTATTTTTAGTTACTGTAACTCAAATCTACCTACATTGTATATAGGCTAATAAATACATTAAACATGATCATAAGGAATAATTAAAAAAAGTAAATTTAAATTTCATTTCTCTCCTTAATTTGAACATTTTTTTCCCTTTAACAGGATGAAAGAATCTGGGAGGGATGGTTGTTCTGTGCGGGATACAGCATGTTGTTTGCTGTGTTTGCAGCAACTGTTGTTGTGGTTAGTTTTAGCATGTTGTTTGCTGTGTTTGCAGCAACTGTAATTGTGGTTAGTTTTAGCATGTTGTTTGCTATGTTTGCAGCAACTGTTGTTGTGGTTAGTTTTAGCATGTTGTTTGTCGTGTTTGCAGCAACTGTTGTTGTGGTTAGTTTTAGCATGTTGTTTGCTATGTTTGCAGAAACTGTTGTTGTGGTTAGTTTTAGCATGTTGTTTACTGTGTTTGCAGCAACTGTTGTTGTGGTTAGTTTTAGCATGTTGTTTGCCGTGTTTGCAGCAACTGTTGTTGTGGTTAGTTTTATATCTTTAACGTTATTAACTTTTTCATAATTTTTTGACAGTTACAAACCATTATAATGATTGCTTTAGAAATCAACTTAGCAATGGAGATTATAAGTACTGACAATTATCAATTGCAGCTTAAAATTGAATTTGATCTCAAAATTGAATTGCTTAAGGTTTATAAGTGAAGTAATTACTTAGGTTGACTGAAACTAGGTATTTTTTTTTAAAGTATAATAAATTATTTTCTTAACACTTAAATATATCCTTTTCCACCATAGTCTTTGTTTGATGCAAGACAATCTTCACTCTAACTCCAACATTAATTTTTTAAAATCATAACTGGAATAAAGTTGCTCTTGACTTTTTTGTCAATCCTGTCTTGTTTTATTCTGATTTTTATTTCAGTCTTTGTGAAAATTAGAACACTAAAAATTATTAATTCAGCACTAGAATATTTTACCTGTTTTTGCCAATAGTACATATTTATATATCTTTCTTGAAATATAAGCAGCGTTTAACATATTGACAAAAATAGATTTCTTTTTTTAACAGTTTTGGCGTCCTAGTGCAGGAGGATCAGGAATGCCAGAGGTCACTGGCTATTTAAATGGAACACAGATTAGAAGCATATTCAGCGTAAGGACTCTATTTGCTAAATTTCTTTCCTGCGTTGCAGCTATTGGCTGTGGAATGCCTATAGGTCCTGAGGGACCGATGATCCACATGGGGTAAGACTGAGCAAGAAATATTTAAGTTATTCTGATCTTTTCTGTACAATTATTTTAATTTTACTTCATTTCTAATTGAACGTTTTTATAGCTAATGGTCTTTAAATTATACTATTTGATACATTTTTCTTCTTTTGTATGCAAAGAAATTTATATTTTTTTAAAGATGTTATTTACATATTATATATAGACATTATTTAGATATTTTACTAAGTGTAACATGATATAAGAAGGAAAACGTGTGTAATAATTGTTTTTCTTTTCCTTTTTATTGTTTCAAAGTGCAAGCGTTGGTTCTGGATTAAGCCAGCTGTCTGGATATTTAAAAAGAATCAATCTTCCTTTTTTTGAAAGGTTTAAAAACCCAGAAGACAAGTAAGATTTATGTTTATGTTACAAGATTTTCTTATGCAGAGTTAAATTTTAAATAATTTACAAAAAATACACATTAAATAATACTAGAGCAGTGCGGCCCCAACCAGTGCCCATCAAAGTGTATTTACAAGTTTATTTATTCCTTCATAACTCAGAAAAGTTCTTGGTACTATTGTCAATATTTATCTATACACAATATATAATTCACCAGAACAAGAATAAGTCGTGTGCAAATAAGCAGGACGAATGACCCTGGCTGGGGTCAACCAATCACAATTTATGGTTGGCAAGCAATGGTAGTAAAGGGTGGGGTGGGGGGGCAGGTAACAAAAACGGCAGTGCGAATATCTTGAGACCAACAATGTGTCGGTGATCCCCCCCCCCTCAAAGTTCGCTTGTATTGTTTTCATTTCTTCCTGTTGCTGTTTGTGTCCCCCCGTTCTTTGCACTATCTATGAGCAAGTCTGCGGCGTGTGCTACACCGCGGGTCGTATCTAGTTGTAATAAATTTGCTGACTTACCTCATTTCAAAGTCTTCAATTTTTCATGTATAATTCTTGCTATATTATGTTCAACAGCATTCATTTGTTGTTTTTATTATTTTCCTTTCTACAGGCGTAACTTCATAACAGCTGGTGTTGCAGCAGGAGTCTCAGCTGCTTTTGGTGCTCCAGTAGGAGGGCTGCTGTTCTGTATGGAAGAAGTGTCTTCCTTCTGGACCAAAACGTTAGCCTGGCAGATCTTCTTCTGCTGCATCATAGCAACATCGACATCTGATATTTTTAACTCCGCCTTTGAAAGGTTTCAGATCATCGGAATGTTTGGAGAATTTAGAACAAGTCGTTACATTCTATTTAATGTAAGTTAATAGTTAAGTTGGATTTGGTTTCTTGAATGTGATTGATTTAATTAAATAAAATTATTTTCAAAATTTAACTTAGTTTTTAAAAAAGAACAAGATTTTTTTTTGGGCACCATAATTACAGCATATATTTGAACTCATGGAGCTAGGGGAGTTATTCATTAATTTTTTATTTCATTTGGTTTGAAGACTACTGGTTAAACAATTTGATTTTTTTTTATCTAGAAAACATTTCATCAGAATTTTCATTCAAACATTTAAAAAAAAAGTAAATTAAAATGTTGTGTCTCCTTTAATATGTATCCTTAATATAAGCAATTTATCACCTCTGTTAGTTTTAGACTAGTTGTGTATAGCTATTAAGTTATCTTCAGTAATTTGGTTGACACAATACATACATTGTGAGTGAATTTATCTTCTGCTCACTACAGGTAGATGAAGCTGTTGATATTAATATTTTAATGTTCATTCCATCCGTCATCATTGGTGTTATTGGGGGTCTTCTTGGATCTCTCTTTACAATTCTCAATCTCAAAATTCATCGATACCGTAAACGAATCTTGGCTTCAATTAGTCGCCAGTGGGTTGTGAGACTTGTCCGTCTGCTGGAGCCTGCTCTTATTATGGTAAGACAATCCAAAATTGAAAAGATAGCTGAGATACATTTTAAATATTTATTGCGGTTGAACTATATAATATAATTCCAATGCCATGATAGGTGATTTGTAGCTAAGTAACTACCAATTTTTTAATATATACAAATGTTAATATAAGTTCTTATGCCTTTGTTAATGTCTCTGAGAGTAAATGGGTAATACAATTTTTGATTAAATTTATATCTCTTCAAACAGTTGATCATGAGTTCTTTCTCTGTGTTTTTACCAATGGCATTTTCCTGCATTCCATTTACTTGCATCAAAGGAGAAACTGGCATCCTTAGGTATCCATTTTATTGTGTTATGGTATTACATATAAACTTATGATCTAAAATTCTTTTTTATAAAGTTTATTTAATCTCAATTAAAATTGTGACATTTTAAAATTGTTAGTAAAAGTAAATTTAATTAAAATGAGGTGATATCAAAAAGTTTCCATGATCAAGGTTTAGAAAATTTACAGAAGTACAAGTTTGAACTTTGCTTTTTCCTCTTAGAAAATCGTTCCACAAGTGGTCCTAGATTTTCATCCATGCACATTGGACATTCTTATTTTTGAAGTTTTTAAAAAAAATTTATGGCTGCATTAACATATTTTGGGACTTCTTTGGATCATAACTTTGTATAAAATTTAATTCTTTGTAATAAAATTTGGGATTACAAACTTGGCAGTGTCTGTGTAGAAACACCTTCTTATCTCCTCAAAATATATATATATTTTTTAATGATATAATCAAAGAAACTATTGCTATAGTCAACGAATTACGTGCTACATTTAATGAGTTTAGCTTAACTTTATGAATATATTTAATGATAATTTGTAACCCATTTTATTAATTAATCAAAGTCGAATAAGATTGATTTCTTTTTCAAAGATATTTTAACGTTTGAACTGTTACAAAATGCAAAAACAATTTTTTAAATACCTTATGTAAATATTCCATATGTCTAAATTCTGTGTTTAGTGAGTACTGTGTGAATGATACTATGAACAAATACGACTCTCACTTTGTTGAAGAAAATATCTTCCACACCTGTGAAGTGGGGACGTATTATTTAGAGGGAACCACATTTGTATACAATGGCACTTATAATGAATGTAAGTTTAAAATATTTTTTATGTTAAATTCATTTTATTTGAATAGCTCTTACATATCTTCTAAATTAAAATATATTTTTTTCAGTTGTGTCATGTGTGTCTAACTGAGTAGTGTAATAAAACAAACCAGTAAAAACAAATTTTTTGACTATAAATCCCTTATATATGAGACATAACTAAAAGTATTGATTATGTTCAAATGCGACAAACCTTTACAGACTGAATCTGTCTTAACTTCCCTTTGCTTTATAACCCCTGGGGGGGGGGCGGTTGGGAGAGGGGAAAGGTCTGGTCACCGATCGCTGGACCGAGCTCAGCGTGACACGTAAAATGTAAACAAAAGCACGCCGGTACACCTAATTAAAACACGAGATGTGTTCACCGATGGCTGGTGTGAAGTAAAGTTACCCGTAAAATGTAAACAATAGCGACTTCTACAAATAGTTTTATATAGATAAACTAAAAATGCATTAATTTAATTATGGTACGTTCGATCGATCTGAAATTTTGATACGATGCATTGTTAGGTGACACGGGTCTGTGTGCCAAATTTCAGCTCGATGGCTTCACGGGAAGTGGGTCATTTTTTACTTTTGTTTTTCCACCCGCCCAAGTTAATATAAGGGATTTAAAAACAAAATTTGTTAGAAATTAAATTATTTTAATAATTAAATAATTTTTTTACATTTTTGTATGATCTATTTTATAAAAATATCATATTTAATTATTACTCATCAGATCTCTCCACCTTTCAATAAATTTCACAAGACTTATTTGAGAAAGTGTTGTTTTTTTTAAATAAAAAGTTTTTTTCAATAAAGCAACTCAGTAGGCTACACTGCATTTTAGTGTCAAACTCAAAGGCACCCGAAAACAATTTCGACTAATGGAGATTTCGAGTTAGGGAAAATGACGTAATAGGCGCAGATTAATCAAGGACAATGTTGATATTGAGAGAGCGGGAACAACCATACCGGCTAGAAGGCTTGACAGGAAAGAGAGGTGGTGTCTGATGTTTCATATGAAAGGAAGCCAACTTGCTATGACACAGCGACACAAGCCTGCGAGAGGAGACACCTTCCCTCCCCCACTTTACTCCCTCTACAGTGGGATGGGGGAAGTAAGATTTTTCTTTTTAAAAAGAGTCACCCCCGAATAATAACCCAAAAGCCTTCGAAAATTCGACTAAGGGAGGCTAGAAGCCAAAAATCTTCGATTTAAGGAAATCTAAAATACATTAGTCTTATGGAATTGGGCCGGGACCTAACAATTAATTTGATATAGGGAGATTTTCGACTTAGGGAAGTTCAAATTAGCTAAGTCCGACTGTATTTTAAAAAAAAATTGAAGACCTTTTCTTTTAAATAACTTTCACTTTCCCTCTTTTTTGTAGTATCTCTTCTGATCTTCAGCTCCAAAGATGAAGCGATGAAAACTCTCTACCTGCGCAATTCTCACAGGATGTTCAATTATGGGCCACTATTTGCCAGTTTGGCCATATATTTTTTCATGGTTTGCTGGTCTGCTGGCACATCTGTAGCTGCTGGTATCCTTGTACCCATGTTGTAGGTCTTGGATATTATTTTTTCTTTTTATACAATTTTAATGGTACTAAACGTTAAACTGACTAATAATTATGGTTATTTTACAAAAAAAGATAGAAAAATATAATTCAAAAAGTATATTATTTTTTATCAAAGCCTACACAAAATAGAGTAGCATAAGTTTTAGTATGAATTAGTGTGTAACAGTGAAGAATTAAAAGCATAAGATGAAACAAAAATTTTTTGCAATGCTACAAAAATAGCATTATATTATACCAGTAGTGTCAATACTTAACTTGTAAAATACAAAAATTTTAATTAATTTAAAAATTTGAACACATAAAAAGGATCCATACCAAAAAAAAATAAGGCACCTCTTTTTCCTCTTAGTTTGTCTATTACAATGTCATTGTATTGTCTAAACATCCAAATTAGCTGTAGCATTTTCCTGTGTGGGGGTTATTTAATTTAAACAGGAAATATTTTAAAAATCAGACATTCATTAAATTACAATAATAAACCAGTGAAATTAGATAATTATTACGATATTTTATATGTTGGCCTGCAGGATGATTGGAGCTTTGTATGGCAGGATAGTTGGTCTGGTGATGGTGGACATCTTTGGGGTCCACTTGGACGATGATTACTTAAGCTGGATGGACCCCGGGGCCTTCGCCCTGATAGGATCAGCTTCCTTTTTTGGCGGCGTGGCTCGACTTGCCCCAGCTATTACTGTCATAATGGTGAGATGAGTCATACACCATAGCTTACATCCCTTATAACTTTAGTCTCTACTAGCAATATTTTTGTCATATGATATGATCAACATTACATTCTTTAAAATAAAAATTTGCTAATATTTCCCTAGCCTATAATCTCTCTGGCTCTTACCCTATTAGCATAAGAGATTTTATTCTTTAATGTAAACAATTTTTTTGTACTCATAGACCAGTGATTATTATGTAATAGATAAAATGTATTTATGCTTTCTATATTAAATTTAACAAGTTTAGAACATTCATCTATGGTTTTTATTATTTCTCATAAAGAAAAAAAATGTTTCAAAAATTCACATTCAATATATGTGTTGAATGATAAATCTAAAAAGTATTAGGGTACATAGTTTTCATTTGATAATGATAAAATCATTGCATTAGGGTACATGAACATGGTTTTCTCCCCTTGAACTTGTATTTCTTATCTCAGATGGAACTGACCAATGACCTCAAGGTGCTGCTGCCCGTGATGACGGCAGTCATGGTGTCCAAATGGGTCGGAGATTTCTTCACGCATCCGTACTTTCATGCCTTGTTGGAACTGAAGTGCATCCCATTTCTGAATCAACATCCCCATGTCAGGATTGACACCACAAAGTAATGTGGCATTTTTAATGTCTCATCATATAACATTATTTCGTATACATTTTGTTAATGCAACAATAAATATATTACAAAGAAACCTGGAAACAGCAAACTGAACTGATGCTAATGCACCTATGCAATACATCGATACTCGAATAAAAACATCCTTGAAATAATAATCATGTCCGACCATGATATTGTTAGGGTCACCAATACAATAAAAACTAAAATTAATAAGATACCTAGAAGAATAATCTATCTTTGGAATAAATATAATTCAATAAAACTACACCAATCAGCGGCTAACTTCCAACAAAATTTCCTAAGTAAATTTAACACAAATAGCCCAGTAGAAGAAATTTGGAAAGATATAAAAAACAAATCTAAAAACTATAATGGATGAGAATGTTCCAACAAAACTAATATCAAATAAAATTAACAAATGCTGGTTCAATTCTAAATTAAAAAAGCTATACAAACAAAAAGAGAACTTATTTAAGAAATTTAAGGCTACCTATTCATATAGGATACACAAAAAATACTTAAAGATTAAACACTTGACACAAAAACTTAGTCGAAACCTCCAAAATGAATATATAAACAATGTAATTACCAAAGATAACAATAAAAAACTTATGGTCCTTTATCAAATCTAAAAAAATGGAACGTACAGGAATAGCCACACTAAAAGGCTCAAATAATAAAACCTATAATGATAATGAGACTAAAGCTAATATCCTTAACACATATTTTGCATCATCTTTTTCTGCCTCAGGCGACAAGGAAGTTTTAATAAATTTAAATAAAATGGAGGAAATAGGAAACATAACTGTAGATGAGATAGGTAAACATTCACTCCTAAAAAACTTTAAAATAAACAAAGCTACTGGCCCAGATGATTTGCCTGCAAGGTTATTAAAAGAACTAAGCAATGAACTGTCCCCAATCCTTGTAGTTCTCTTTCAAGCCTCTCTAAACCAGGGTAAAGTGCCCCAGGATTGGAAATTAGCTAACATAACTCCACTCTTTAAGAAAGGGGATAAATCAGACCCTGGTAATTGCAGGCCTGTATCACTCACTAGTATCACCTGTAAATTACTAGAACACATAATATATAGTAGAATAGTTCACCACCTTGACAAATATAATGCCCTATGCCCACATCAACACGGCTTTAGAAAAAACAGATCATGTGAAACACAATTAATAGGTTTAATAGATGAACTATCAAAAGGCTTAGACAAAAATGATAAAATAGATACAATATTACTAGACTTCTCAAAAGCATTTGACAAAGTTCACCACCTTAGTTTACTTAAAAAACTTAACTACTTTGGAATCTCAGATTCCTTACATCACTGGATCCAAGACTTCCTTTTGGGCAGGGAGCAAACTGTAATAATTAATGGATCTAAATCTGCACAAATAAAGGTCAATTCAGGAGTTCCACAAGGAACTGTGCTAGGTCCCTTACTCTTTTTAATATATATAAATGATTTACCCAACAACATCTCAACAGGAACAAAAGTTAGGTTATTTGCTGATGATTGTATAATCTATAGAACAATTAAATCAGAACAAGATAGCAAAATTTTACAAAAAGACCTAGATGAATTGATAAAATGGGAAACTAACTGGAGTATGAGTTTCCACCCAGAAAAGTGTCAACTGTCAAGAGTAACAAAGAAAAAGAAACAAATAAATTCAAAATATTTCATTCATGGAAAGGAACTAACCCAAACTAAAGATGCAAAATACTTAGGGGTCATAATAAATGAAAAATTATCATGGAATCCCCATGTCAATGAAGTTATTAAAAAATGAAACAAAACCTTAGGCTTTATAAAAAGAAACCTTTACAAATGTAATAAAGATATAAAACTAAAATGCTATCTCACTTTGGTGAGACCTGTACTAGAATATGCATCTTCTGTATGGGACCCATCCCCCAAAGAAAACATTGATAAGCTAGAACAAATTCAAAAAAGAGCTGCCAGATTCATTACTGGAGAATATTCAAAACTGACTATAGAATAATACCATTAGTTAAATCATTAAACCTTGAAACACTAAAGGATAGAGTAACCAAGAGTAAAGTAGTAATCATACATAAAGCAATTAACTCTAATTTAGAAATACAACACAAAGATAACTTAATACAACCCTCAGATAGACATAAGGATAAAAAACACCTTTCTTATTCCGTATGCAAGAACAAACTCATACAAATTTTCGTTCTTCCCATCCGGAATTCGGGCGTGGAATGGGTTGCCTGAAGAAACCAGGAAAGCCAACACTTTATCAACATTTAAAACTCTAATTAAGAATGCAGGACTAAACACAAACCATAGATAAGCGTAGGACGTATGAGCGTCTGAAACAGATAAGATAAGATAATACAACTCGCTGTCAAATTTCTACACTAATATTTACATTCCTAGTAGAAATGTCTACAACTACAACTTTATCATAAACCTCAAGCAATGGTTTTTATCAGTTTTAAAAAGTTAAAACATCTGTTAATATAAAAAAAAGAATGTCACTTATTACATCAATATAAATGTAAATCCACTGTCAATTTTTAAATTTTTTTTTGTATATGAATAGATTAATGATTTAGCCTTGACAACTTTTTTTCTCTTTCTGTCCCCTTCCTTCAGTGTGAAGCTTGACCTTTTCGCTGCAGAGGACATCATGGCTTTTCCAGTTGTCTCTCTTGAGCTGGTGGAGCATGTTCCAAAAATAGCACGAATATTATTGGATTATCAGCACAATGGTTTCCCAGTTATACGAAAGAACAGAGAAGGAAGAAGAATTTTCTATGGGTTGATGACCAGGTAAAGCAACAGGTTTGAAGTAACTGTAGATAATAGCTGAATTTCACTTATACATGTCGTTTCAAACAACTTTTGTTTACCAAAAACTACTGTTAAATTATATTTCTGTGTTGTTTTTTTTTGTTTACTTAATTTAAAAGAGAGAAGAACAAAGGGCAAAGTAGTTATAATACATAAGGCAATTAATTCTAACCTGGAAATACAACAGAAAGATAATCAAATACAACCCTCAGATAGACATAGGGATAGAAACACTTTTCTTCTTCCGTATGCAAGAACAAACACATACAAATTCTCGCTCTTCCCATCTGAAATTCGGACATGGAATGGATTGCCTGATCAAACCAGGAAAACCAACACTCTATCAACATTTAAAAACTCTAATAAAATGCAAGACTAGACATAAACCATGGATAAGCATAGGACACAATAATCTTCTGTGTAGAAGGAGCGTCTATAACAGATTAGATGAAATAGGAATTTTTAGAGTTATATTAACTCGTAATTGTATTGGTTCCAATCCTCTGAGGATAGTTATCAGGTCTTATTGACCGTATAATAAACTACATTTTTTTCACTGGTTTGAAACTAAAGCTACAAAGTTTTAAAAAAATTCCTGCTGATTTATTTTAGGTCTGATCTGTTAGTGCTGCTTGATAACCGTTCTGTCATGAATAAAGGTCCAATTGAACCTATGAAAGATGATGCAGTGGACATTGCATCCATTGAATATGATAAGGTCGGTTTATTTATTTTTGTATAGTTTCTTTGTTCTGAAATGTGTGATGCCAATTATTTTACACATTTTCTTTGAAGATTTCTATTTAGCATTGCCTTTTTAAAAAAAACATTGTTTTTGTCCTTGACTAATTTTGAAAAAGAAGCAATTTATTTACTGTAACTTAAATTGATTTGATTCGTTTTAAATTTGGAATCTTCCATTATTTTATCCTCTCAGGCAGAGAATATTATTGTTTCCATTACACTTTTTAAACCTATTATTTATTTCTTAGTTTATTACACTTTTCATATATCCGTTTTTTTTCAAAAGATGTTGAAAGGCAAAAAAGATGAGGAGGAAATTAACACCAGATTTCTGCTTCAGTTTGTTGCTGAAAATTCAGAATATAAAGAACACTACATTGACATGGTGAGCATTGCAAGCGGTAGTTTATCTCTATTTTGTTGACATCCTTAGCCCTATATATAGCATCTAGGGCTGTCAATATTGTTGAAAAATACTGCCCGGGTACCCGTCCAAATTTCGAACGGGTACCCAGGTTACCCGATTGAAACATCGCATAATTTTCCCCGTCATGACCGCTATAAAAGGCTACCTATCCACCTTCCATGCACCTCATTTCACACAGTAGCTACACGGCCGACGTCTTAGGGGCCGCACATAAATGACGTCAAGCGATTTTGGCCGATTTTTACCCCCCCCCCACCCGTCACGGCTTGTCACAGAAACTTAGACCCCCTCCAATATGATATGACGTCACAAAGCTTTGCGCCCCCCCCCCATTAAAGCTGTACTTCCTTTTTGAAAATGAGCATGTGTCAAATAACTTTATTGTCTTTTCAATTTTGTATTTAATGTGAAATTGAACTAAAAAAACAATTTCTACACGCTTAAATCCATGTAAAGCGTCATTAAATAAATTGTAAGCAATCAAATATTTCAGTGGAACTTTTATTTAAAGTTGCGCGTTTTGATGTGACGCCACATTCATTCTTAAACACATCCCTCCCCACGTCACAAATGTGTGACCCCCCTCCTCCCCTAGGTGGCTAACGTCATTTACGGACGGGCCCTTATCCATCTTACACTGTTAGTAACTAATTTATTGACTTTAAAAACTTACAAATTTTGGTGTATTATTAAAATCAGTTTTTGGGCAAGGCACACGCTGTAATGAACACACAAACACAATCGAATGGAGGGAGGGGGGGGTAGATAAACAACATCGACAATCGTAAACCCAATGTCGGCGTATTTCAAAGATCAAAGTTAGTGTCAAAGCAGGTGTGTTTTTATGAACAAAATCAAACACGCCCTCTTTCATCTCTATGCCGACGTCTTACCCATCCTACACTGTCAGTAACTATTTCATTTATTAACCTTAAAAATTGACAACAAACACGGCCTCTTTCATCTCTATACAGTCCATCCTTATTTTTGGCAGAGGAGTTTTGTTTTCTTTATATGATTTATTGTATTTCCCATTCCCGTTGACAGATAGTTCTCCTTAGATGTATTTCACAGCATATATTTGAAACATTAATTTTCGTTTGATAAATTGTTTCGCGAGCCGTAAATTAAACACAAAAAGCCGCATGCTAGCCGAAGTTTGGTTAATATAGACATTGAAGCCACATTTTCACGGGTACCCGGGCGGAATTTTAATACCCGGGTAATCTCACGGCAACGGGTACCCGGACCCGGGTACCCGTTGACAGGCCTAATAGCATCATAGAGAACTATGATTGAAATATTAAGGGGCTGAAAGATCAAGATCATGGGCTGATAGATAATCATGAACACTGAATGATCATGGGCGTTAATAGTTCAAATTTTGTGCCACATGTGATTCACTATGTTAGCAGACGTGACTGTCAAATGATGAGCTGCTCTTTTTTATGAAATACAGCAATTAAATCTGGCTATGATCTATCAGATAATTAGCATACAATGACGTGTATTATCATTGTGCTGACTCAAAGATCAAATTCGCAACCTTAGATAATGAATATCTCATTTCATTAAAATACTAATTTAACTAACAAATTTTGCAAACATTATTTGTGTCAATCAATTAATGATACATCTTGATGCAAATATATTCATAAGCCTGAACACACATGGTAACAATTTGGTGAATTTGCATAAACATAATTTTTGTTCAAAAACACAATGTTCTGTTATTTTAAGCCCTCATTGTAGTCCAATGGACAAAGGTTGATTAAAAGTTTGTATTGCGAATGTAAAAAACTGTTTGATTTTTTTAATTTGATGCTATACCTTTTATTAACAGAAAAACATTTATAAATATATTAGTTTTAATTGTCATTGATGGGGAAAAATCATTTTAGTTAGTTAAAGTTTGAGATTTAGTAGAGCCACAAAAAGATTTATTTCGTAATCTAAAGTTCCTTTGCATAGCAAAGAATGCAATCATTTAAAAAGTTATTTATACAGTGCACTATAAAAATGTTCAATAAATTTTTTATCATTTTGAATAAAGTTTATTTGGATTCATTGGCACCATAACACCAGACTCTATGAAACACTCCAAACAGGGATCACACAGACATTCAGTTTGAAAACCTTTGCCAGTTCTGTCCTACTTTTTTTGTGTGCTTCAGTCAGACTTTGGTCCATATGTTAAAATAAAATATTATCTTCAAACATTAGTTTGGCTGTTTAATTCATAGTACATGTATATGATTTGTATGAGGATTGTCATGTTTTATAAAGTCATGAACTGGACGAAAAGTTTATTTCATTTATTATTTATTTAACTTATTACAAATATTTTTTCTGGGCTGAACAAAATTGTATTCTAATTCTATTTTTACTAGAAACATGAAATGCTTTGTTTGTTTTACTTTAAAATTGAGTTATTGTTTTTTCTTTCTACAGACTCCTTATGTCAACCAATCAGCTCTTTCAATACAGACCAAATTTTCATTGCAAAGAGCCTACACTTTGATCAGTGCGCTGGGTCTACGTCATCTGGTTGTTGTCAACTGCAACAATGAGGTATTGACCCATAATATTGTATTTATAGTAAAGCTGTATCATAATCAATGTGTTTTGTTCAGTGGTTTTAGCAATAGAACATTGTTATGAAACTGTACTCACTGTATTCTGTTGAATTGTTGTAGTTTTAAGTGATTAATATTATTATGAAAAGATTAAGGAACATTAATGCCACACCTTAAATTACTACCCAAAGGTAATGTTTAGAAAAATGAGTTTTATTCAATTTCAGCTTTTCTTTACCTTAGCTACTAATGAAACTTTTCACAACAAAGTTTCTTCTATTGCTTCTGAATGCTGAACTGCTGCTATCTAACGTCATGTACATTCTGAGTTGCATATCTAAAATGTTAAGTGTGAGGTTCTAATGTGCAATAATTTGTATTTTATTTTTTAAAGCGATCAAGAGGCACAACTGTAGCAGGAATTTAGTTGTCACAACTGAAATCCAAATGTTTAAGCTAAATTTGTGTATGTTGTAATTCATAAAATGTCCACATTTCTTTCATCAATCAATTTCAAGGTCAGAGGGATGATTACAAGGAAAGATTTGATGGGGCATCACATGGTCGAGTTTTTAACTCCCATTCTACAGAAGAGGCCGTACTTCAGGACTAATTCTACAGTAGATACAAACAGCCCAGAGGCCTCTGGATCAAATCCTGATAACCAACATAGCAGTGTACCTGGTACAAGCAGAAACCAAACAAATATTGAAATTAGTGTCTTCAACTCATCAATACAAGACAGTGATCAGCCCAGCATTGTTGTTACACAGCATTAAATAATGTGTTCTTCTAAGCCGCGACTCATCAAAATGTAATTACTTTAGTTTGTCTGTCTTTTGGGGTATGATGGTCTAGCGACAGTGCGCTCGGCTGGTGTACTGAGAGTCACGGGCTTGAATCTCTGTGAAGGCAGGGGCTTGTTCCCATGAGTCCACCCAGCTCCGAATGGGTACCCGACATTAGATGGGGTTAAGTAAAGGCGACTGGGCATTGTGCTAGCCACACAATCCCACAGGATGCAGTGGCTGCTTCATGTACCCCTAGGCCAATATGGTCTGAAAAGAGAACTTTAATTACTTTTATATTTCTTTAATAATATTTAAAAATTTTATGTACGAATGTCACTTTTATTAACAGAAAGGTATTAGATAAATGTATTTTAAGTATTACTATCATTTTGTTTCATCAGATGAACCTATTTATTACATTTTATGACTTTTCAAATTAAAATGTATCTTGTGTTCTTCATCTTGTTTTAAGTACAATAATTCCTTGAAATCTGAATGCCCAGAACCCATATAACTTAACAAAATTGTCTTTCAATCTTTGCCAAGTTCATAATGCTGTTCTTTTATGTCTTGTGCTGCATGTTGTTCAGTTTGTGTGTTTGTAGACTTACCCAATTCTTGTTTTGTCATTGTGTTAGTTTTTGCCAGCTTTAGTGAAGGTATAATGTGTGATTTTTTGGATTTCAAGGAATCTTTGTATCTGACTTCCAATGGTACTTAAAGTGTAATTATTAAACTTGTATATGATATTTAAAATATTGTTCCACATGTTTGTTAAATTTTCCATTCATTCCAGCACATTCTAGCTTTTGTATATCAATCGTAAAACTGATATAATTGGAAAATAAATAGTATAGTTTCATATTGTGTATTTATATGGGTTTACAGAAATTTATACAGAAGGATAAAAACATTTTATAATGCAAAAAAGCCAAAGATATTATAGTTTTTTAATAGTAATTTTGGCTCGAGATTGCACTTTTTATTCCATCTTTTTAAAGTGCAATTTTTTATCAATATTTTCATATACTTCAAAGTCTTTCATTTACTAAAATTATTTTGTTAAAGCCTTTCATTTTCAATAACTGACCTTGCTTTGATGAATTGATGAATCAAGCAGAGTAATATATATATTGATGCATACAACCTTATGTGACTATTGACAAGTATGCTAACATTATGTACTTAAAAACTACATCTATTTAATATACAAACTTATTTAACAAATTGAATCATGTGCAATTTTGAAATTTCTTTAAACAATTATACACCACCGTATAATGTCAGTTATTTTGTATAAACATTGTATTTCAGTGTATTCCCATTTTTGTATTCAATGTGTTCAGACATGAAAATAGAGTTGTTGGAAAGGAGATTTATGGCACATATTTACAATTAGAATCAAAATTAATAATCTAATATGGCAATGTATTAAGTACAAATAAGTAATTGTTCCCCTACCCTACTTAGTTTTGCTGTTTTCAAATAAGCACAAATATAAAGATTTTTAAAGTAAGTTTTTAAAAAATAAAATAATGAATTCCAACACATATGAAGTCTACATTAACTAATAATAGAAAATATGCAATTAATATGTTTGTAATGAGAGTTTATTTTAACAGACAATTTGAATGGACGTTTGAAAAACATTGGGATCATGTGATAGTTTGAGTTAAGCCTTCAAAAGTAAACTTTATAAAATAAATGTATATGCAAGCAGTTCATTACACATTTGTGTTCAATTAATTATTTTTTAAGCTTAATGCTATGCCTTAATATTTAGGTTTAAGCTTGAATTAAAAATTAATTTTTTAAAGAAATTTGTTTTTTTCTCATGCTGTTTGCAATATTTTAAAAGTAATTTCAACTGTTTTTGTGCATGTGTGCGGATTTTCCCATTTCCCGTACAAAGATGGCAAATTGTTTGCATTGGTTGACATCTCTAATGTGCCTGTTTTACCCGTGGAGAAAAATATGGTTACTGCAAAAGTGTGTATGACAAAGCAACAAAAAGCTGAAATTTATTTTATTTTAATGCCATACTTGATGCTTACAAACTAGAATGAACTAAATCCATTTACAATGATTTTGTCTTTCATTTGATCTGTTTCATTTTTTTTAAAATGTTAGACCGCCATAACACGTGTTGAATGCAATGATATAATTTGGTGAGATAATTTTTGGAGTGTTCTTTTGTATATTTAACAAAAATTTTCATTCTGGATCTCTATGCCTGCAAATGTAACTGAATTGTTGAGATTCTATCTTTTAAAAAAAAATAACAGTATTTGATCCTATTTTAATAAGACAGGCTATTTTTTCTTAAACAGCATTTAACATCCTTTGCCATGAATAGCTGCCTTCTTTGGCTGATTCTATTCATCCAGCTATGGATTAGTAGGTTTGATCAGCCACATAGAAAATAGGCCAGCAAGGTCAAGCTAATCTTTTCAAAATCATCCTGCTTGATTTTTTAACAACACACATAAATTACCATTATTATTTGTTTGTTTTATTGTTTATGTTTTTAAACATGATCAACATTTTATGACTTTTAGATTTGTTATGAAAAATTTCATTGGAAAACGTCTGATTAAATGTGAATTTATTCTTAAATTGCTATTTCTCAATGTAGGTTAAAGGCTTTTCCACTTAAATATTATTGATAGTCTTTTATGTAAATATAATAAATGGAATGTAAATAAATGGACTTTGTACCATTCCTATATTTATTTTTGTATTAAACAATTAAACAAAAATGCAAGCAGGGTCAAAATTTTACATTCTCAAATCAATGGCTCAAAAAAATGTAATTCTTGAAAGTTCAAAACAAACATCAAAGTATTTCCTTCAAATGTTGTCAATAATAAGTGAAAAGATTTTACTTAATGGATTTCAATGCTAATGTTTTGCTTAGCCCATCCAACCCCCGGGGATGCAATGGTCGAGCGGCATGCGCACTCTGTTGGCGTACAGAGTCATGGGTTTGAATTTCTGTGAAGGCAGGGGCTTGTTCCTGTGGCTAAGGTTGGTTCTAAGTCTACTCATCTCCAACTGGTTATCATACACTAGTTAAGGAATCAAAGGCAGCTGGGCATTGTGACACACAATCCTCTCATAGCCATCGCCTGTGAACGCTACATCACGGGTCAGAACAGTCTGTGCGTTCTTACAAGAAAGTAGAATGCAAGAATCTTTTGCACAGATATTCTTTAAAAAAAAATTTATTTAAAATATCACTTATTATGACATGCATGTTGCAATTACATATAGCTAGAATACATACAGATAATTTCTAAATTAAAAAGCCAATAAAATATTATTTTTTTAATCAATTTATTGTCAGAAAGATAAAGATTCATAGATGTGGTTTATTTATCTGGAATTCATCTTGTAATAACTAACACATCATCACCAACAATACAAAACATTCCATGCACACATCTTAACACTAAGCCAATATAAGTTGTTCAGGCACTGGATGGACTAACAATTCAAGGAACATGCCCCATTAACTGCACACTTCTATAATATATTTGAAGAGAAGTTTGAGCACTGTGAAGGAATAATTTGTAATTAAAAAATAATCAGAATGGATAACATTTCCTAAAAAAAGAAAAAGGTGAAGGGTTTATTTAAACTGTTGTGTGGACAGACTTTAATTTATAAAATGACAGTAGTCATTAGTCTAAGATGGTGTCACTGAAGGTGGCAGGGAGCAGAATGGGATAATATGACAGTTGTCATTAGATTAAGATGCTGCCACTAAAAGTGTCAGGAAGCAGAATGGGATAAAATGACAGTTGTCATTAGATTAAGATGCTGCCACTAAAAGTGTCAGGAAGCAGAATGGGATAAAATGACAGTTGTCGTAGTCTCAGATGCTGTCACTGAAAGTGTCAGGGAGCAGAAAGAGATCATGTGCAGATTCCAGCAAGTACCTTACACTTACAGCTATTTTTTGTGACATGGAATTACAACGCTGTGACTGGCTAGCAGTCATTGTATACTTTAGAAAATTTGATAACTTTGATATGAGATACTTCAAGTAACTTCTATACAATTGAAAAGATATTTATTTGCTTCCTATGAATTTTAAGACTCTTTCAATGAGAGCTTAAAATTTTTTTATATTTATTTAGTGGCACACCAACTGTATGCTGGGATTCTAATGTCATATAAGAAGAATTCCATGCAGTGGAAAGCAAGGGTTTTGAGTATTTGTTCCCTGGACACAACTTTATCTTCCCTGATTTACCGTATATACTCGTTCGCAAGCCGACCTTTTTTGGACAAAATCTAGGGGGAAAAGTTGGGGGGGTCGGCTTACAATCGGTCATTAATGTATTTCTGCATGATATTGAATATCGGTGTTGTTATTGTAGATCACCAATGTCCTTTTCTACATTCTACAAGATTCGACTGCTCTACCAGATGCTATAATAGATTATTAAACATCTGCACTTACCTTCATTTAATCATTTTATTTATTTTTGTGAACGTTTTAATAAATTGTTTTACAAATTTTATTTTCAACAACGACTTTTAATGTACGCGCTTTCGTCACTGTTTACCAAATATTTTTTTTTAAAATACCAGTAACTCTTGCCTAACAAAGAGCCCAAAGACAAAAATAGGACATACAAAGTAAACAATCATAATGACCGATTTACCTTGTAGTTTTTAAAAAATGTGTACCATATTGTTTAAGCTGTCCTATTATTTTTGGGGGGGTCGGCATGCGAGCGGGTTATACACTTGTAATACTTTTCTCTTCCAAAAGTGGGGGGGTTTCGGCTTATGAACGAACGGGCTGTAAAGCGAGTATATACGGTATATCTTTTAGTTTTTTAACTTGGGAAGATCCTAGTTAATGCAAGACTAGTCAACTTTTCCAGTTTTATTTAATTGTAATTAACATGAGCTATTTTCACAATCACCAAAGTGCTTCAGGAAAAGAAAAAGAATTAGAATGTACTGTAACATTAGAATTATAAATGTACTACCATATACCAACAACAACAACTTAAAGCAGATATGTGATACAAGTTTTAATGGCAGTGTGTCATGATGAAGCCCAATAACATAATCAGATTCCCCCAGTTATTTAACATGATATTTGTTGAAGTAAAACAGTGCATCCTCGCAAGTCATGCAGAAGATCCTGGCAAGTCGTGCAGTACATTCTGGCAAGTCATCCAATCTTGTATCACAGACAAACAAAAATTGAACAGGACTCAAACCCACTTCTAAAACAAAATCAAATTGCATAGATTATTTTTTTTTAAAATGATAGAAAACGTGGAGGGAATTTCCATGTCAAATTGTTGAGAGAATTTTTGTAAATTATTTTTCTTCCAACATAGCTGCAGCGTAAGAAAATATTTACTGACACTAACTGCGGGACTGACTTTTTTTCTATACAGTTAACTGGAACAGAACACACTACATTTCTCTTTTCACAGTCAGGAATTTTGACAGATTTAGTTGTCTTCTTTCACAACTTTTTAAAATCTTTTCTATAACCAATTTTTAATCTTAAAGTGGAAGTATTTCTAGAACTAAAACAAACTTAATTCTAGTTGGACCTTTTAATAAGAGTGTATCCTATAGTAAATAGAATGTATTCCAGAAGAACAGTATGGCAAGCTAAAAATGAAAATATAGACTTGTTATTTCGATGTGATTAAGGAAATAAAAGCAGTTGGAAAAAGGTAGAGCAAAAAAATAGGCCATGGTGATAAAATTTACAATCTTATTTGTTTCAAAAAAAATATATTTATATTTTTTATAACTTGTTTTTTTCTTCAAAATTGATATTTGTTTTGAAATAGATTTTTTCCACAAATTTACTCCAATCATAATAGAATTGATCTGCTTAATGCCTGGTTAATTAATTACTTATACTTTCAAAATAAGTCTGCAAAAATACAGCAATTTATAATATTTAAATTTTTAAAAAAACATAGTTAAGACTGTACACAATTTTCTTTCCTACTTAAAAATTAGTTTTTTCTTCTAGATCTTCTCCAAACATTCCGACTCAAAAAAAAATTTCATTCCCGTGCAAGGCTTATACAGTCTTTTGCCACAGGTTGGTGAACATTCTAAAAAAAAACACTTAGTAAACATAAACTGTTAAACCATTTCACTTTTTCTGTAACAAGTGTAAATCTCCTGTTAATTTTATGTATCTTTATCAACCTCTAAAAAAAATCAAAGCTGTAGCAGATTGAGGAATTTGCTACATGCAGCAGACGTTTCTATGTCAATTTAAATCTTATAAAAAATTTAAGTTTTTATTCTGGAATAATGGGGAAAATATGGATTTAGGGATGACATTTTGGTTTATAATATGATTTAACAATCTATATTTTAAATAATAATAAATGGCAATGCAATGGAATATTAAATTAAAAAATCAAGTATACAAAAATAAATAAATAAAAAATTGACGAAGCTCAAGCAAGGAGAAAATATTACGAAAAGATTATATTATATATGTCATTAAAACTCAGCCTACTTATATAAATCCCTCAAGGGTAACAAAAGTTTTCTTTTAAACTGATCAATGGTAGGCATTACAGATGTTAACAACCAAACTGAGCCACGTAACAACGATCATAAAGAAATGGTTGTTAAGTCATTTCAATGGTGTCTGGTCCCAGTGTCAGCTGTTAGCTAGTTGGGTCTATCAAGTAAAAGCACACAAGACGACAATCAATAGATATGCTGTAGTTGTGGCTACACACGCTGTAGTTGTGGCTACACACGCTGTAGTTGTGGCTACACACCGCTGTAGTTGTGGCTACACACGCTGTAGTTGTGGCTACACACGCTGTAGTTGTGGCTACACACCGCTGTAGTTGTGGCTACACACGCTGTAGTTGTGGCTACACACGCTGTAGTTGTGGCTACACACGCTGTAGTTGTGGCTACACACGCTGTAGTTGTGGCTACACACGCTGTAGTTGTGGCTACACACGCTGTAGTTGTGGCTACACACGCTGTAGTTGTGGCTACACACGCTGTAGTTGTGGCTACACACGCTGTAGTTGTGGCTACACACGCTGTAGTTGTGGCAACACACGCTGTAGTTGTGGCTACACACGCTGTAGTTGTGGCTACACACGCTGTCTTCAACACCACTTCAAGATATCAAATTAGTACACAACCTAGTTACAAAGCAACGCCTGCACCAAATCAAAAGGAGAAAATAGAAAATTCCAGGACAAAAAAATAATTAAGGATCGTGTCAGTTGCTAAAAAACTGATATTTCAATAAACAGACAGAGAAAAAAAAACTTTAGAAAACCATGCATTTTTTCATCCCGTCTTCAGAAAAATAAAATTCCAAAACATTATGGAATTTTCTCATGGAAGGATTTTTAATATATTTTTATTTAATTTCAGGAGATTTACTGGCAGCCTTTAATTCTAGGAGGCTGTAGAAACTCTTATACTTATAGAGGTAAAAAGTTCCTGGGTTTGGCAGAAACCATTCATACCTCTCACAACAAAGAGAGCCAGCCGCAAGATCAAGGGTAGAGAAGTAAACACCCACTGAGGTTATAAACACCTACTGAGGTAATTAAACACCTACTGAGGTAATTAAACACCTACTGAGGTAATTAAACACCCACTGAGGTAATTAAACACCCACTGAGGTAATTAAACACCCACTGAGGTTATAAACACCCACTGAGGTTATAAACACCCACTGAGGTTATAAACACCCACTGAGGTTATAAACACCCACTGAGGTTGTAAACACCCACTGAGGTTGTAAACACCCACTGAGGTTGTAAACACCCACTGAGGTTGTAAACACCCACTGAGGTTGTAAACACCAACTGAGGTTATAAACACCCACTGAGGTTATAAACACCCACTGAGGTAATTAAACACCCACTGAGGTAATTAAACACCCACTGAGGTAATTAAACACCCACTGAGGTAATTAAACACCCACTGAGGTTGTAAACACCCACTGAGGTTGTAAACACCCACTGAGGTTGTAAACACCCACTGAGGTTATAAACACCCACTGAGGTTATAAACACCCACTGAGGTTATAAACACCCACTGAGGTTATAAACACCCAATGAAGTTATAAACACCCAATGAGGTTATAAACACCCACTGAGGTTGTAAACACCCACTGAGGTTGTAAACACCCACTGAGGTTGTAAACACCCACTGAGGTTGTAAACACCCACTGAGGTTGTAAACACCCACTGAGGTTATAAACACCCACTGAGGTTATAAACACCCACTGAGGTTATAAACATCCACTGAGGTTATAAACACCCACTGAGGTTATAAACACCCACTGAGGTTATAAACACCCACTGAGGTTATAAACACCCACTGAGGTTATAAACACCCACTGAGGTTATAAACACCCACTGAGGTTATAAACACCCACTGAGGTTGTAAACACCCACTGAGGTTGTAAACACCCACTGAGGTTATAAACACCCACTGAGGTTATAAACACCCACTGAGGTTATAAACATCCACTGAGGTTATAAACACCCACTGAGGTTATAAACACCCACTGAGGTTATAAACACCCACTGAGGTTATAAACACCCACTGAGGTTATAAACACCCACTGAGGTTATAAACACCCACTGAGGTTATAAACATCCACTGGGGTAATTAAACACCCACTGAGGTTATAAACACCCACTGAGGTTATAAACACCCACTGAGGTTATAAACACCCACTGAGGTTATAAACACCCACTGAGGTTATAAACACCCACTGAGGTAATTAAACACCCACTGAGGTTATAAACACCCACTGAGGTTATAAACACCCACTGAGGTTGTAAACACCCACTGTGGTTGTAAACACCCACTGAGGTTATAAACACCCACTGAGGTTATAAACACCCACTGAGGTTATAAACACCCACTGAGGTTATAAACACCCACTGAGGTTATAAACACCCACTGAGGTTATAAACACCCACTGAGGTTATAAACACCCACTGAGGTTGTAAACACCCACTGAGGTTATAAACACCCACTGAGGTTATAAACACCTACTGAGGTTATAAACATCCACTGAGGTTATAAACACCCACTGAGGTTATAAACACCCACTGAGGTTATAAACACCCACTGAGGTTATAAACACCCACTGAGGTTGTAAACACCCACTGAGGTTGTAAACACCCACTGAGGTTATAAACACCCACTGAGGTTATAAACACCTACTGAGGTTATAAACATCCACTGAGGTTATAAACACCCACTGGGGTAATTAAACACCCACTGAGGTTATAAACATCCCCTGAGGTTATAAACACCCACTGGGGTAATTAAACACCTACTGAGGTTATAAACACCCACTGAGGTTATAAACATCCACTGAGGTTATAAACACCCACTGGGGTAATTAAACACATACTGAGGTTATAAACACCCACTGAGGTTATAAACATCCACTGAGGTTATAAACACCCACTGGGGTAATTAAACACCCACTGAGGTTATAAACATCCCCTGAGGTTATAAACATCCACTGAGGTTATAAACACCCACTGGGGTAATTAAACACCCATTGAGGTTATAAACACCTACTGAGGTTATAAACACCCACTGAGGTTATAAACATCCACTGAGGTTATAAACACCCACTGGGGTAATTAAACACCCACTGAGGTTATAAACATCCACTGAGGTTATAAACATCCACTGAGGTAATTAAACACCCACGGAGGGTACTGTTCTCACTGGTCCTCACACTGGAGGTTACTGTTCTCACTGATCCTCAAACTGGAGGGTATGGTTTGGGCTGGTTCCCATAAGGCATAACGAGCAAACTGTACTGTTTTGGTCCATTTAACTAAGGGAAATTACATTCAAAAGCTTTCCATAAAATAAATTAAATAAAACTAGGAAATGTGAGGAAATGCTAAAATTCACTTTAGTATGATGAACACAGCTGCCTTAAACATCAATAAGTCATAATTTATTTACCAAAATAAAAAGACAAGAAAAGCCAATAATATTTACATTTTCACAATTTATAGTGAGTAATTATTTGATCACTTTAAATGGTTGAACGTCAAAATTCTCATGCACTACTCATACCAATTAATAAAAATAATTGTTGAATTTCAATGAACCAACGCCCAGTTTTCTCGGCGCATAAAGTCGATAAACAACATCATGTATGATATAATTAGTTTTGAAACGAAAAGTTTTTTAAAATATATTTCTTTTAGAAATAAGAGAGATGTATTTGAAGTAAGTTTCTAAATAGCCAAGATATTATGAATATTATACTGCAGACAGATTAGGGCAGAAGTAAGATTTTTATCTTGGAATGTCCAGTTTAACATAAAATACCACCTAGATCGTCATAACTTGTCTAGACCAGCATTCCCGAAATGGCAGACTGAAAACCACAATCGCTAAGTCATCAATCCGCACAACATGATTATTTATGATCAAAAAGAAAATACAATGCATAAATCTGGCAGCAGCCTCAGGTGTAATTTTGAAACTTCTCTGTCGGCCCACACATCACAAAAGTTTGGGAACCACTGGCCTAGACCGTCAACGTACACAAACGTAAGTACACAAAATAAAAATTAAAAACATAAAACAAATGAATGTCATATCTCGGATAATAAAAACATAAAAAATAGTGGTAAAGAAAAATACCAGGATGATTAGTGTAGGAAAAACATGACTCAGATAAACATCTTAAGATTGACATGAAATGTTCCAACAATTCTTGAGAGTTTCCTCAAAACTTGCGCAAAAATTCAGTGAATGCCCCTTTATAAACATTTAATTTCAAAACAATGCAGAGAGAGAGTACTTTTCATTGCAAGTAATTACTCAATTAAACTTACAAGCTCATTTTTTGAAATATCAATATTTGTTAAAGAGATTTTTGTTTAAAAATAGAAACCACCAAATCCCAAGGGTTATTGATATTTGATATTCCCACTGTACCCATGTTGTTAAGATAAACCCCAGTTAACTGTCAAGGCATAGAATAATAATAATATGGCTCTGTTCTGTTTATAAAACATCACAGCGTCAAGTGTTAGAAAATCTCATGAAACAAATGTTGTGGTCAGCTGATGGCCGATTTACTTGTTCTGTCCACTATGTTGGCGCTGTTGCGGTAGAAGAACACCTGCAAGGGAAGTACAATTTTAAACATTATAGTAGGAAGTTTTGACCATTAAGATAAACAACTCAGAGTGTGTAACAGGACAATAAAACAATTTAGTTGGATGGATATTTTTCTCTTAAGCTATACATATTCTGTTTCCTTATATCCTACCCATGACTTAAACATAGTCCCTAATGGATTATAAAAATGTGATCAATGTCAGATTAACACATTAAACCTTCACACAAAATGATTGAAAAGTAAATCAACTTAAACTAATAATAATAATAATAAATTGATAATTTTTATAGCTCTGTATCCCAGCAAGGAACCGGGCTCACAGCGCTTTACATGGAGATCATAAAATACATATAATAATTAAATAACCATTCATACCATAATAACAACATGAAGGACAGTACATTACACATAAGCTACGTTAATCATTAAAGAAATGTTGTTTCATTAATTTTGTAAATACATTTTGAAAATATGCGTCTTAAGTGCAGTCTTGAAGGTTTTAGTTGGAATACTATGGATGTGTAATGGTAGAGAATTCCATTGTTTGGCTGCACAAAAAGAGAATGACCTTTCGCCAAAAGTTTTAGTTCGTGTCTTAGGAACACAGAGAATACATGTGTCTGCAGAAGAGCGTAGCTGACGACAGGGTGAGTAGATCGACAGATGTTCAGTAAGATAGGAAGGGGATGAGTCAGAAAACAAGTTGTGACAGAGAACAGCCAGTTTGTAATCAATTCGGGCTTGTATAGGTAGCCAATGAAGTGAGTAAAGTAGCGGAGTAACATGGTCATGTTTTTTTGCCTTAAGAACTAGTCTGGCAGCTTAATTTTGAACTTTCTGTAGTTTTTCAATGCATTGTTTTGGCGCACCTGACAGAAGAGAATTGCAATAATCAATACGAGCTAGAACAAGAGCACAGACAAGAGTTTTTGTTGCACTAACTGTTAAGTAATGACGGATTGAGCTGATCTGATGAATGACAATGTATGTTTTAGAGAAGATTTAAACACAAAAATGTATTTCAAACACAAAATTCCTCAAACATTTACTAAAGGTTCATGTCCATTAGATAAAAACTCTACTGAAGTAACACTGGTTCCTTTCATATCAGTGTTTCTCATTGGACTAAATTATAATTTCATCTTGTATGGGAGTTGATGGTTGTGTGTCGTGAGGAGGGGGGGGGGTAATATTAAGCTAATGGGGAGTCGACAAATCAAAAGCTTTCATTAAAACAAACCAATCTGATGATGTGTCGACTCCTGATCTCAGTTCATAGTTGGCAACCATCTCAACAGAGTAAGTATAATTTATTCACAGTTTTGCTAGTCATTATTTGCCTCAGGATCAATAAGTTCAGTATTTATTTAAAGAAACAGTAAGTTCAGTAAAACCCAGTAAGTATTTGTAAAAAAAAACAACTCAGTTCAGTGTTTATAAATGCCTTACAAAAGTTATATAATTATATAAATTTTATGTAGTTCAGTGTTTATAAATGCCTTACAAAATGTTTATATTTATATAAACCTCATCCGTTCAGCATTAATAAGAACCTCACAAAAGTTGTATATTTATGTAAACCTTATCTGTTCACAATTTCTGAAAGGTCATTTTTATGAGTTTAAGTTACAGAAAATGAAAAAAAAACCCACTGACCTGCATAAAAATGGAGAGGTCGATAGAGACCTGGAGCATGCCACAAATCCAAAATTGTGCTGGAGCTTCTCGAAGAATGAAGTAAACTGTCTTGAAAATATCACCGCAAGTCCAGAAACCAACCATTTTACGACTGAAGGAAAGAAACATAGAGTTATTGCATCCAGCTGACCACTTATAAAGAAACTTACAGTCATAACATCCAGCTGACCACTGTCAAACACTGAGTCATTACATCCAGCTGACCACTGTCAAACACTGAGTCATTACATCCAGCTGACCACTGTCAAACAATGAGTCATTACATCCTGCTGACCACTGTCAAACACTGAGTCATTACATCCAGCTGACCACTGTCAAACACTGAGTCATTACATCCAGCTGACCACTGTCAAACACTGAGTCATTACATCCAGCTGACCACTGTCAAACACTGAGTCATTACATCCTGCTGACCACTGTCAAACACCCAGGTTGACATGTCCATTTGAACTGAATGATTTAATACTCCATAGAGGTGACAGGGTTGTTACCAATGTTTTCATGACAGACAAATAATATGGGCAACCAGAGTGGCGAGAGAGACACATGGACATTTCTTTTATAAAAACAATATGTGATCTATTATATATCTGTTAAGAAACATTTGAGCATTCTCGACCCTTCATGGTCTGACTACCCCTCCGACCTTCCTGATAACTAGCAAATGATAATACTTCCCAAATTGCTGGTGCCCGACTCTACTCCCCTATTAAAGTCCTTGATCTAAATCATAGCCAGGTAAATCTATCAACCAACCTCATGCCAACTGTGGATTTCTTTTGGTAATTCCTGAGGAACTGTGGGGCACCCAACATAGCCTCCGTGAAGACAGCCATGAAGCCGAGGAGCTCAATGTAGATGACGCTGTTGATGAAGATGTAGGTGAGCAGGCCTATCACCAGGGAGAACAAGGAGACAAATTCAAGATAGCTGAGGAAATCTGTCCACCGCCAGAAGTAGGCTGGGTCAAAGTCTATGGAAGAGAAAAGCTTGCGTTAGAGCAAGTTAGAAAAATAAAAATAACAACTTCACAGAAAATCTGTATTGATTCAAAGTTAATTAAAGTAAACTATACACACAAAATTTAATATTTTTTTCAAAATATCTTTTTTTATTCTAAAGCACAACCAGTTGTATATTTGCCATGGGTATTTACAAAAGATAAAAGGAAATTTTCTACATTTAAAATGTAACAAAATCAACAATAATTAACTGTGTTATTCCATATTGGTATCAATCATACAATAATAATTATTTTTAAAAATATCTTTAATTTACCATATTTATCAGAGTATAACACTCACTTTTCCCCCCTGAAAATAGGGGGCAAATGATGTATGCGTGTTATACGCCGATATAATGTTAATTTTTTTAATTGAAATTTCCCTCTTAAAATGAAGGTGTGTGTTAAACGCCGATAAATAAGGTACATAAAATTATCAATGAAGAGAATTATTTAGATATCAAAATAGGTTGTCATAAAAAAAAATTCTAAACAGTTAATTAAAAAGTTAATTTGAAATCTACAAAATGATACCAAAATATCCATCACAATCCACTATAATCAAAGTTCTAGCCAATAAAAAACTCAATAAAATGTTAAACTGAAAAGCTACTTTCGCTTATATACAATTATTTTTTTAAAAATTATACTTGAATTTACTGAAGTGTTCGCTGAGCTATTTACTACCACTAATGGGAAAACTGAAATAAATGACAAGTAATTTTTTTTTAAATTGATATTCATAATATTTTTTTAAAAATAATTTTTAGTCAATTAGAAATAGCACCCGAACAGTAAATTTAAAAAAAAATAATTGATATTCATATTTAAAAAAATAATTTTTAGTCAATTAGAAATAGCACCCTTCTATTTCCCAAGCTAGAAATCATTATGATAAACTTAGATCAGGGGTTGGCAAACTTATTTGCCCTATACCCCAATATTATAAGATTCTATGTTGTCATTACCACAAAGGAGCAGATTTTAGTGGATTATATAGGCTCCAAATGAGTCTGCATTACCCCCAAGAGTTCCCTTGTTACCCCAAATGGGGTAATTTACCCTTGCTCCCCGACCCCTGACTTAGATACTCTATTCAATTTGCTGTTACAAAAAAGCAAATGGCAGCATTGGCGTCCAAAATTTATGAAAGGTGAGCTAAATTGTGTTCCTAAATTGTGAACAAAACTTACATAACATTCCAATTTTCATCAAACATAGTTTTAAAAAAAGAATTATGCAAAATTTAATAATTTACTGGGTGTTAGTTTCAGCAATGCCAATTTTCTATGCATTTTTTTCCCCCTCCACCATTCTATTAGTATAAATATTGAGATCTATTCCATTTTTTACCCTCATTACATTCTACCAACCTTGTACACAATTCTGTATAATCTTCAATTCATATATAAAACTAATCATCACATGCAGCGGCGTAGCATGGGTATGTGCCACCTGGGGCAGAACCCAGATTTGCCGGCCTTGCCCCCCTCTCGCTACGCCAGTGATCACATGCCAACCTTTTCAAAGTAATATAACAACTCTGCCACCAACTAACATCACAAAACCTGCATACCAAAAAATTGAATTTTTACAGCACTTCTTAACAGTTCAAGTGATACATGTTTTTCCAGTGTTTTTACAGCACTTCTTAACAATTCTAGAGATACATGTTTTTCCAGTGAAATTCAGTAACTTGAATTAATCATAAACAATAACCCACCATGGAAAATGATACTTTTTTATAAGGTTGTTAACCGTTAACCGCAACTTCAATAATCCCGTATTAGCTTATTACCCGGAGTTCGTTTTTGTTGTGTTACAGTTAAGATGCAGGGCAGCATAAGAGACAAACGCGAGCGAAGGTGATTTCAAATCGATTTCTCCAAATTCCAAATTTTCTTAATATTCATGTCTATAAATAATATACATGTCATCACTATTAGTTTAGGTAGCCTACGGCTAAGGAATGATTTTTTTAAATTTTAATTTGCTTAGTTGTCGAGGCACTGTACGAGAGCTAACACACAGAGCGCGTTTGATGTGACTAACGGCCAAGGCCGCGACTGTTAGGAGAGTCATTTGATAGACACAGCAAAGATACCGGGCGATGATTAATCAGTCTTCAAATTCGAGTTCGGTCTTTTAGTGATAGTTTTCCTGCAAGTCAAAAGCATTTGACGTAAAATTACATTAATATAAAAACTGATATTTTCTTTTTAAAAAATGTAATTGTTATGCGTTGGAAGGGGAGTACGGCGAGTGTAGCTCAAACCCTATTGGAACAGGAAAAATGGGGAAAACGTCGTGTGTGCCGCAAAATTCAACAATTCTGGTGAGTTGACGATTGAAAAATAATATGGTATTGAAATAAATTCCATTTTATCATCACTGTTTACTCCGTAAGCTTCATAATTTTATAATTTTTGTTTTAATTCGCGAGTTGACCGGCATCAAACATAAGAGTGGAAAACACAACGTCCCAACGGACGAGGCGAGGCGAGTATTTTAAACTTAGGAAAAATACCTTGCTAACTTTAACGACGTTTAACGTCCTATTTAGAAGTATAACAGTTCTAACAAAAAAAAATAAAATTGACTTTAATCCATCATTGTTTACTTAATTCTTTGGAAGTTTTTTTAAAATTTTATTTATTTCTTTTACTTATTTATTTTTTTCTAAATTCCCTGAATTGAGGGCATTACGAAAAAGAGCTGAACACAAGCGGGGGAAGCGGGCAGAAACATTCTCTCGTTTGTTCTCAAAACATAAGACATATAGGGACCGGCGGTTAACCGGTCCTCAAAAACTAGCGGTCTTAACAACCTTACTTTTTTAAATTGTATCTATGTATGAAGATGATGAACTTTCAAAGGTTTCAATTATTATTTGCTCTCAAGTTTTTGTTTTTTTTGTTTTTAAATTAAAGATTTTTTTTTAAAATTAAGTCTGATCTATCAAAATAAAATAGCTGAGCATTTCCCTGCCAGTTAAGCATTCAAAAAGTTTGAAATTACTCAGGAACAACACAAATCTATAATATAGTTATAATGTGCACTACGTCATGCATTAGGTAATTAAAGAAAAAGGAAGAAAGTTACTAATGTGCTACATATCTTGATACTAAATAGGTAGAAACAGCAGGACAGAAATAATCAAAATGTTAATGGTAATATATATATATATTTATCATGTATGTAAGTTAAATGTTGAGGGGATATGAGAAAATAAACAGATGTTCAAAAACCAATATGCCACATTGTCATGATTACACAAATCAGATCTGTCTCAATTGAGATTTACTTTACATTTACACAACTACCTGGTCACCTTTTGTCAAAGATAAAGGCTGTTACATGCTACTTGGTAGTCATGTTAATAGTGTCACTTTCAAATTCAGTGCAGGCAAGCTAAGCTGCCTTTCAAAAGTACTTGAACTTTAAAAAAAAATAATTTGTAAGTGAAATGCTATCCTCACATGGCTTATTTAAATTCTAAAACAAATTTAAATTGCAAAGATACAAAAATAAAAAAACTTTTTTTTATATTTATAAATGCCAAATAATGTATGAAATGTAGATAAGAAAGCTTTTTATAAAATACTTTCCAAATATGGTATGAGTTATCCCAGGCTATACCAAGAGAATCATTAGTATGTACATATCAATAACATTTAGTCAAATGAAAAGGGTCACAATCATAAAAACTAAATGAAAAAAATAGAGGTAAAATATTGATGAAGCATAATGCCAAGTAGTGGGGTTGGAGAGGCTGTGCTAGGGGGTAGCCAGTGCAGGTAGCCACCTAAAGAGAACATTTACATACCAAAAAATGAATGAACCTGGGCGTCTATGGGTGGAATATCACTAGCACCTGGGAAAAGGTTTAATTCACTCAGGGTTGGTTATAATTTTAATAACTGACGCTTTCAGTGGTGAGACAGCAAGAGTGAACATCTTCAAAATGGAGATTACTTTTTTTTATTATTTTAAATTGTTGTAGACAGAAGAAAAGGTCACTGCTGAACAAGTAATGGTCTAACCACTTGGCAAAAAAAAACCTAAGAATCATCTGCAGAAGTTCAGAAAAGTTCATTACAGTGGGACCCGGTTAAGTCGGCGGCCTCGGGGTATGAAAAATGACGCCGAGGTAACCGATCATCGAGATAAACGAAAACCAATATGGCAGCAAAATATTAACATGAGCTTGAAATTTCTTTATATACATGATGTGCGTTAATTAGTGATGGGACGATTAATCGGAATCATATCGGAATATCGGGACCCTAATATTTCATCACTCTTTCCTAAGGTTAAGACCGCTCATTTTGAAGGACCGTTTAAATATAACCCAGGGTTCCCACTCAGTCTGCAAAAAGTCGGGAATTCTTAAAATAATTTTCCCGTTCTTGAAAGTCGGGAATAGTCGGGAAAAGTTATGACTAGTCGGGAATTTTTATATATATATTTTTTTCTCTCGAGTAAATGACTTTGATTACGTCTCTGTGGTCATGTTTCGATTCCATTTAATAAAAAAAAAGTTACCAGTTTATAATTGTCTGCACATGCGTTAAAACTAAGGTCAAATTTTTCGCCTCGCCTCATGGCGCATGTGGCTTGGCATGTCACCACCGCTCGAGTTTGCAACGCCCGTCGAATCGGCGAATTTAAACAAAAATAAACATATCAATATGGTAATTTTAAGTTTAATGCTTTTGACGTGCAGGATTATCTGTCACTATGAGACCGCACTCAAATTTCCTCCGTCAATCAAATGATACGTGTAACTTGTAATATAAATAGTAACAAATGCGGCCTTGACCGTTGATCACATCAAAGGCGCACTGTGTGTTAGACCTAAGCAAATTTTAAAAAAATCATTCCTTATCAGAATTCGACCTACAACAGTGATGACGTGTATATTATATATATACTAAAATATTAAGAAAATGATTTGATTTCACCGTCACGCCACGTATCTTACTGGTAACAAAGCAACAACAAACATTTTAAAAGAATAATAATAATTTTTTATTTAATTATATAAAAACCACAGTCGATTCTCGATACAAACCTTAATTTTCTTTTCTAAAGATATTGGTTTATCTTAAAAAATAAAATGATTAATGCATCAGAAAATGAATTAAGTTTAATAATAATATAACATGCACTGCGAAATAACAATGATTAAAGACCACTAACGCGATTTTCGAGTACATCTGGTGAATACATACTAATTCACACACGGAATCAAATTGAAAGTAAAAACATCCGGTAATTTTTATCGAAATCTCGTAGAATCACACAATAGTCGGAAGTCTCGAAGAAAGCGAGATGTCAACACTGTTTTGAACTAAAAATGCGAGTGCATTGCTAGGCGAACAGACGGGGATCGAGCTAACCGACGTTAAGTTGCAAATTTGGCACTCTTTTGTGCTCGAAATATTAGGGCTCTGCGACTTAAAGAAAATCGAATTAACCGATGAAAAAATGCAAAGACAAAGAGAGAATTTAGCGGTTCCAATAAAAAACGTCGAATTAATAGAGCTGACGAGTTAACCGGGCTCGAGTTAAGTGGGTCCCACTGTATTTGGATTTTAAAATCCATCTTTTAAATATGAAGCAAAGTTCCACTGACTTGAAATAAATGAAATAAGCATTAAAAGTGCAAGTTACCTTTTCTTATTAATCTCAAATGCTTTTCGTTGTACCTGTTAAGCTGTGATTTTGCTACTTAGGTGTAATTTATTTCTTTGTAATATTTTTTTAATTTTGTAATGTGTTGATTTTTTAAATTCATAATGTTTCCTTTCAATTTAATCCATATCATTGTAAGGTTGTTTTATAAAGGTTTAGGATATTGATATATTAAAATCAGAAGTAAGTTTTAAATATGTACCATTCAATTTGTTGTATTTAACAATAAAACAGTTGTTGACTCCTGAGCTGGTCTGGGTTTGCTAGTTTTGACCCAAATTTTGAAGTTTTTAAAGTTGAGAAATTTATTAATTTAAATTCTTTGGATATGACAAATATTTAAGTTTACATTTAATAACATTATCATAGTCTTACAAGAAATTTTTTTCATCAGTTTTACTTAGTTAAAAGATTTAACTGAAAATATGGGAGCGAAGATCTCAAAACCAAGCCATTTAATATCCGATAAGTTAATATCTAAACTGAGAAGTTTAGACAGACTTAGACTAAAAGTATGAAAGAATGATGACCAGAAAGCAAGGGAAAAATAAACAACATCAAAGTAAAGGTTTGACTAGATCCAATTCGGAAAGTGCCAAATAGCATTCAGAAATAACACACTAGTGTTAATAGACATAAATACTCTAAGACAGCGTCTCTGTGAGGTCATTACCTGTGAAGTGCAATATTCACCAAAAACGAAGTTGTCAAAGGACATGTTTAGATAATGAAAAATTCAATTATTATGAACTGAAAATGGGTCATGAAAAGAATATTTTATGGTAAAATGTATTTATTAAAATTAATGATAATTTGGCTAATACTTTTGAAGAGCTGGACATCACATTCCATATTTAAATTAAAATCCCCATTTCATTAAACACATTTTTGGAGCTAGACATAAAAACAGGTAAGCAAAATAAAATTGTATTAATGCCATTGTATTTTGGCCTCAATACTGTAAAAATTTTCATATACCATTTAAAATACGATTTACTTCATTTTGCTTTGACAATCAAAACAGCAAAAACAGAATATTCCTCTACTTTTTGTTGAATTATACAAAGTTGAAGAAATGCATTATTTATCCGTGTTTACAGAAACTTTTGCACAATGAACTATCTGTTTTAGAATTCCTCTTTTAAGTAGCCTATTGAATAGAACTTTTTTTTTACATGCATTTAAACAACACTATCATCACTTAAATCAAAATTTCAAAAGATTAAAATTGACGTACCAGTAAACCTCCGCTGCTTTGAAGAAATGATCTCTGTTCGACTTTTAACATCAACACACAACTGAACCAAAATTAGCATGGTAAATATCATGATGATACTCTGAGCTAGGAGAGGCAATTCAAAATGTTTGCCAAACCTGCAAAAAAATCAGAAGTTTTTTAAAAGGTATTAAGTTTCATCAAGCAGTGCTATACTTTTATAACTGTTTGCAAAGATTATTATCAGTTTGACAATGTTTGTATTGTGATTATTAATTTTCAAAAACTAGTAAATGACTCTCACAAATAAATATTTTGCAGGTGACTTATTTACATTATTTTTGCTACAACAACTATGAAACCAAGAAAATTCATAAGCAACAAAATTTAGCAAATTACTTTATAGAAAAGCAAATTATTTCTAACTAGAAGTGTAAGAAATTTACCAGAACATTATTCGAAGAATGTTTGCTATTAGCAGTGCCAGGCAGACAAACAAAGAAAAGCCATCCGCATTCCTTGAACGCCAGATATCAAGGTATTGAGGTATAAATGGCACAACACCACCAAGTACCATAGCAGCTTGTGAGCCGATGCTGATGATGTCAATGATGGTGAAGCCCATTATGCTGAAGGTTGCAATATCGAAATCACTAGCAAAATTCATGGCCAGTGTTGGTGGATATTATGGCTAGATAAAATGTATCTATAAAAACCTGTGGGAATAAATATTTCATGTGGATATTTTTAAGAATGTCAAATGTCTATCATTGTGGTGAGGGTATCTTTTACACATCAAGTAGGATACAACAATCTTCTATTGGGACATTTGCAAAGTATAAGATCAGATAGGGTTTTTGAGTTTTGAAAGAATATATTAAATTACATAACCAACTAATACTATTAATTATTTACTCAAATTTGATATAACTGATGCTTATTACATGAATCTATGACTTATAACTAAGGTTGTTAAGACCGCTCGTTTTTGAGGACCGGTTAACCTTTTAGCCGCTACGTATTTATACAATTTATACCATGTTTACAAAATTTTCCCATCGCGTCGTTAAATTTGACATCAAAGAGCCCGTGATGTACCGACTCTAGTGTTGCTGTCAAAACAGCGAATTCAACAAAAAAAAATCCCCAACAAAGAATTAAACTGTAATGATATTCAATTTTTATGTAATAATAGTATTAAAACGGCATATTATAAATTGTTGTCAAGTCAGTTTGTTTTTGAGGACCGGTTAATCATTTTTAAAAAAGCCCGTTTTACTGAAAAGAATATTATTATTATTAAGAAAACGCTTTGATTTTGACGTCACGGTCGCTCGCGTGTTGGCTCTGGTATTCTGCCACAACACAACAAAAAATTAACTCCGGGTAATAAGCTAATATACCACGTAATAAGCTAATATACCGACTAAATGAAGTTACGGTTAACAAGTCCTGATAAAACGGGAGTAAACAGTGATAATAAGATGGAATTTATTTAAATTAAATACCATATTATGTTTCACTCGTCAACTTGCCAGAATTATTGACTTTCGCCGCGCACACGACGTACCCCCCACCCCACCCAAGAGGGGGTTAGTGGGGTTGAGCTACACTCGCCATTTTCCAAGGCATGCTCTGACTCAATTTAAAAAGAAAAATGTTCCTTCCCCCAACCCACTGTAGATGTATAACAGTGGGGGAGGGAGGGAAGGTGTCTCTTCGCGCGGTCTTGTATTGGTATGTCAAAGCAAGAGGCTTCCTTTTATATAAACATCAAAGACCTTTCAAGCCTTCTAGCCTTCCCCCCCCACCACCCTCATTATCCCTAACTAGAAAACTCCGTAACTTGTCGTCCCCCCCCCGTCCCTTTGAGTTGACCGTGGTTCTCATGAAGCTCTCATACAGTGCCTCGACAACTAAGCAAATTAAAATTTATAAAAAAAAAGCATTCCTTAGCCATAGGCGAAGTAGACTAATAGTGATGACGTGTATATTATTTAGATACCAGAATAGGGAGAAAGCGATTTGAAGTCAACTCAACACAACAAAAACAGAACTCCTGGGTAAAAAGCTATTACGGGCTTATTGAAGTTGCGGGGGGGCTTATTGAATTTGCGGTTAACCGATCCTGATTAAATAGGACCGGTCCTGATCTGAGGACAGGCTAACCGGTTAACCGTTAACAACCTTACTTATAACATTGGCAATGTTGCCCCTAGGCATACCCAATACCAAATTCAGTCAACCATTATATGGCATAACAATAAGAAAAAAATTTTAGGAAACTTTTTGCTAATATAATAATAGTATTGGGATTCCCAGATTGGAATTAATTATTTATTCTATGACTGAAACTAATTTACATACAAAGAACCAGGAACCAATGTAGATTATTGAGACTCATTTAATGAAAATGGAGATGTATAAATTTGAATTGATTCCCAAAAGTAAAAGCAAACGGCAAAGAAAATGAATGTTCAATTGAAAAGCATATAATAAATACAGGTGGACCTCTCAAAGTCGAACTCAAACGGACCCGAAAAAAACATTTGACTTACGAGTTTTCGAGTTAGGGAAAATGGCGTAATAGGCGCAGATTAATCAAGGACAGTGTTGATATTGAGCGGGGGGGAGCCATACTGGCTAGAAGGCTGGACAGGAAAGAGAGGTATGATGTTTCCTATGAAAGTAAGCGAGCTTGCATTGACATACCGACACAAGCCTGTGAGAGGAGACACCTTCCCTCTCCTCCCCAACTTTACTCCCTCCACAGTGGGATGGGGGAAGCATAATTTTCTTTTTAAAAAGAGTCACAGCATGCAGCAAAGGGATGCAAATTAGTTACTAATAGTTACCACTCCTTTTTCTTGACTTGGTCATTTTTGGTACTTGCAAGAGTCACTTAATCCCTTGTGTAATGCACTAAGATAAGAATTTGTGTCCGTGTATGTGTCTCTACAGACACGTGTTCTGAAATGTCACCCCAGAATAATAACCCAAACGCCTTGGAAAATTTGACTAAGGGAAATAGGAAGCCAAAAATCTTCGAGTTAAGGAGATATAAAATACATTAGTCTTATGGAAATTGGCCGGGACCTAACATTTTATTCGATATAGGGAGGTTTTTGACTTAGGGAAGTTCAACTTAGCAAGGTCCGACTGTAAAAGTTAAGCTTCTTATTTCTAAGATAAACTATTTTCTTGAGCACTTAAACAACCTTACAAATCTGAAACTATATCCCAACCCAACATTTTACAACTAATAAATAAAATACTGGAACTTTTGACAAGCGCACTACCCTATAGACTATAGTGACTCTACATTACAATCCACTATTTACATGTAATGAAAGCAACATGTATTTTTAAAATTGATGAAACAACATTTCGTGTAAATGATTAACGTAGCTTATGTATAATGTATTGTAATTGTTTGTGTTTGTTGTGATATGAAAGTTAATTTAATACTTATAAGTATGTTATTTCTTTCATGTAAAGCGCTGTGAGCCCAGTTCCTTACTGGGATACAGCGCTATATAAATAATCAATTTATTATTATTATTATTATTTTCTAACAATCATATCTAAAAAATAGTCTATAGACTAGACTGGTAATTTAGACAATTTAGTGGTAATCCCCTATTTTGATTACCGGTTAGAATTAGACTAATACTATTACTAATAGTAATACTAATAGGGGTACTAATAGTGACTATACTAACTATCTCAGAATATACTAAGGATGTGACGAAGTTCTAATTGGAATCCGACGACATTTGAACTCTGACGTTTTTTTTAGCAAATTCGAATCCGACTGATTTTTTTTTAAAATTCCATCGGATTCGAATTTGAAAAATTACCGTTTTCAGATCAAACACAGCCGTAGAAATCATAACTAAAATTAAAAAACCTAGAGTTTTTCGAAAACCCGAAATAAAGAAAACAGATAAAACAAAACTCCTGGACCCTTAATCAGCTGTCCATAGATTAGACGTCGTATTTGGTCATGAACGTATTTTAGATACACCCCTCTCGCCAAACATTGTTTTCATCCAAGCTTTCTAAACCTTGGAATGGATATGCGGATTGGAATGGCGGACTGGATGTGCGGACTGGAATAGCGAAAAGCTGGTTATGTGTGACCAATTGGAATGAGTTGGAATGACATTTGGCTTTGGAATGATTTGGAATGAGTTAGAATGACATTTGGAATGAGTTAGAATGACAGTAGAATTAAGGAGAATTTTATTTTGTGCAAAGCATCTTGTACTGATGATTCGTTAACAATGTGGCTACCTGTGCTTTGTAATAGTTAATGCTGCTGTTCATGCAAAAAGAAATGCTAAAAATCCTCGTTGTTATGGGAGCACGGGACTGACACCTTGGTATACCCCCTTTTAGCCAAGTGTTGACCAAATCCGCATTCGAATCCGACGGATTTATATTTGCCAAATCCGAATCCGACAGATGCAGATTTTCATCAGCTCCGTCACATCCCTAGAATATACACTATACTATACTAAGATCTATACTAAACTAATGTAATCCCTTATTTCAGCGCATTTTATATTTCAAGTCATCAAAAAAACATTTTTTCAAACTTACTTCATTAATTATTATTATGAAATCTATTTTAAAATTAAAACATTATTTTTTTGTTGGAATAAAATTACGATTTATACAAAATAAAAAGTTGTATATTTCACAATCTTCTGTGATTAACGGCGCCATTGTTGTTGTTGGAAGTCTGCTTTCAAAAACCTTTACTTCTAAGTTAAAAACCCCTTAAAACTCAACAAAACACACCAAAAACTAATTGTAAAGCATTAAATACTTTTTTATATCGGATTTAAGTTTAAGTGTTTAAATTAAGTAAAAGTAAGTTATTTTATTTATTTTGTTCTAAAAATTTAAAATGCGCTGAAATAAGGGATTACTCTAAACTAAAGTATACGGATACTCAGATCTGAGTGTGATACTCAATTATTAATTATTCAGTCAATAATAATAATACTGACTAATAGTACTAATAGGCCCTACTAATATTACTAATAATAATAAATTTAAATTAAATAAAGATTTAACTGCCACTAAATTTTAGATTAAATAAATTTAAATTATTAATAGTAATATTATTATTCACAATAGTCTTTAAAAGTCCTGGAAGAATGATGAGACTTACATAATATATTGAGACTAAAATACTAATAGGGCCTGTGTAATAAATCAATTTTAATATGCTGAATTGATTTTTATATTACAGATCCAGGCGCATTCTTTAAGAGACCGTAGTCAACGGGAAGTTCGCCACCCACTTTCTACTTCCGGAAACAAGATTAATGCAAAGGCTGCGGCTATTCGGACCCGGGTCCGTATAGCCTGGGATCGCTATTCAGACCCAGGCGGGTTCTATTAGATTAAAAAAGTGTTTAAAAAGTTAAAATTATGTTAATTTTATTGTTTTTGGCTTGTTTTAAAAGTAATTTTACGCTCAGGGAGAAAAAATTAATTTAAAAAATTGAAGAAAGGAGTAACAATCCCTATCACTAAACTAAACCTAACCCACACCCTAAAACCTATCACTAAACCTAACCCACACCCTAAAACCTATTACTAAACCTAACCCACACCCTATAACTATAGGCTTAGGCCTAAGTAGTAAGTAGTATGTATAAACTATCACTAAACCTATCCCTAAACCTTAAATGTGATTCTGTCAGTGACAAACCATGAAAAAATATTATTAATTATCAATTCATGTAAAAAATAAAAAATGACTCCCCAACTAAGGATCGAACCCCGAACCTCCTAATGGGGATCGAGTGCGCTATCGATGCGGCCAGCACGATTCGATGGGAAATGGATGGTTTTTAAAGTTTTAAAGAAAATTCTTTAAAATTAACGCTTACTACGCCTGGCGGGTCCGAATAGCAATCGCAGGCTATACGGACCCGGGTCCGAATAGCCACTTCGTAATGCAAAACAATAATTTAAAATTAGCAAATTTAAAAACAAAATAATTGCTCAGTCACTGAAACTAATTTGTTTCAACTAATGTTTAAGATTCAATAATTTTACCGTTTTGAAAGAGAAGGAGGCTTATTGTTGTTGTTATTTTTTTCAACACTGTTTTCAGTTTGTTGTTTGTGCGATCAAGTTCCGAGTTTTTTTGCTTGTTTTTTTAAGTGTGGGAGCGGGGGTGGTTATCAAAGTCATTTTGTGCATAATAAAATGCAGTTTATATTATTTAAGAAAAACATACCTCATATAATATTATATAATATAATAGCGGCTAACTTCCAACAAACTTTCCTAAGTAAATTTAACACAAATAGCCCAGTAGAAGAAATTTGGAAAGATATAAAAACAAATCTAAAAACTATAATGGATGAGAATGTTCCAACAAAACTAACATCAAATAAAATCAACAAATGCTGGTTCAATTCTAGATTGAAAAAGCTATGCAAACTAAAAGAGAACTTATTTAAGAAATATAAAGCTACCAATTCATATAGGATACACAAAAAATACTTAAAGATTAAACACTTGACACAAAAACTTAGTCGGAACCTCCAAAATGAATATATAAACAATGTAATTACCAAAGATAACAATAAAAACTTATGGTCCTTTATCAAATCTAAAAAAATGGAACCTTCAGGAATAGCCACACTAAAAGGCTCAAATAATAAAACCTATAATGATAATGAAACTAAAGCTAATATCCTTAACACATATTTTGCATCATCTTTTTCTGCCTCAGGCGACAAGGAAGTTTTAATAAATTTAAATAAAATGGAGGAAATAGGTAACATAACTGTAGATGAGATAGGTATACATTCACTCCTAAAAAACTTAAAAATAAACAAAGCTACTGGCCCAGATGATTTGCCTGCAAGATTATTAAAAGAACTAAGCAATGAACTGTCCCCAATCCTTGTAGTTCTCTTTCAAGCCTCTCTAAACCAGGGTAAAGTGCCCCAGGATTGGAAATTAGCTAATGTAAGTCCACTCTTTAAGAAAGGGGATAAATCAGACCCTGGTAATTACAGGCCTGTATCACTTACTAGTATCACCTGTAAATTACTAGAACACATAATATATAGTAGAATAGTTAACCACCTTGACAAATATAATGCCCTATGCCCACATCAACACGGCTTTAGAAAAAACAGATCATGTGAAACACAATTAATAGGTTTAATAGATGAACTATCAAAAGGCTTGGACAAAAATGATCAAATAGATACAATATTACTAGACTTCTCAAAAGCATTTGACAAAGTTCACCACCTTAGTTTAATTAAAAAACTTAACTACTTTGGAATCTCAGGTTCCTTACATCACTGGATCCAAGACTTCCTTTTGGGCAGGGAGCAAACTGTAATAATTAATGGATCTAAATCTGCACCAATAAAGGTTAACTCAGGAGTTCCACAAGGAACTGTGCTAGGTCCCTTACTCTTTTTAATTTATATAAATGATTTACCCAACAACATCTCAACAGGTACAAAAGTTAGGCTATTTGCTGATGATTGTATAATCTATAGAACAATTAAATCAGAACAAGATGGCAAAATTTTACAAAAAGACTTAGATGAATTGATAAAATGGGAAACTAACTGGAGTATGTCTTTCCATCCAGAAAAGTGTCAACTGTTAAGAGTAACAAAGAAAAAGAAACAAATAAATTCAAAATATTACATTCATGGAAAAGAACTGACCCAAACTAAAGATGCAAAATACTTAGGAGTCTTAATAAATGAGAAACTATCATGGAATCCCCATGTCAATGAAGTTATTAAAAAATCAAACAAAACCTTAGGCTTTATAAAAAGGAACTTTAACAAATGTAATAGAGATATAAAACTAAAATGCTACCTCACTTTGGTGAGACCTGCACTAGAATATGCATCTTCTGTATGGGACCCATCCACCAAAGAAAACATTGATAAACTAGAACAAATTCAAAAAAGAGCTGCCAGATTCATTACTGGAGAATATTCGAAACTGACAAGAGTAACACCATTAGTTAAATCATTAAACCTTGAAACACTAGAGGATAGAAGAACCAAGAGCAAAGTAGTAATCATACATAAAGCAATTAATTCTAATTTAGAAATACAACACAAAGATAACTTAATACAACCCTCAGATAGACATAAGGATAAAAACACCTTTCTTATTCCGTATGCAAGAACAAACACATACAAGTTTTCCTTCTTCCCGTCCGGAATTAGGGCGTGGAATGGGTTGCCTGAAGAATCCAGGAAAACCAACACTTTATCAACATTTAAAACTCTAATAAAAATGCAGGACTAAACACAAACCATAGATAAGCGTAGGACGCAATAATCTTCTGTATAGAAGGAGCGTCTGTAAACAGATAAGATAAGATAAGATAATATAAAGTAATTTAAGCATTTTGAAAATTTTCTTTAATTATCTTTCCCACTCCCAACAGTGCAAAACCAGAAACCTTATCATATATATTATTTAGCGATTTAGTTAATTACAAAGACAAAAAGAAGCCTTGCATCTTAAATCATGTGAGCACTTAAATCAAAAAAAAATAATTTACAACTTGTACTTTATCTCACGTATGTTTTTATGTTAATTAATTAATTAATGTTAGTGAAATATGCAGTCAAAACTTAAGAACAATGTACCTCAAATAATGTATGGTTTCTAGACCTAGATAGGGATTTCTCTCAAACTCTTTTTTTTTAATATGTTAGGAAAGTTTTTAAAACTAAATTGATTTCAGTCTACGTCTTAACGTGGCGGCAAACTTTTAAAGTATAAAATAACTATTTATAAAATGGAGGATAATTTTATGTCTCACTCAAAGATTTTAAAATATTTTTTACGTATACTTAGTCGTAATGACTGGAAATAGAAACAACAGTGGAGAAAATACTTGATAAAGGGAAGTTACTCTTAAACTAAAAAATCATCCAAAAGAAGAAAAAATAAATGACCTTACTTACATCAAAAATAAAAAAAAGATTTGCCTAAATTAAAATTAAAAGTGCACCAATGAAATATAATTTGTTAATATAATTTAACATTGACTTTTAGAAAATATGTTTGTCTCATATATGTGCAGTAAAGTAGTCCGAACTCCATTGCTACTAAGGCGGATGGTTCAGTGTTCGAAGTACATTTTATCACCACATTATTTGTCCTGTGCCGATTGTAGAGCGACACTGATGACAGTGACATCAGTGAGTATTAGTATTACTAGTTTTATTTTATAGAACCATTAAAACTTTTATAAAACATGGTGAATATCTGCTCTTAAAGTTCGTCTGTTTTGGGCTAAAGTCATATTATAAACTATAATTATAAACGTTCAATTTTTGTATGACTTTTGGGCTTCTGAAATTATTCATTTGAAGTGATTATCCGCATGGTTTGGCCGTGAGAATAACGTCGAGCATTATGATTATCCGCACGGCTTGTCGCAGCATGCGTCTTCTAGTGGCTGGTTACGTTGAAAAAAAAATGTGCCCGGTGTAGACAAAATAATGGCCAATATCACTCGATTAGGCTAAAATTAAAATGTATAATTTCTATGCTAAATACTAATTCAAATTTCATGATTACTGAATTTTTGTTACTTGTTTTTTATCCGACCACCAAAAAAAAATTCTTTATTATTTTGATATTGACTGTTGGAAACCCTGCAATACTTAGGCTACTACTAGACTACTAGATCAGCTGTTCCCAGCCTGTGGGCTGTGGGTCGCGACCCAAGGGTTTTCTGGGGGTCGCCAACTGTCGACTAAAAAATATTCACTATAATGCAAATTTGCTCTATTTTATCTTATCTTATCTGTTACAGACTCTCCTTCTATACAGAAGATTATTTCGTCCTACGCTTATCTATGGTTTGTGTTTAGTCCTGCATTCCCACTAGACATAGAGATTTAAATGTTGATAAAGTGTTTGTTTTCCTGGTTTCTTCAGACAAACCCATTCCACGCCCGAATTCCGGACGGGAAGAAAGAAAATTTGTATGTGTTTGTTCTTCCATACGGAATAAGAAAGGTGTTTTTATCCTTATGTCTATCGGAGGGTTGTATTAAGTTATCTTTGTGTTGTATTTAAAAATTAGAATTAATTGCTTTATGTATGATTACTACTTTACTCTTGGTTCTTCTATCCTCTAGTGTTTCAAGGTTTAATGATTTAAATAATGGTGTTTTCTTGTCAGTTTTGAATATTCTCCAGTAATGAATCTGGCAGCTCTTTTTTGAATTTGTTCTAGTTTATCAATGTTTTCTTTGGTGGATGGCTCCCATACAGAAGATGCATATTCTAATACAGGTCTCACCAAAGTGAGGTAGCATTTTAGTTTATATCTCTATTACATTTGTGAAAGTTTCTTCATATAAAGCCTAAGGTTTGGTTTGATTTTGTAATAACTTCATTGACATGGGGATGCCATGATAGTTTCTCATTTATTATGACTCCTAAGTATTTTGCATCTTTAGTTTGGGTCAGTTCTTTTCCAGGAATGAAATATTTTGAATTTATTTGTTGCTTTTCCTTTGTTACTCTTTTAACAGCTGACACTTTTCTGGGTGGAAAGACATGCTCCAGTTAGTTTCCCATTTTGTCAATTCAGCTACGTCTTTTTGTAAAATTTTGCTATCTTGTTCTGATTTAATTGTTCTATAGATTATACAATCATCAGCAAAATGACCTAACTTTTGTTCCTTTTGAGATGTTGTTGGGTAAATCATTTATATAAATTAAAAAGAGTAAGGGACCTAGCACAGTTCCTTGTGGAACTCCTGAGTTAACCGTTATTGGTGCAGATTTTGATCCATTATTTATTACAGTTTTCTCCCTACCCAAAAGGAAGTCTTGGATCCAGTGATGTAAGGTAATATGTTATATGATATGATATTTTTTAAAAACGTTATTAAAAATGACTTATTTAAATTTCCTGGTGGTTCGCGGGTCACATGGCCTTTATTAAAAGGGGTCGCCATTCAAAAAAGGTTGGGAACCACCGTACTAGATGGATATGGTCATTATGGACTTTTCCCACTTACGAAGATGAAGATTGAATAAATTAATATTAAAATCATAAATCTAGTTTAAATAAATTTTATTATTATTTATATCTATAATATGACGAGGAGTTCCGTTATGGCGTTTATTTGGCTCCTTTACAGATTTTCATGACCGGTCGATTCGTTGGGTGTTAGCACCGGTATTAGGATCGATGAAATGTATGCTGTGATTCAAAGTTTCGTTAGTGAAATCCATGCCAAATTAAAAAAGAAATAGTGATATTATATTACAACTGATAATACATAAGCAGCAAATTAATTTTTTTAAAGCCTATTTCTTTCATTTATCATTTATTTAGTTTTTAGTTTTAATTGGGGTTATTCTTGTTAAATGTCAATATAGTTTATATAGTCAATCTTTTTACTTATAATCATTTTATGACTGTATTAGTATTGCTTATAAATAATATTAAAACTTATTTTAACTAGATTAATGATTTTAATATTAATTTATTTAATCTTCATCTTCGTAAGTGGGAGAACTCCATAGTGACCATAGCCATCTAGTAGTAGTAGCCTAAGTGTCGCGGAGTTGCCAACAGTAATACAAAAGAAATACAGACATTTTTGTTGGTGGTCGGATAAAAAACAAGTACCGAATTTTTAAAGTAGCACTGTCATTAAACTTGATTGGTGTCTATTTATCGATAATTACTTATAATTTTAAAATTTCAAGTGTTTTCATCAACTTCTTCAGGTGAGTGGTAAAGTCTAAGCTTAGTTGCATTGTTGGTATTTAGATCAAATCCCACTACTGTCGGGACTTTATCTTACTTGTGTGATTTTTTTTTGATTTTTTTTTACAACCACAATGAGGGTGCTTGCAAACACTCAAGCAGGCTCACGTTTCCAAGAAACATTTTAGTATTTTCCCCCATGCCCGTCTTATCTATTCTGTTAGTCACTGTTACAGACTCTCACTTTTAAATTTTTTATACTATACCATTATATCGTCTTACGCTTTTGCATGCTTTAAATTAACTTTAATGGATTTATGATATGTTAAGGACAGATACGATGCTAGTTTTGGGAAGAAAAATAATTAGCCTACTATTAATTAGTACAGAGTTTCGTCCAATTATAGTATAATTCTTTTCAGGATGAATGAAAGTTAATAAAGGTACTTCATAATATATAGAATAAAAATACAAAGTTGAATGCACTGGAACAGTTGATAATAGTTTTATAACAGCTAAATCAATGGTATTAATAATTAATGATTAATTAATTATAATTTAACGGTATGCAGGTTGGCTCACGTTCTTGCTAAAATTGATAAAAATATAAGATTCCAGTCACTCGAAAGACTGTTAAAATGGCAATTTAATTATTTTTGTATCCTCCAAGCCAATAGATGTTAATAAGCAATGCTACATAAATAATAAGCAGTACATATAATAAGAAATTAGATATCGTTCGGCATCATTCTCACGGTAAAAACCGTGCGGCAGTGAGAATAATGCTAGACATTATCCGCACGGTTTACCATGAGGATAACGTTGGACGTTATGCTCACGGCCAAAACCGTGCAAATAACGCTTCCCTTATTCATTCATTTAGAGAGTCTTAGATTACTCTTAGACCTAGAGTCTTACACTTTGTGACATAAGACATTTTACTAGTATTTAGTCTAGTCTTAGACTTAGACAGTTAAAAACTAAGTAATTAAAGCTTTTCGACTGTTGCAATTATCTTTTATCCTATGCCTACATACTATATAATATTGCCTATATATTACTAAAATTCTTGCTGTAAATTACAGTGTAATTAATAAACCGTATGATATAAGTATAAGATTGATTCTATGCAAACAGTGCTCATGAATTATTTGTTGGTGTTTTTCTTTAATTTATTTGTTATCTTTTTGGAGGACATGGGTGTGATTTGAAACATTTTAACCTACTGAAATAAAATTGATCAAAAGATTGGGGCGCGATGGTCTAAGTGGTAGCGCACTGGACTATCGATCCGAGGCAGATCCCGAGTCGCGGGTTCGAGCCCAGTAAATATTTCTGGAGATTTGACCTGTATTGTCAGCTTGATGAATCCACTGGCCGTAGTTTGGTGACTCCTACCAAGTATTAGTTATTGAAATAGCCGTTTTCTTTATCAGTTATTGTCTTGACCTCATTGACATTACTTTGCCTAGCTACTACATGTAATATGTTTTTGTCCTAGATTGTATTCGTCAGTTAAACTTAAATTTTAATTTATATTAGCGTATGTCATTTTAAATTTTATATTATTTAAAGTAAAATGTTACATGTTCATATTAAGTTAACAAAATTTAATGTGGCATTGTGCCCCAGGGCATGGGGTATTTACAATATGACAAGCCTTGTTCCACTTGGACACTTGACCCTCTCCCTCACCATTGTTGATCTGAGTTCCTATTGGTACCTGGGTGGAATGTAGAGTAGAGAAATGGAAACGGGGGATTAAACAAGATTACATGTCATGTGACTGGGGACTGGACATAGGATACTTTTAGTGCTGCAGAGAATTGGCAAGAGTCAAGAGAGTGGAGATTTGACAAGTAGATTAGTGGAACAGGGGATGGATACTGGATTTGTTCCAACTTTAAGGCACAGTAACTGCAGGCGAGACAAGAAACAGGTTAATCAGATAGAGTTAGTAAGGGGCGACATAACATTTTTATGATCAACATTGATAGGCTGGGTGGATGCTTTTGGGAACCTTTATAAGGAGAACAATAGTTGGGATTAAGGTTGTAAACGGTTAACCGGTCCTCAGATCAGGACCGGTCCGGTTTAATCAGGACTGGTTAGCCAAAACGTCAATTATTTGTTATTGGCTTATTACCCAGAGTATTTTTATTTTTTTTGTGACGTCACATGTTCTTTGAAGTCACCATCAGGCGGCGAGGCGAAAATTTGATACACACTCTTTGTTGGTTCTAAAAAAATTAAGGAAAATACGGACCGGACAGTAAAACTTGTCTTTTTTTACAGTTAACCAGTCCTCAAAAACGAATTGACTTGACAACATTTAATAACATGCCGTTTTAATACTTTTAATACATAAAATTAAAAATTGAATATTATAATTACGGTTTAATTCTTTGTTCAGACGATTTTTTTAAAAAATGAAATTTTAAATTAACTTTTTATTGTTTTGAATTCGCTGTTTTGATGGCAGCGCGGCAGAGGTGAACACTAGCTTGGGTACATTACAGGCGCTTGGATGTCAAATCAGATGACGCGGGGCGAAAATTTGATGCATTCTCTTGTTGGTTCACAAAGCTTAGTAAAAATATGGACCGACGGTTAACCGGCCTTTTTGAACGGTTAACCGGTCCTCAATGAGCGGTCTTAATAACATTAGTTGGGATACAGACAGAGGGGCGAGAGTGGTCCGGTTTAATAATGTGAGCATAAAGGCATAGGCTGATATACCTGCTTTTAGTTCAATTAGAGTTTTAAGGTTGGTAACTCTTTCTTTGTCATGAAAGGATTTTATCAACAAAATAAACTTTTAACACATATAGTCCTTACCTGTGTTGTATTCACTGTTTAATAAGATCAAATTGTTGTGCCATATTTCCACCAGGGGGCTACATCTATATATATAATTCACCAAAGCGAGTATATGCAAATAAGCATGACGAATGACCCTCGGTGGGGTCGACCAATCAGTTTATGGTTTGGCAAGTGCAGGTGGTGGAGAGGGGCAACAATGGTTCTTGCGTTCACTTGCGTTGTTCCTTCACAGAATACTGTGTGATTCGTAGTGTAGTGGTTATCACGTCCGCCGCACACGAGGAAGGTCCTGGGTTCAAGCCCCAGCGAAAACATTATTTTTTTAATTTTTAAAAATGTGTGTTTGTGCCCGTTATTTCCCCCCCTTTTTGCGAACACAGCTGACCCTCGCTAGGGTCGGCCAATCACAGTTTATGGTTGGTTTAAGGTGGTGAAGGATGGTGGGCAGGTAGATAACCTCATTGCGAATGTCTTGAGACCAATAATGTGGGTGGATTTCTCAACAACGTTCACTTGCGTTGTTTTGATTTCTTCATGCTGTAGTTTGTGTCCGTTCTTTCCCTTTCCCCCTTCTTTGCACTCTCCATAAGCAAGTCTGCTGTGTATGCCACGCCGCGGGGCGTATCTAGTTAAGTTATAAAGTTTGAAATTAAGTATGCGCTCCAATTAATTGACTAAAACAAAAAAAGAGATATGTAAGATTAATGAACTTACAAAAACCTTACATAATTTCATCTGTTAAAAGTATTGATTTATTGGTAGAGTCTTGGTGTTTTTATTCACATTTAAAAAAAACATTTGTTTACATTTTTTCAGATATTTTTACACAATTAAGATTGCTATAGGCTAGAGGTATTTTCCTTTGAATTTTGGACAGAACAGAAGTCATCCAAGATTAGTGTAAATTCAAGAGTTTAGATGTTTCATGATCTTGACTATGGAGGGAGAGGATGTTGAGCCACGGTCAGACACAGACTTTCATCAAATCCGTAAAAAGGAAAAATGTGATGAATTTAACCCAAGGATTTGTTTTGGCAGTTTGGCCACTACGACAGAGGCAGAATCTTTCTTAAATGAAGTCACAAAGGAAGAAATGCGTAACGATGTTGATCCAGTAGATGACAAAATGAAACTCAAGACAGAATGTTTGGAGATTCAGGAATTTGGGAGAGGCTCTGCTACTTTGTCTAAAAATTCACGGTCAACTGTACACAAGAGAACCAACACAAGCGTTGAGCCCTCGATATGTGATATTTGTGCTGCTACATTTGCTACTGAATCTGATTTGACTGGACACAGAGGTACACATACGGGAGTGAAACTTTATGAATGTGATGTATGTTCTTCTGCATTTGATACTGTGTCTAATTTAAATATGCACCTAAGAACACATTCTGGTGATAAATCCTATCAATGTGAAATTTGTGCTGTTACATTTACTACTAAATTTGATATAACTGGACACAAAAGAACACACATTCAAGATAAACCCTATTATTGTGACACTAAAATTTGTGCTGCCGGATTTATTACTAGTTCTGATTTAATTCATCACAAAAAAACAGATATTGGAGAGAAACCTTACAATTGTGACATTTGTTCTGCTTCATTTTCTACAAGTTATAATTTAATTCGCCACATAAGAAAACATACTGGAGAGAAACCTTACGCATGTGATTTTTGTTCTGCTTCGTTTGCTGTTAAATCTAATTTAGATGACCACAAAAGAACACATACTGGTGACAAACCTTACCAATGTGAATTTTGTTCTGCTGCATTTTCCTCTAGTTCTAATTTAACTCAACACAATAGAACACATACTGAAGAGAAACCTTACAAATGTGACATTTGTTCTGCTTCATTTTCTACAAGTTATAATTTAACTCGACACATAAGAACACATACTGCAGAGAATCCTTAAAAATGTGACTTTTGTTCTGCTTCATTTTCTACAAGTTATAAGTTATACACTAAGGAGCACATACTGGAAAGAAACCTTACAAATGTGACATTTGTTTTGCTGCTTTTTTGGTATCTTCATCATTAACTGTACACAAAAGAACACATAGTGGAGAGAAACCTTACTTTTGTTCTGCTGCATTTTCCTCTAGTTCTGATTTAACTCGACACAAAAGAAAACACACTGGAGAGAAACCTTACAAATGTTTTTTGTTCTGCTTCATTTGCTTCTAAATCTACTTTGGATGATCACAAAAGAACACATACTGGAGGTAAAGAAACCTTACAAATGTGACATTTGTTCTGCTGCTTATTCCCAAGTTCCAATCTAACTAAACACAAAAGTAAACATTATGGATAGAAACCATACGCTAATGACATTTGTTCTGCTACATTGGCTTTTTAGTATTATTTAAAATGATCACAAAAGAGCATATACAAATGTGACATGTGTTTTGCTGAATTTTTATTAAGTTCACTATTAATTAAAATCCCGTACTTTTAGCAGCAATTTGTAAATAGCTTTTTTTTTAGTTTCACAATAATTGATTTGAAATGACTTTTAATGTAATCTAGAATGATAGTTAAGGGGGTTTTCCCGCTTTGTGAATGCTAATGTTAGACTGTTGCATGGTGCGCATTATATTGACACACTCATGGTGTGACTCTAGGGTGGTCGGACACTTCGACCCCGGACGATTCGACCCCGGACGGTTCGACCCTGCCAGTTCGACCACAGGACAGTTCGACCCCAGGACGTTTCGACCCCGGTCGGTTCGACCACGGACGGTTCGACCCCGGACAATTCGACCCCGGGCGATTCGACCCCGGACAGTTCGACCACAGGATGTTTCGACCCTGGACAGTTCGACCACAGGACGTTTCGACCCTCTCGTTTCTACATTGTGAAATGATTTTATTTATTCTGTTTTTTTTAATAATATTTTTAAAATTAAATTTTTTGGCATATTACCCATTAAAAATTAAAAACTCCTATCCCAAACTAAACAAAAAACTTAAAAGGAGCTAATTTATTATTGGGTTTTAAAAATGTTTATATTTAAGTCGTTCAAAAGTTTTCACCGTGATATCAAAAACAAACGAAATTTGATTTTTTCTTATTTTTTTAAATAATTTTTTTTTAATTTATTATTTTTAAAATCTTTTTTAAGTGTCGACATGCTGAACGCAGTCGCTGAAACAATAACAAACCCGCGCCCTTGCATTCATTTCTGTTTCTTGTGTTGTTTACCACGTATATACCTCCCTAGCAGAAATACTGATTTTAATAAGACGTACAAAGTTGTCAGTATTTAAAGTTCATCAAATTCACTAGTTTATACCGCCCCCTAGCAGACAATAACATTCAAGCTGCTGGACCCGTATGACCGGACTGAACGTTACGTTGTTGTTTACATTTCCTCCGAGGCTTTCATAAGCCCGTGTTATGAAGCCTACACTCAGTGACCACCACAGCAAGCCGTGTGCTGGCGAGGGTAAATATAGTAAGTGGGGGCAGAGAGAATGTAGGCACCTTTAGAAAGGACTGTCTGACCACATTGCCTTTGTTTTGTCTGATTACATCGGACGGGCGGGGAGGGGTGGAGTTGGATTGGTTTGGAAGGGCTTTCTACCTCAGAGGAATGACGCATTGATCACAATCATGAATTCACGTTGAATATTGACTGGTTGTCAATAACAATTTCAAACTGTATTTAATTTTTAATGGATAATAATTTTAAGCTAAATTATTTTTAGTAAATGGATAACATGTAAACATGTTTATACCAAAAAATACTTTTAAAAATAATAAATTTTAAAAAGTATATTAAAAATATATATTTAAAAAATATACGGTGTAGATACGAAGGGGTCGAAACGTCCGGGGTCGAATCGCCCGGGGTCGAATCGCCGGGGTCGAACCGACCGGGGTCGAAACGTCCTGTGGTCGAACTGGCAGGGTCGAACTGGCAGGGTCGAACCGTCCGGGGTCGAATCGCCCGGGGTCGAATCGCCGGGGTCGAACCGACCGGGGTCGAAACGTCCTGTGGTCGAACTGGCAGGGTCGAACCGTCCGGGGTCGAAACGTCCGGGGTCGAAGTGTCCGTAATTTGACTCTAGAATGATTTCCCTTGAATAAAAAAATTGTAAATTCTTTTTTGGAAATTGCGTTTAAATAAATACTCATTCGAGTTTTTATTACTTTTTTTTTCATAAATCTCACAATGGTAATGCTGTTTTTTCATAAATGTCACTATGGTAATGCTAGTATTATTAGTTATTAGTTCAAATATGTTTTTTTGAACAGACCATACACGAAGACATTTTATTAGTGATAGTGATAAACCTCATAAATAGGACTTTTGTGCAGCTGATTTTTCTAGACTCACAATAAGATGAACACAATAGAAGAATTTATAGAATTAAACCTCAATAAATTTGTCTTTGTCCTGCCCCTCCCCATCCCCGCCTTTTCAACTTGTATAAAAGAAAATGAAAACACACCTTATTAAATTCTAATAAATATTAAAGTGATTAAAAATAGTAAAGGAATTTATTCTGTATGTTTTTTTGTTTTTTCCCCCATTATTTTATCATCTGTGAAATTACAAGCTAAATGTTGCTCTATTTCTATAGTGGTAAATCATAGCAACCTATAAATTGATCATAGTTGTCTTATTAAATAAATTCAAAATATTACATTCATGGAAAAGAACTGACCCAAACTAAAGATGCAAAATACTTAGGAGTCTTAATAAATGAGAAACTATCATGGAATCCCCATGTCAATGAAGTTATTAAAAAATCAAACAAAACCTTAGGCTTTATAAAAAGGAACTTTAACAAATGTAATAGAGATATAAAACTAAAATGCTACCTCACTTTGGTGAGACCTGCACTAGAATATGCATCTTCTGTATGGGACCCATCCACCAAAGAAAACATTGATAAACTAGAACAAATTCAAAAAAGAGCTGCCAGATTCATTACTGGAGAATATTCGAAACTGACAAGAGTAACACCATTAGTTAAATCATTAAACCTTGAAACACTAGAGGATAGAAGAACCAAGAGCAAAGTAGTAATCATATATAAAGCAATTAATTCTAATTTAGAAATTCAACACAAAGATAACTTAATACAACCCTCAGATAGACATAAGGATAAAAACACCTTTCTTATTCCGTATGCAAGAACAAACACATACAAGTTTTCCTTCTTCCCGTCCGGAATTCGGGCGTGGAATGGGTTGCCTGAAGAATCCAGGAAAACCAACACTTTATCAACATTTAAATCTCTAGTAAAAATGCAGGACTAAACACAAACCATAGATAAGCGTAGGACGCAATAATCTTCTGTATAGAAGGAGCGTCTGTAAACAGATAAGATAAGATAAGATAAGATTATTGTCATTGCAAATGATACCCGTTGTTAACATCCTCATCTCGGGCTTAACACAACCTCCTGGTAGGTTATAGATTAGGCGCCAAGACCCTATCATCTAGTTTAAGTTTAACTTTACGTTGCTTGAACTTGACTCACCTTCTGCCTTTTAATCACATCTATGCCTCTTTGTCAGCTACTTAAATTTTTTGGCAAATTTAAATGCGGTAGAAATGTTCAATCCTCACTGTTCCATTCTTTAAACACTTTCCGCTCATTACTTAAAATAAATTTAATTGACTCTAGAGACTCTTGACCAACTGTCCGTGGTGGACCTTTTTTGTCAGCTGCGTTAACTGGCAGTTATTGCCAAACAAATTTTAAGCATGCATTAATGAATCAATGATGAAAATCCGGACATAAATTGTACTAGTGAAATTTTGTTCATCAAAACCAGTTTCCAAATAATTTTTAACAGATGTTTGTGGCATATTAATGGTTTTTTTTTAAAGTTCTTTAATTATTTTCTAAATAACATTTACTTTTCCCTTGTACTTTTTTATTATTTGAAGTCTTCTATCTAAGTTTTTTCATCCTTGCCGTTCTTTAATTCTTGCCATCTTCTAACTAAGTTCTTGTATCCTTGCAACTGCATTCTTTCCACTAAGTTCTTGTATCCTTGCAACTGGCAGTTATCCCACTGGATTCTTGTATCCTTGCAAATGGCAGTCTTCCCATTAAGATCTTGTATCCTTGCAATGGCATTTGTCCCACAAAGTTCTTGTATCCTTGCAACTGGCAGTCTTCCCTCCAGGTTTTTGTATCCTTGCACATGGCATTATCCAAATAACTCAATAAGGCCCTTTTTAAAATTCTGGCATTAGACACAATAAGGCTGCTTACTATCACAGAATTTATCCAGTAGCAATGAGCAATACATGTATTCCATTTTTTTTTCCAGAGAGGCATTGCATTTTTAACGCAATTTCCCTTGGGCATTGCTTTTATACATTTGAAATGTCTGTGCACTGTTCGAGCTTGCTTATGCAACTCCTCCTGAACCATACCAGATAGAGGGTTTGAAAATATACTAAGGAGGTCCCAAGGATGTGCAACGGCCAAAAAAATACTGAAAAGGTTTACTGGATTTCCTGGAAAATTAATTTAAAAAACGAAAAAATATCAGTATTTTGTCAATTTTTCGCCAACCATAACATCTATCGGGTTGAAACAAACGCCAAACAATAGCTAATAATATTTAGAACAATGTTGGAGAAGGAATTTTTGAAAAATCTCTTTTCGTTCGACTCCCGTAATTTTAGCAGCAATTTGTAGATAGCAATTGTTTCGTTTAGTTTCAAAATTATTGATTTTAAATGACTTTTAATGTAATCTAGAATGATAGTTAATGGGGGTTTTCCCGCTTTGTGAATGCTAATGATAGACTGTTGCGCGGTGTGCACATATTCTTGGTGTGACTGAGGTGAGGGGATGTGTTGTCATAGAGAAAAAATATTCATTCAATTTCTTAAATTTCATTAATAAACTTATTTTTCTGTTTAGTGATTTGCCTAGAAAATTATTGGAAATAGAGTTTAAATACTCATTCGAGTTTTTATTACTTGTTTTTACATATTGATTGATGATTTTATAAGGCTCAGAGTGCAGATTTTTGTATTTTCAAATCCTCCCTGTTAGTGCAGCCCGATGCACATCTAGGGTCTGTCAGGGTAGCTTCGATCTGTCAATGGGGAGCACATAACCGATGTATGATCATTTATTTTTATTTTTTATTGTAGCTGTTAAATATAACTGCCCAGAAAGTTCCCCAATTTCTGCAGGTATCTAATGATCAGACCATCGTATATTTAGGATTCATCGGAGGCATTGGTTTTCAAAAGCGTTGAGTTCTTAGTCTGTTAGCTTAGTTGGAGTCTGTTATCTTAGTTGGCTTCCAACTTTGGCAGCCATAAGTTAGTAAGCTACGTGTATTAGATCTTTAGTTTGGTGTTCCTGCTGAGTGGCGTTGAGGTTCAGATTCTAGAAAGTTTGTTGAAGGCGTTTTATGCCATATTGGGAAAAAATTTAATCAATTTATCTATTAAATTTCGATTAATTATATTTATATAACGCATATATAGATCCCGTTAAGTCGCGATCCATTATTTCGTGAAATCGGTTAAGTGGCTATAATTCCCTGGCTCCCAAATTTTGTGACGTAACACAGCAAGTTCGTTCTGCTATGCAAGAAATAAGGAAGAAAAACCTTTTTGTTTAGTTATGCAAGTCTAAATAAATAATGATAATACGAGGGAAAGTATGTAAGTTACAAAAAATGTAAATTATAAACTAATTGGAGAGAAAAAATATTAGAAATATTATATCAAATTTTAATCGATCTAATTAATTTTAATTGATTAAAAAAATTAACGATTAATTTATTTAATTTCCGCAGCCCTAACATAAATATATATATATATACCCACACACACACACATATATATTTATAGAGAGAGAGAGATGAGCATATAAATAGTATTTGTGATAAATATCTTACAATTCATTGACCATCACTTTCCTGTGGGAAAACAAGTTCAGCTCCCTGGAGCAACTTCCTCATCAATTAATATTAATAGTCTCTAAAAATGAAAAATAAAATGTAAAAGAAATTATTGGAGCTTTGTAAATCTTATTCTTAAGGAAAGAGAAGCCAATGTAGAAACTAATAAAGGAAATGAAGGGACCATCCTAATGTCAATAACCTCTCGCAGCCAAAACTTCAAACTCCATATGGGATAATTTACTCTATTGAAACGAATTCATTTGAATAAAACAAGATAAGTTGCGAGGTGTTAAGATTAAAAGTAAGAAATTAAAAATTTTATAAACTTTAACTCAAGGAATTATTTTTTTAATGAAACTGCTTACGACGATGATTTTGAGCTAGCTTAAAGCTGATGGTTTAAATATGAAGTGCTGCAGCTCACAACAGAGGCCTAGCTAAGATATTTTGAGAAAGGAAGCTAACATTTAATCTGTTCTTAATGACAATATATAAGGAAAAGATAAGCTAATTTTAAGTTAAAACTCTAATTGTTCATTGAGAGCCACTTATCAGAAGAAGTAATGGAAAATATTTATTTTTTCAACTGCATGAGAGCATTTAAGTGAAAATTAAATTTAATTTGGATGCTAAATGGGGATTTTAGTTTCCAATAAGTTATTTTAGCTAGCATGACATTTATAATAAGAAATAAATAATAAAATAGTTCATTCATAGCGAATGGTCAAAGTGACTCCGAAAAAAGATGGAGATTCACTTTATAATTATAGGTTTACATATATGAGTGCCACTGAAGACAAATAATTCACATAACTGATGGAAAAACCATTTTATTAAATGAATTTTTGAAGGAAAAGATTCTCTGACACACTTAGCTATTTTATTGCTCTAAACTTCTCTTGAAAGCTGGAAAATCTATTTTTAAAATTTTGTGACCTGAATACTACTGTAACACCAGTAGGTGTGGATATACGTTCAGCCCCATTTAATGAAAGTTAGTGAACATACCCTTAAATGTCTGAAAAACACGGAACTTCCTTTATAAAATTTGAAGACCTAGGGGCCTATAGATCAATAAATAGTCCCATATGGAGGAGGGGGGGGGGAACCTTTTTGCTCTTTTAAAAAATGGAACAGAAATTAAGTCAATATTTAATAATTAGTAGAATTATTTTTAATACGTTTATAATTCCTGATACTATATGTTTCATCTAAAATTTTAACTATGAATTGTCTTAAATTCATTTTTAACTCCAATGGGTTACTTTAACAGCATATTTTTTCTTTGCTTCCATTAAAAATGCATAAGAATCATGGTTGAGTTCAGCCCGTTTTAATACTATTAATATTATTTATCCTAGCAATACTGAATGCAACCAGTAATAGTAATTTTACAATTACATGTACTTCTTTTTTTTTCATTTCCAGGTAAAAAATGGAGTTGATGGTAATTTCCAATTATTTATAAAGAGAACTATGAAAATGGCTCCCGATGGAAAGAGACAGCAGTTCAAACCGAAATATTCCTGGGACAAAGTGCCTCCCGAGTTCACCTTGATTTATGAGAGTGAAATGAAACACTGGATACTTTGTTTAAAAGTTGCCACATTTTGTTCTGGTGCCATATGTGGCGTTATTGCACTTTACTATACAGATATAAATAAATATGTGTCACAAGAAGATCAGTTGGTGGTGGCTCTAGTTTTAGGGGTAATGATGACGTGCATTGCAGTGATCAATATGATCGCCAGGCAGTTTGTGCTCAGGATTTACCACAGCAGCGGACAGTTTATTGCCCTCCGCAGAACATACTTGGGAAGATTAAAGCAATGGAGGTACACCTTAGAAGATGTTTCTTTCACGCATAAGCCTGGCACAGAAATTCACGATTCGTCTGTGGTAAAAATAAAAAATTCAAAGTGCCATTTGACGGCTAAAAACTTTGTGTCTCCAGTTTTTTATAACATGCACGTTGGGGATAAATTTGGAGGGAATACTACCACTGATATGCCCAAGTTTTAGTTCTCATGACATCAATTTTGAAAGCTTGAAACATACATGAGAGAGAAAACTATTGCCTAATTGCTAATGCCATTACACGTATTACAAGAACAGGTGATAATATCTCCTAATATATTTTCTATGCCTGCAGTTGTTTTCCCAAGTTGATGCAGACCAAATGCAACTGAAAAGTAAAGATTGTGCTTTATTGTGTGTACTATTGTGAAACAGAAATATTTTTAATGTTTGAAAATAGATGAGGAGCTGGAGAAGTGGTCTTCTTGCTGAAGTGGTTAATCAGTGTCAGTACTTGGACACTGCTGATAACTTTGCTCATTTGAGTAGTGATTGCAACATCCCACATTGTTAAGTAAATACACAATTAAAATATAAAAATGTTATCAAATGAAATTTATGTTCCTTTGTTTCTTTCTTCAAATCATCATTTTAATTCATTCTCCACCAAGAAATCTCAATAATTCCAGTGCAAATTTCTTGAGACATTTAATCTTGAAATAACATCAAATGAAATTTAGAATAAAAACAAAATTGTGAATACTAATGCAATACAATTTTCAATGCTAATCCAACTTTTATCATTCAATATTTGGCATGATTTTTGAAAATTATGGATCAGCAACTAGTTCTCATATTTGAAGCTACTAATAAAATTAAATCTACAAATCAAATTTGAGTCGTCTTTTTAAAATAAAAAATAATAATGAAACTCTATTACTATAATGTATAATTGCTTAAAGTAAAGCTATTTTTCTTGGATGAGAATTTTCTAAGATGAAAAAAAACTATATATTTTAATGAAAATTAGAATATTTAAATATAACTGTATAATTTATTGGAAGACAGTTCTTATTTTGTCTTCAAAGGTAAATATTGAGAAATATTCTTTTAAATTGAAGCTAAGTGAAACTATCACTGTGAGCTTAATTTTAAAATAATAAAAATAACTCAATAACGGCAATATTTGATTTGCAAACAAACAAATATATAAAGTATAGTCAAAGAATAGCTTTATATTAATATTAACTTTCATACATGTATCATTAACAGTGCCATCCTCTTCAAATAGTGTGTTTTAGCTTAAGGCACTTGAGTGTTTGATGTACTAGAACTATTTGGTGTCAGGAAATACATCTATAGAACACTTGTTTTACAATTTAATGGAGAAAGCTTATAACCTACAAGATTTACATTAATATTCATGAAATTCATTACTAAAAAAAATTAAGCAAAAGTAGGCCAGTGTTTGTATTACTTAAAGATCTAACAAATAAATTGAAATATGGCATGACACTGGATTTATCGATTCTGAACTTTTACATTTGGTAAATTCTTTGTTGCCTTAGAATTGAACAGTAGTAAGTGATCAGGACAGTTTCAGATTGGCAAAATTTGTTGCAACTGTTAGTGCCTCCTCAAGGCCTTTGGGATTGGTACCCGTGGCCTGAGCTGCAAGGTCTTTGCCGCCACCTTTTCCATTAATGATAGGCACAACTGTGTCAACCCAACTCTTGGCATTCAAGCCTGTTGGAAATGTTTCCTGGTGGAAGTGATGAATCAAAATTTTACTGTATATTCCAAAGAAGAGCAAATAAGAACTGTCGGTGAAAGTTTATGTCATAGATACATATAACTAAAAATAGTTTTGATCCAACAATAATTTAAAAGCATGGTGAGCTCTCTAATCTAATCTGTACTTTTCTATTTCTATAGCTATAATATTACAGAGTTAAAAGGAATAAGTTGAAAGATATTGTCAATGCATATTGTTCATAAACTAACCTTAGGCACACAGCTCATGCATAATATCTTCCCAGCATCCTCGTCAACAGAAAAAAACATGGCAGCGGTTTAGTGGACTTGAGGTTTTGTACTGCTTCATTGCAGCATCTAAAGCCTAAAATATTTGATGGAGATAAAATTTATTTGTAAAAATGTCAGTTCAAGTTTCATGGAATCAAAACAAGTAAAAGTCTTTCTCTAATGAGAAACCAACTTTAACACCATTAAAATAAATAAGTTTTTATCCTGGCAATATCTGTACACCCTCTTGAATTTAAAATATTTTAAATTATTTATTTGTCTCACCTCAAGGATATGGTATGAATGAATCATTAATTTTAGTACAGCAACTGGATTCTAATTATAAAATTAAGTTTTCTAACTACTATAGAAAAAACACCATATGTTAGATTAGTTTAATTAATTGTAAAAATACAAAATTATAATAAAAGTAAAAAGGAACACCTGTTTGATTTTTTTCTTCTTTCCAGTAGATTATCATTGATCACTTGCAAGCTTTAGAGATCAATGATAGGAAGGGAAATAGGAAATGTCTAAATGCAGAATCTTAAAACCAACTGATAGTTTTATGGGTACTAACCATTGCACAACATTTAACAAAAGACAAGAGGAGTCATTCAAATAGGGAATAACTATATCAAACTGTATATGTATCATCTAAGGTGCTTACACTTAAAATCCTTTGTTGCATTAAAATAACATTAACCCAAGGATAACAAAGGAACTTTTTAAAAAAAAATTAATAATGCACCCATCTTTGTGCAATTAAAGATAAATTCCCTAATTGTGAATCTGCATCCATCCTGTTATTAATATCTCACTACGTAGAATTTGTATTCAATTTTGTAATAATTGACATATAATGTTTTTTTAAATCCTCTAGAGTTTCCAGTATATCTATGTTTAAATTTGTAGAATTGTACATATGTATGAATTCATCATTGTACATATGTATGAATTCATCATTGTACATATGTATGAATTCATCATTGTACATATGTATGAATTCATCATTGTACATATGTATGAAGATTCAACATGGTTCACGATGTGATTGATATAAATTTAAATTTATTCAGGTATTATATATGCTATAACTAAAATACTAAACTTAATACCTTGATATTGATACTACAACTGTGTGGAATGAAAATTAACAGCTTTTAAATAACGACTATTTTAAGAATCCCCTTTTCAAGTTCTGACAAGTATCCCGAAATTATGGATGACCAGTGAACATAGCTTTTCTCTTATATAAAAAAGACTTCACCTTAGCATTAGAGCCGGCTTTGAATTCATGGACTATAAACTTTTGATTCGGGTTTTCCTCGATTAATTTTTTACTCTGCTCCACAACCTAGATGAAACAACAGAATAAATTAATGCTAGTGGTGTAGGATGTAAGTGTTATGTATTTATATACTGAGAGGGTTGAATGTCATGTCAGTAGACACATGGACAGTTGATAAAGAAAGTCTTCTCTAGTGCACACTAGCTCTACTTTAAGGTTACATTTTCTACACAATATTTTTGAGAGAAGATAATACCCTGAAATGAGGTGACTTTGGGACATCTGTAACTTGTTTTACAAATAAAATTCCAAAGACTTGCCAAAGTTATAAACTTTTCTAAGAAAAAAAAATGTGCAGTGAATCATATCCAGAACCTGCAGTTCCGGTACTGAATGGAAGTGGGTGTGACAAAGGTGGAAAATACATGGGAACACTTATCTCCTCAAAATTTGTTGCATGTTGAATTCAACACAAAGAAGTTGAAGTATACAAAGTTTCACTGTAAATAATCCAAATATTTTTTGCTAATGCAGAATAACTACTTTGAGGTACACTATGGTACTTTATTTTGATTTTAAAATGTCAAACTATGGAACTTGGTCAATTGAACTGTACTGTGCAGCAACTTTGCTTAGACGAAGATAGTAAATTATTAAGAAACAAGGTTACAATGCATCAAGTAAAAACAAACCTCATTGACTACTGCTGCTTTTCTGGCTTTGTCAATATCATCCATTTTCTTTTTGAGTACTTTGAGCTCTGCTCGAAGAGAATCCCTCTTCCAATATGAGATACTTGATTGAGCAATTTCCTTATAAAATAGAAGGAAAAATTCATTCTCAATGTAATAACATTGATGACCAGTGTGGATACATTGAGGACCAGTGTGGATACATTGAGGACCAGTGTGGATACAATGAGGACCAGTGTGGATACATTGAGGACCAGTGTGGATACATTGAGGACCAGTGTGAATACATTGAGGACCAGTGTGGATACATTGAGGACCAGTGTGGATACATTGAGGACCAGTGTGGATACATTGAGGACCAGTGTGGATACATTGAGGACCAGTGTGAATACATTGAGGACCAGTGTGGATACATTGAGGACCAGTGTGGATACATTGAGGACCAGTCTGAATGACCTCAGTGTAATGGGAAATTAATCACTTTTAACTGCTGAAAACTTCTTATTACAATTAAAACTTCGTAACTTTTATTGTATGAGATACTTTTTAAAAATTTAGTTTGTTAGTTTCCCTATTCAAATTTTGCTGGAACTGTTTTTAAAAAAAACTTAATAAACCTAAGCATTTTCATGTTTAATAAGGAAACAATATTTATTTAAAGAACATGTCAGACAGTTACAACCAAACTAGAGTTTTTTTGTACTACATTAATACTAGCACTAACATTTTGGTAAAACTGGATGTGCTTTTTTATCTATTTTTGTTTGAACTGGCGGCGGCATTATTGAAAATGCTGACAAATGCTTAGACTATTTCTATAATTTGCATGTTACTTTAACAGACTCAGAATTTGTGTGTCATCAGAAATGGAGGGAAAGCTTATTTATGACAAATATATGAGAGCTCAGTCAAGAAGAAGAATAACTCGATAATAAAATGGTACAAATCAATTTTAAAAAATATATTTAACATACTTACTTCATCTAAAGATATAATCTCCTTGTTTATATTTAACATACTTACTTCATCTAAAGATATAATCTCCTTGTTTATATTTAACATACTTACTTCATCTAAAGATATAATCTCCTTGTTTATATTTAACATACTCACTTCATCTAAAGATATAATCTCCTTGTTTATATTTAACATACTTACTTCATCTAAAGATATAATCTCCTTGTTTAGTTCTCGATCAGAAAACTGTTGAGCCTTGGCATTATCATCAATCTTTGATGTAAGTTCCTTAACACTGTTTTCAAAGAGTCCTTGTTTATGCACAGCCTAAAATATTAAGGGATTAGTTTGTTATTCATTACTAGCATTTAAACTTATGTATTGTTCTTTTTTTTTAAATAATGTTCCAGCAATGTCTATATCCAGATAATAAAATGGCTCACGTGCCTTTTGATACCATAAGGTAAAGGAATTAGTTTCAATCATATTTGTATTTTTACCTTGTGTGCTTCAGAGCCCGTGAATGCAATAATTCTTCTAACTCCTTTAGATATGGCTTCTTCAGTTACAATAACAAATGATCCAATATGACCAGATCTTTTCAAATGCCTAAAGAACAAAATGTATTTTCAATAATATTAGTTGGAGATAACTTATCACAACTAACTTGAAAGAAAAATTAATTTTTCTGTTGTTGCATAGTCATGGCAAGTTTAAGTTTGAGAACCACTGTAACTTAAATTACACCCTGACTTACGTGCCACCACAAAACTCCACAGTTGTAATGGAGCCACCGGGACCGTTGGGATCAGATTCCAAGTCATCGACGGGTATACCCACAGACACCACTCTGACTGGATCGGGATAAACCTGGACAATATCAATTCTATATTGCCAATGCCATAGAACTTTTATCCATAAGTTGCATTAAAAAATTCTCTAACATATCATTCAAGTTTCACATCAAGGAAGAATGAAAACAAATTTTTTTAAGATACAATTTGAGCAACAAAATTAAGCTTCTCTGCGTTTGTGTGACATCAATAGATAAAATTAAGTAATTTTTTGTCATTTGGGCAATACCTCATCAAAAACAGCTCGCAAGCCCTGAATAGTTTTAGCAGTTGCTAGTGGTGTCTCCTTAGCATAAACCTGCTCATTTTTTGCTACCGTGTTTATGACTATTTCCTCAGCCGCCCTGACTTCTTGCACTGACATTGCTGCCTAAAAGAGAAAACAGGAATTGTTAAAAATATTCATTCTTAACTCTGTCAATATTCTAAACAAATAAATAAATTACCGTATTTTCACACATATTCCCCGCGGATTATACCAGATTTTACAAACCCCGCAGCCCCCCTGCGGGGTATCTCCGTGGGCGGGGTATCTGAATTTTTTTTTACTGAATAATGCATTAATGGCGCTATTACTTGCAAAACACAAATATAAAATTAGATTCTCTATAACTTCTGGTAAGTTTGTTCACAATCTACCTTTAATCGCTTGATATTACCTATCTGATTTTATAACGTGGTGAGCGATAATATATATATACAGTTAATTCAACTAGAGTGGTTCAGCGTGATATGACTTCTCAAATGTGGTGGGATAGTGCGGGGTATAAGCGTGGGCGGGTTATACTACAATATTTTTACAGGATCTAAAAATTTTGCGGGGTATATGCGTGGGCGGGTTATCTGCGTGTGCGGGGAATATGCGTGAAAATACGGTAAGTCAATTTCTAAGTTAATAAAAAAAATTTCTTAAATCATTAATTCAAATACTATTAGGTATTCTAAATGAGCTGGCGAAATTTGCGGAAAATTTCGTCTGTCGAGGTTGCGTCGCGCCTACTCGCCGCGGAAATTGTTTATTATACTTACGCATATAAAACCTGTTGATTAAGAGGGGGGAAATGTAGTTCTACCATTGGATACAAATTTTACTGTTTTAAAGTGAAATTAAAGAGTAAAAATCATCGATTTTTCAAGAAAAATGGATTTTTCTCTATGAAATAATCATTTTACAGAGTTCAAATTTATATATCCAGAAAGGCCATCCAATTTACTTTGAAACTGTTATAATTTCCCTATCACCCCGTATAATAAAATTTCTCCGCCAAGCCGAAAACGAGGTCATAATTTCTGCTTTAAAAAAAAGTCCTTACGAGCCGCTGCGTGGACTTTTCTTTCGAAAGTGAAGCACTCGCTTGTCAGTTTGATTAACGATTGTGAATAATATTGTTCGTTTTCATGGATTTAAAAGCTACTATAGGTAAGTTGAATGGTTACTTTAAATTATTGAACTATCGATTTAATTACAAATAAACTTATTCATTACTTCTTTTAAAATTTTGGCCTGGCTATCGAAAATTAATGCACGCTTCTTAATTTTATGTCAAAAAATGTGCATGACCTGTTTTGAAAATCCACTGTTTTTAATTTAAGTTAGTCATAATAAAAATAGAATGCACGCTTAATACAAAGAAATGTTCAGGAGTTTAATGGTATTTATTTTATTTTTGCATAATTTGCTTTAAAATTGTATTGAATCGTTTAACTGTGAGCAAATTCTCGATTAGTCTAAGTCGCATGTCAGCCATTTTTAGATTTTGGGCTGCTGCATTATTTTACACAGTGGTTATGATTTCACTATTTTATTTTTAGTGTAGGATTTTGTGTAACTTGTGTTAATAGTTTATCTATAGTTATACTTTTATTCAAAGGGTTGCTTTTGAAAGAACATTATTATTTAAAATTAGCACATAATTTTGTTTAAAATAATCTAAATAATATAAAAATTACACCATAATAAGGCTTTGTCCCCTTTCATTAATGGTACAGTCCAAAATTAGTTGTCGTATTTAAGCTTCACTATATAAACATTGTATTTTGTATTTGTATGTTTACATTGTCGGGTTAACTTAAATTCAAAATATTATTTCAGTGGATGATACATATGTCACACTTCAAGCAAGGTATCAGCATAAAGTGAAGACCAAAGGCAAAGGGCCTACCTAAGAATACTAAGATATTGTTAGCAGCAGCAAGCTCCTTGTACAGCTATCCTTTCTTAGGGAGGAAGGAAATCATACACGGGCACAGGTTTGTAATTCCATAATAATAATATGTTTTAACTAGCAAATGCTATGTTCATGCAGTAATTAATTTAATGTAATAACTCTTTAATAATGAAATATAATTATCTTTTTAAATGATTTTCCTTGCAACATACATTTGGTAAAGTTATAATTATACTTTCACAGATTTCTAAGGTATGGATTCCAGAACTTTTGCAGGCATGAAGGTATTGGATAATCATTGCAAGATTCTGATAACAGGTGCCAGGAATTCCTTTTCAAGTTTGCCTCATGACCTCTTGGAGGAATTACTTTTGACCAAGGAAATGGATTTTAACTTTATTTCACAAGCTTGAGCTGCTGTTGGGATTACATGCACTAATTTTACAACACCTCCTGCTGTATTTTTGCCCCCCCTCCCCCCATTGCAAGTTATTTATGAGTTGGTAATTGACTTGGTTATTTGTAGAAATTCCCAATCCCAGACTTCAGTTTCAGTAAAAGTAGCATAGTTGCCTGGCTAAATTGTTTTACTGGCCTGAATAAGAAATAAGAACAAAATGTTGTATGACCACAAGAAGATTGTTGGTCATCAACTTACTGTTGGCTCAGTCAAGTCTTATTTAGGTTTTACACCTGTTGCTACTGAGGATTCTGATACATTGTTAGATATTGCCATTAATTGTTTTAGGAAACTTTCATTTAATTATGACTCCTTTACTGATAGTAGATCAGAGGAGACTTACAATTGGTTATGTAAGATTACCAGCACTATGTCTGATAGGGCAGCAACTGTGAAGTGTTTTAATACAAATTGGGAATGTCCCACTCATGTGAAACAGAATTAAAGTCTCTAGAATCTGATATTGAACAAATTCGTGGTCAGTGTTTAGGGAGGGATCAGCACAAACTTTTTAAGTCATATACTGGTGTAGCTGAGACAGCAACTGTAAGGGTGGTTAGAAATATTAGTGATGTTTTGGGTCCTAGGGGGGATACAACAAATGGGTGCAGGGTTGAATGGGGCTAGCATTTTGTAATACATCATTAATTTCTAGCTTTAAAAGTAATATATTTAACTTTTTTTTTGAAGCTGCTGCATCAATTGTTTTTCATTTAGACAAGATGTTGTCATTTTTTACATGTGGAGTTCTGAATGCACAGCATTTAAAATAACACAGTGTATAGATTTAAAGGACACTAATTAGGCATCAGACTTTTAATTAATTGACATGTAAGGTTAAAGTAATTTTTTAAAAATTACACTGTCAGTACTGAATTGCAGCTCTCTATAACCAAATTTGACATGTTCGTATTTAAAATTTAGGTTTTAAAGTAACCTTTTTGGGGGAATTTTTTTTACATTATGAGTCCATTTTATAATAAGTCTGCACATTTTCTATTAAAATGGTTATAATTTAAAATAATATGGTCTAACTTTGGCTTTGATATCTTACTTGGTTAATTTATTGTGATTTTTTAAAATTCTTCAAATTTCTTACTTTTTTATGACAATACACAATTCTAAAAATTCTAGTTTATTTTAGTTTTAATTTATCATCTGGCTGTCAATTTCTTGATAAAGAGCTTTGAATTGTCTTTGAGATTATAGTAATTTTATATTTCTAACCTATTTGGTTATTTTTTTTTGATTTTTTAAAAATGATGAAAAATTGACTTTTTGTCTCCCTTTTCATTTTTTGTAAAATTGTGCATCTGCTAGTTTTGAATTGAATAAATTTTTTATATATAATTTTCTCACTGTCCTGAAAAAAATTGAGTTTGTTATATGTGTAGTTGTCTATTAGGTAAAGAAGTTTCAAAGCTCTCAAAGTGTTATTTCAAAAGTTACAGGGTGTCAAAAACACACTTTTGCACACTAAGTGGCGGCGGCCATTTTGGAATTTTCAAAAATTTATAATTTTTAAACTATAACAGTTAGAATAATAATTTTTGCTGTTCTGTTCTAATGAAGATAAGCACTATAGAGGGGAGTATTCACATTGAATGTAGTTCTAATTTGAAATTTTCATTTAGAATAGCTAATACTATTTAAGTCAATAAAAAAAAATATTAATGAATTTAAAAAAATAATCATTATCATTCTTAAATTAATAACATTGAAACATATTAGTTTATACTTAATTCTATTTCTGCAATTATATTCTAATGATGCACTGTGAAAACAGTTATTTATCTATTTAATTTAATCAATTATGATATCACTACCTTGGCAGAGAAGTCAAACCTCAGCTTATCTGGCGCCACCAAGGATCCTTTCTGATCAGTCTCTTTCAAGACGTCTCTGAGAGCAAAGTTGAGAATATGAGTGGCAGTGTGGTTCTTCATTATGGCACATCTTCTGGGCTGTAAAAAAAAACAACACCAATGCACTTATGTCATTTCAATCAAAGTTTAAAAGTCAGTATCAATTTTTTCAAACAGCAGAATAATTGGTTTGTTACTTAAGCAAGGTGCACCCCACTCAACTAAAAAAAAACTATTGACCAATAATGAAATTTTTTTTAAAACCTAATTTTGATTTTTTTTAAAGAGAGAAACCTTTGTGTGCTCTGCAAAAAGTTTAATTAGCTAAATATGCAACTAACCTCGTCGATCGAAAGACGGACAGTGTCTCCAACCTGGAACACACCTTCAACAACGCCAATATGGAGAACATAGCCTCCACGCACTTGCACGTTCTTAACTCTGAACTCATCCTAAATCAAACAGAAGAATTGAGATATTTTTTTAAGCTGAATCTACCAAGTTTTCAAACATGTAAGTAAATAAATATACTAAAATTAAATGAGTTTAATAGACTTTTTTTCCATTGCAATATAATTTCATAGCAAAATCGTTAAAGAAGTTTTTGAGGACTTTTATTATTTTATTTTTAAAAAGAAAAAATTTAAAATCCTTAAATGTTAAAAATCTGATGTCTAAACTTTTACTTTCTAAGGACTTACCTCACCACCTTCTTTAATTATAAATCCTTCATCATAAATTTGTCCACCTTGTTCAGCATAGAAGTTGGTTCTATCCAGAAGGATGCCACTTTCTTGACCAGAGGACACTGAATCCACAAACTGCTTGTTGTATCTCAACCCAATTATCTGAGCAGTTACTGGCTCAAAAGCTGCAATCATTAGAAATACGTCCGTGAAATGAAACTATAAATTATATAATAATGTTTACAGAAGAAATAAGTATTTTTTAGAGACTATAATACGTATAAAATACTCCGTCTGATGATAACAAAATAATATTTTTGTAAATATTTTAGGCTAATCCCACAATATTGTGTCTGAAATGTATTAAATAATTCTTTTGTTACCATTACAGCATGATGATTTTGAGTACCATGACAAAAAAATTACCTCTAAAAATTGTAATTGTTAAAAATGGTATAGGGTTCTTTTCCGAAAGTTTAAAGGAAGGAACACTCGAAATTTTGCTGAACACAAAAATATAAACTCCACTTTTTTCCGAAATCCTTAAAATTAAAAACGGGTCAACTCTCACAATAGGTCCCATTCTCATCTGCCTCATATGAATATTTTTGGGCGTCATCTGTAGGTGGTACGCCTTTATCCTTGAGATCAGTAAGCGCATGCACATCTAAAGAAATCAAGTCTTCCTTCACTCCACTGCTGCTTTGGGAAAGTTGCTGATAGGACAAGAAACAATGATTCAAAACATTCATGAATGGTCTTAAAGGGAAAAAATTATGGATGATTATTAAAGGTTCCTTTAATTAAAAATAATAAAGATGATGATTCCTAATTATGTAAACATTATCTGACATAAATTATTTTTTTTAAACATTTAGAGAAATCTTTTTTCTCCATCCTAAAATTGATGTTTATGGGTTGTTTTTTTTTAATGTGTGGTGAATTTTACATGTGTATTAAATATGCTTGTAACAGACGTGTTTTCTGTGGTGACATTGTTTGAGCATGTGACTAGAGTGACTCAGAGGCTGCATGCGTGTGTTGTAAACTCGGAGTGCCTATAAATGTACAGGAAAGGCAATTAGAGTGAGTTGTTACACAGACCACCAGCTGGTGTCTTTGAAGTGTTGATGCACAGTTGTACTATGTTATTTTAAAAAATGTAATTTTTAAAAGAACATTACTAGGGAATGTGCTTTGGCCTCTTCAAATACTGGCATGTCTATATTCATGCCTTTTTCCTCTACCATCAGCAAAGTGAGATCCACTGGGAAGCCATAGGTGTCATAAAGTCTCCATGCAATGTCACCTGTAAATAACATTGAGCTCAATATGACTTTACATGTTGAAATACGTCTTTAGAACTTAACAAAATGTCATTTTAAAAAAGCTACAATCCTAGAATAGCATAACTAGTGGTAATTATGGAAAGCATATTAAACATCTTTCTAACTGTTATAGAGAAGCCTCAACATCAACAGTTGTTAAATATTTTATTTACTTATTTATTTTTCTTAAGAAACAAAACTTTTTTTAAAAATAACACCAGGGCCAATTCTGTATATTTAAAGATGTTTTTTTATATACCTGGCAGCGTCTTAACATCCCCCATTTTGTTTATGCTTCTCTCCAGCAAGCGACGGCCTCTTGACAATGTCTTAAGAAATTGAGCTTCTTCTTCATTTATGATCTCCTTAATCTGGGTTAAAGGAAAGATTTTAAATATAAGATTAAATCTTTATTTTCATCTTTGAATTATTCATGTGAACAATACTTTAAAATAAAAGAGATGTAGGAAATTATTGTAAATAAAAAAAGTGTACTGAAGAAAAATTACTCACAGTTTCAGGATCTTTTTTTACTTCAGGAAATGCATCACCCTGAATAACCAAATAATTTTCTTTAATATGTAATTTTTATAATGGTCCTAATCAAATTTAATGCAACAGATTTCTTTTAATTACATATTGTGGCACATAAATAAACAATATGCCTTATGATTTTGATAACAAATTAAAAATTTTTTACAAAAACAATTTGAAATTATCTATGGCAAAAGAGGACAAATAATTATCTAATCTATTACCCCATTAAATAAGACCCGAAGGTAAAAAAAAATGATAACTCCAGCCAGAAACAACACCCAGATCCTTACCAAAAGCTGTACAACTGTGTCAACTAGTGAAGCAAACATTCCAGGTTTAGCATTCAATTTTTCAGTGGCGTATCTTACTGCTCTTCTCAAAATTCTTCTCAAAACATATCTGAAAATGAGTTTTGTTAAAAATTTGCATTTCATTTTTTTTAAACTACGAAGATGTATTTAAAAAAGACTCTGAAAATGGCCTAGCTTTTTCTTAAAAGTTTGTTTATTATTAACAATACACATTGACTAGCTTGAATCAGGCAAACTAGGAACTAAAAACTTACCCTCTCCCTGTGTTATCAGGACGCCCCCCATCAGCTAGTGTTACAGTTAAAGTTCTTGCATGATCCGCCAGCACTCTGTAGGCCATGTCCACCCCATCTGTGTCGGCAGCACCAACACGTCCCTGATACTCTGGGCAGCCGGTGGCCTTTTGGTTAAATAACTTTGTTTAAACTTCACATGAGACAGAAGAAAGGATGTAAGCAGGTCATTAAAAGATATTAACAAAAATTCTTCCCTTTGGTGAGAGAGTTCTAGGTAAAAATTCTTTATTTCCACAGCTAAAGATACAAGAATTACAAGAATAGAATTTTAAAATAAAATCCAAAATAATAAATTGTTCAGCATTTAAATGTCCTGTACAATGCATAATTATTAACACTAAACCCTTACAGTGGCGTAAGACAGGAGGAGTGCACTGGGAGCCAAACTTTTTGTCCTTTATCTGAAGGAGCATTCTCAGAAAAATCTTCAAAGTTAGTGGAAAGAGGTGGCAAAGGGCTTGGCTCACCAGATGGCCCAGACCCTTGCTACGCCGCTCAATACATACCTTCTGAATGGCTTGAAAAAGAGGTTGGAAGAGGTCAGTGTCATAGTTAGATCTTTTGTTTTGGACAACAGACACCATGCGCTCAAAGCCCATGCCACAGTCAATATGTTTCCTGGGTAAGGACTTCAGAGAGCCATCAGTTTCCCTGTGCCAAAATGTTAACATCTTTAAAAACACAACCCATTAAAGAGATACTTGAGGCCAAAAAAGCACATAAACTAATACAATTAGCGGGGGAGGGGTCCAACAAAATATTAAACATTTTTTACTCTGCTATATGCTGGTATTCTTTATGTGATAATTCACTATATCATTTGAGGAAACCAATACCACAGTCAACCCAGTCTATGTCTGTTTACTGAATTGAAGGAATAGATAATTCCTTGAATTGTCAAAGGGGCCTTTGAAGATTTCTCTGACTCTCTGGATAATGGAAATAATTAATGATTTACTTATGCACTAGGAGCAATTAAGTGAAAGGAGCTAACTTCAACATTCACTTAAAAGATAAGTATAACTTGTGTCCCGATATCTTGTCAAGGAACCTTTCTAATTATTTTATAAATCCTACCAGTTGTGAAATACAATATACACAAACAAATTGTGTAATGACAACAATAAATTTAAGATTTATTATTGAACTAATACAAGAGCTGTTGTGAAGACTTGAACCAGCAAGCTCACAAATAAGTTATCATAAACTGAAAGTGTCAACATGTTCTGATCTGATTTCAATGGTGTTTACCAAGCTCACCTGTTGTACTGAATAAAGACAAGATTCCAGATCTCCAAAACATCAGGATCATCCTGGTTAACTTGTTCCTTGGCATTTCGGCCACCAATACGATCAAAATGGATTTCCGAGCAAGGGCCGCATGGTCCTGTCTCCCCCATTTCCCAGAAGTTATCTTTCATTCCAAATGGCAACACTCTTTCTGGCTCCATTCTTTGCAAATAAAAATTTTTCATTTAAATTCAAATAATTTTAGGATGATTTCTTAATTAAAGAAATTGTACTAATAATAATTCTTAAAGAACGTTCTAGTTAGAGATATCAATAAATAAAAATGTATTTTTAAAAACTTATTTTTTTACACTTATTATTTTTAGAAGCTATGTAATTACCCGAGACTGATCCAAATATCACGAGCCTCATTATCTGGTTCAAGCCCCATTTCTGCATTTCCACCAAAATAAGTGATGTAGAGACGATTTTTGTCCAGGTTCAGCCTACCAACCAAATATTCGTATGCCCATGTGCAAACCTCTTTCTGTATAACAAAGAAATCTTTACAAACTATTTATTCACCATCTGCTACTCTTTTTATCATAGAACTAGAATTTCAAATTCTTCTTATTTCAGATTATTTTATTGAGTAACATGTTATTTTATTATTTATTTCTATCAGAATTTTTTTTTAGCAACTTCAAGGCAGCTGATTTTGGAGATACATGTACGTGCATGACACAGAGGTATATTTTAATTCCAAAACTCAAAAATTTGAAACTAAATTATACAAGCTTATATTATGAAATGATTTATCCAACATTGTTATACTAAAAACGTTATCACTATTACCACATATATCTTATGCATATCCAGGCTATAGCATTTTTAATTATTTTAAAAATTTATAAATATAGAGAAAAAAAATTTGAGCAATCTAAAAAATAGCAAATTGATAACAATTACAAAAATTTACCTTATAATAGTCTCCAAAAGACCAGTTACCCAACATCTCAAAAAATGTATGATGGTAAACATCTTTTCCAACATCATCCAAGTCATTATGTTTCCCACCAGCACGGACACATTTTTGAGAGTTCACAACCCTAATGTATTTTGCCATATCACTATTGGGATCTGCTATACCCAGGAAGATGGGCTTGAACTAAAAAAAAATTTAAAAAGGAATTTGTTGCATTGTTATTTACATCTATAACTAATACACACAAAATATTAGTAGCAGCTCTTAATTTTATACCTTAAATATGTATATAATTTAAAAATCATTTGCAAAAAAGATTCTACAAATGGACATGAAAAAGAAAATCACAATATTTATCTCTCTCTATATATATATATATATATATATATATATATATATATATATATATATACACACACACATAATAAACATAATATTACAGTGATTTGTGTTGGGACTTCTCTTGATCAAAAACTTAAATCTGTAACTAGGCAAAGTCTTTTTACAATTTGTATTTGGCCGCCATTTCCTTGCTAATGTTCAAATACTGAACACTTTGCCCTTCATTTAGATAAAGCAAGATAATCGATTTGAACGATGACTATAAATATTATCTGCAGTTGAATTGATGACAAGACAGAGACTGTCTTTTAAATAACTTTGAAGCGGGGACACGGTGGTCGAGTAGGCAGCGCGCTCGACTGGCGTACCGATGGTCACGGGTTCGAATCCATGTGACGGCAAAGGATTTGTTCCCGGGGCCTAGGGCGTCCCTGAGTCACCCAGCTCTGAATGGGTACCTAACACTAGTTAGGCGGCTGGGTAATGCGTGGAACCCACAAAGCCGTGGCCTGTGAACGCTGCATCACTTGCCAACAGATCATCTGTCATGGTCTGTGGACGCAATTATCTTCTGCATAGAAGGAGCGTCTGTATATAGATAAGATAAGATAAAATAGATAAGAAGTTAATTTTCATACCTGATTCATGCCAGCATTTGCAAATAAAAGTGTTGGATCTTCCAGAGGGATTGTTGAAGACGAATGGACATATGTATGTTCCTTTTCCTTGAAAAAGTTGATAAAGCTGTCTCTAACTTGATCTGCGTTCATCATTCTCCTTTTCAGTAGTTATAACCTGGAGAATAGCAACATGAAGAAAGTACAATTCATTTTCAAGCACCTGATGAACAACAAATTAAAAAAATATTTTAATACTTTTATTGATATATTATTATCATAAAAACTTTTATTTATATATAAAAAAATATAATTATTCTTGCATAAAAGCATCTCTAGTTTCTATAATTGTATGGATTGGATTTCAGCTTTAAAAAAAATTTAATTTAATTTTGCCCTAATGATGCAAGTTACACATCTGCATTGGTTGTTTCAAATATATCATATATGTTCATTGAAATATTTGGGTTGAACATAACATAATATGACATTTTATTTTATAGTAAGTTAAGTAAGATAGGCCCTACCGAATATTTAACTTGCATGATTCATTGATAGCAGAGGCGTAACTGGGTTTTTGACGCCCTTGGCAAATTTATTTTTTGCGCCCTTTATTTAAATAAAATTTTAAAAATTAGAGATGTAGCTGCACCCTTTTGAACTGGCGCAGGCCGGCGCCCTTGGCAACTGCCCCTAATGCCAACCCTGTTGTTACGCCACTGATTGATAGATGGATTTACTTATAATGGTTATGTAGCACTGCCCTAATGCCAACGTGTTACGCATGATGATAGTGGATTTAAATAATTGTGTTAAGTAACAAAAAACTTTCTTTGACTTATGAACTTAATCAATGTTAGAATGTACACAACTACAAAGAATACGTAATTTCTCATTTCCTGAAAAATATTAAAGTTACAGAAAATATTAGTATTAGTATTAGAACCGATGGCTACATATAGTATAGGCTTTGGACTTAGGACACTTAGGTGATTAAATTAAATTATTAAGACTAATTAAAATACATTTAAAATTTAAAGGCACACTGATCACTGATACTGATCCACAAACTCACAAAAGACAAAAGAAGAGAAAGAAATATTAATAATTAATATGATTATTAATATATTTAATATGTCATGTGGCATCAGTTTACTCTAAGTCTAATCACTAATCAATTTATAATTATATTATATGAATATAATGTAATTTTATAATACTAATACTAATTACTGATCCTTGAAACTGTAACTGTAAGTGAGAATACTGGCAACACATTATGACTGATGGTATTATTCATTAAACTAACAGCAGACCCTTTGCCTTTTTCCTTGTAAGTTTTAAGTCAAGTATCAATGTATCAAGTAGTAGCCTACTTACTACTTATAATGTACTTATAATCATATATTTCCTCACACAAGAAACTAAAATTAGAATGCACCAGTTACAGTTAGCTCAACATAGCAATCTATGGTAATAGTAGGTAATATCGATTGCAATATGTTTCGTCTGCTATTAAAATAGGACACACACAAAAACAACGCGACAAACTCGAAAGTTATTTTTAAAAACATAAGTCATGACATGAGTCTTAAATAAATATTAGCAGGTGTTAGTGTGGTGATGATGCAAGAGGTTGTAAATTGAATTTTGAAAAGTACATATGACATATAAAGAATTTGCATTTCATGGTTAGGATATAAAAATTATGTCCGACTAATTTACTGTACTTTTTGTCATTAAAAACTTAATATTACCCTAAATGTTATGAATCACAGCTTGTTAGTTTGCGCAATGTGCGCCTGTATGTGTGGACACTAACGGTGTACATGAAAAAAAGATAACCGTTTCAATGTGACTTTTCTGCTGGCGGCAAAATGAAATACTCAACAAAAGAAATATTTTAAATATTTTAATTTAATTTAAATTTAATAGGAAGCATCCAGATATAATTTATTCTATTTAAAAGATGCAACTCAAATATTTCATAACAGTCTAACATTGACTTTTCTCAAATGTCATTTTCTGAATTACAAATCATTGAAATTATCATTTTTTTAGTGGTTGTTCAAGTTGTTCACTGAATTTGTGCCCTGAAATATGAGCTTTGGGGCCGTCCATAAATGACGTCAAACTCCTAGGGAAGGGGAAGGGGACTCACGCATTTGTGGCGATGAGTGACGAGGGGGGGTGGGGGGTGTTTAAGAAATGTGACGTCACATAAAAAACGCGCAACTTTAAATAAAAGTTCCTCTTAAATATTTGATTGTTTGTAAATCATTTTAAGACGGTTTCAATGGCTTCACACGTGTTACGATTTTAGAGTGCAGCCTTACACTAGATAAATACTTAAATTCCAAAAAGTGATGTGCAGTGCAACATGATAATTTTCAATTAGAAAATACGGCGCGGGTGTCTAAGCTTTGTGTCGTCACATTTGTCACATTGAAGTTTTTGTGACGAAGTGTGACAAAGGGGATGGGGGTGAAAAATCGGAAAACAATCGCGTGACGTCATTTATGGATGGTCCCTTTATTGAAAATAAACGCACATTGTGCTAAGTAGATCCAAGGAGATATAGATGATATAATATTTAAAGGAGTGCAATATTTGAATTTAAAAATAATATATTACTTTTTACCATGGACAAGTGTTCCTTTACCTAAAAAAATTCAGACAAAAAAATTAGCTTTGGGGCTTTGGGGGCCGTCCATAAATGACGTCACGCGATTTTTACCGATTTTCCACTCCCCTCCCCCCCTCGTCACGCATCGTCACAAAATCTTAGACCCCCCCTCCAATATGACGTCACAAAGCTTTGACCCCCCCCCCTAAAAGCTGTATTTTATATTTGAAGAGCATGTTTCAAATCACTTTTTTTTTCCATTAAAGCTATGGCGGATTAAGTGAACGGGCTAAAGCCAGGGGCCCCCGATGACTAGGGGCCCCCAAATTTAGTATATTTTATAAGAAAGATGGACAAATGTTTGCATGAATTCCTGAAAATATCATAAATTAAATAAATTAATTTAAAGGCTCACTAAGAGAAAATATTAACGATTATTGTTTACTAGGGGCAAGTACCCGGCTTTCCCGGGTTTAACAACAACAGCAACAAAAACAATTAATAGGTTTAATAGATGAAAACAACAACAAAAACAACAACAAAAAAGCAACAACTACAACAGCAACAACAACTAAGCAACAACAACAAAACAACAACTACAACAACAAAAGCAACAACAACAACAAAAAATATTTTATGGCGATAGTCGCCCTCTTGTTAATCTCGACACCAAAATGTTTATTATTTTGCGTCATTATTTTACGTCTTAATTTTCAATAATTTTTATTTTATATAGCTCATATAAGGAAAAACTACATTTTGGGCCTCCGGCATCTTATATATATGAAACGAAACCTGTTTAATAACCTTTCCGGTATAATTTTGTGTACGTGTACCAAATTTCACGCTATTTGAAGTATTTGGTTGTCTGGATCTTGAGTTATTAGGGAACAGACAGACAACAAATGCGTCTTATATGTATAGAGATATTTTTAAACTTCACCATTTTCATCAGGCTCGTGTTGTCTTGAGGTAGAAAGTCGCCCTGCTGTGCAAGCGGTCACGCGATCGATTCCCGAGGTGGGCACTAATTTATTTTTTTTAAATTGTATTTTTACACTCGATAGTAGGATACCGGGAAACAGTTATTTCTTCATATTCCATTTTTTCATGAATAATCTTTGGCTGGGAAGGCCGATCCCGTAGTACAGACAAAGTATGTTAAAGGAACCGATGAACTGTTTAGTTAACAGTTACAGTCTTATATTAGCTGCTAGCAATCATTTTATTTAAAGGGACGCTGGCTGGATAGGGCCCAGTTTGAATTGCAGCCAGGGGTCCCGTGCAGTCTTAATCCACCCCTGCATTAAAGTATATATATAGTGTAATGCTGCACTCTAATATCGTAACACGCATGAAGTCATGTAAAACGTCATAAAATAAATTGTAAGAAATCAAAATTTTAATTGGAAATTTTATTTAAAGTTGCGATTTTTGATGTGACGTCACATTTCTCAAACACCCCCGTCCCCCTCGTCACAAATGTGTGGACCCCCCCCCCTCCCCGCTGGTGCGTGACGACATTTATGGACGGCCCCTTTCACTGACTTTAGAGCCACTTCTATTCTCTTCATCAAACGAGTATTTATTATAGAATTATTTTTAAAGTTGTTTTTTTTTCAAAAAGACTTCACTTCTCTTATACAGTGCAGACGCTCCTTCCATACTGAAGATTATTTCGTCCTACAGTCTTCCATTGTTTTGTGACGTCCCGCCAGTGCTACATATATGCCCTGTTTAAATAACATATTTTTTATCCTTAAAATCCTGATTGCAGTCTCACCCATATTATGACTAGCCTTGCGTATAATGTTCTTCAATCTGAAGACAATAATTAAGATATTTATAACAAAACTAATGTTGTATTTTTAGCTACCGAAGTGAAGCATCTTGACAGCTATTAGGTTTTCTTCTGACTAGATTTAATAGTTATTCCCTAATTGGCCATTGTTTATCAGCTTAAACGATTGTTTTGTTGGCTTCATCCAAAGTTGTAACTGCAGCTTATTTACATTTTTTTTGTACATATACATTCATGTTTGGTTAGATGGAATCTTTTAGATTAATCAAACATATGTTGTGTAATATCTGCTGATTTTTATTGGCCTTAAGGAATTACCTGCCTTACCAGCATGCAATTCTCAACATTTAAAATCAATCACTAAATCCAGTTTTTTTTTGTCATGCATGTCAAGAACAGGGCTAATTTAATAATGTAACTAAACTTGAACTATCCCTTAACCCGTCGTTGGGGTCACGATCGTGAACTGCTCACTATCTCACACCATTTGTCCCGGTCCTGTGCTGCCTTTTTAGTTTCGCTGAATGACAGGCCGGTCCACTCTTTGATATCGTCTTCCCATCTCTTCTTTTGTCTGCCTCTTTTCCTTCCTCCCTGGACTGTGCCTTGCAATATAGTCTTTGCAAGACCTCTAAATCTTGTCACGTGTCCATACCATCGTAGTTTCCAACTAAACTTGCGGAACAGAAAGGACAGCTGTGCATTTCTTTCGCAAAGACCACTACAACTTACTTAAATGGCTCATGATGTAAATTGTAATGACTGGCCCAGTCCAATATTTGAGTTAGAGGTGCGCAGTCACTATAAATCAGGTATGTTTCAGTGTCAAGTAATGACGACCTAATTATTTTCTCACATTTTCACTTAAAGCTCTACTCATGAATTTCTTCTAAAGATAAAGAAGCAACAGGACAAAAGAATTTGAAACAAATTAAGAAACACTGTATGGTAATGCAGCACAGAAATTTATTGAGCAGAAATGAAAGCTTCCAAAAGTCAATAAGCCTACCCGATTTTTGAGCATGATTAACATTAGATGATGCAACATATATAAAAAATTACATTACATTTAACAGCAGTTTTTAATTAATTCTTTGGAAACTCAGAAATGATAAAATTATTTTCACACCCCGCACCAAATTATGATTGAAGGTAACTTAACAATAAAAAAACATTGCAATATTGAGATAAGTTGTATAAACTGTACATTTACAAACTTAAGTGCATCTTTTTTTAAAAACATATTATGAAAAGTTACATAGCATTACACACAAACAAACTTAACAAATTTAACAATTATTACATTTGGCAAGCTGGATTTTCCAAGTGGAGTTCCTTCAACAAGAACATGTTTTTAGTTGACCAATAATTGGGTGGCCTGAATTTAAAAAAAAAGAAATTTGAAATGTTCAGATTATGGAAATGAATTCTTAGAGGTAACAACAGATCATAAAGACATAATTTCTAAGACTCTCCAGCGTCTTCATCAGCTCCCTCCTCAACCTCTACATCCTCATCAATTGTAGCTTCCTGGTACTGTTGGTACTCGGAGACGAGATCATTCATGTTGGACTCAGCCTCGGTGAACTCCATCTCGTCCATGCCCTCACCAGTGTACCAATGGAGGAAAGCCTTACGACGGAACATAGCTGAGGAATGAATAGAAACAGTAGGGAATTCATACTTCTCATTTATTTAGTTCTGTGGAAACAATATTTAATTTTTTGCTGTAACTTCAAAAATTCACAAAGTTTAAAAGAATCAAATGAAAACAAAATTAATATTTTTACAAAATATGTTATTATTTTTTTATATGTTTTACGTTTCACCAGACTCTTAGAAGTCCAGTAACAGTATGCTAGATGATTTGTCTTGCTCTAGTCATAAATAGTATTGTTTTGATTACACTGAAGATAATCGGCTATCTTGTTGATTGTTATATTTATTTTTATATTGATAAAAAAGTAAGCATTTTGCTTGCCTATCAAATACTAATGGTATAACTATTATTTAATACACTTTTGAAGTCTAGGATTATGCGTGATAGAAAGGAGGAATATATAATTTCTTCTAAAAATTACTTTCCATTTCAAAAACCATAATTAAAAATCAAACCTGTGAACTGCTCAGAGATTCGTTTGAAAAGTTCTTGAATGGCGGTGTTGTTTCCAATGAAAGTTGCAGACATTTTCAAGCCTCTCGGTGCGATGTCACAGACGGCAGTTTTGATGTTGTTTGGGATCCACTCAACAAAGTAGGATGAGTTCTTGTTTTGAACATTGAGCATCTGCTCATCAACTTCCTTCATCGACATGCGACCTCTGAACATAGCAGCCACTGTGAGGTAGCGACCGTGTCTTGGATCGCACGCAGCCATCATGTTCTTGGCATCAAACATCTGCTGGGTCAGCTCCGGCACAGTGAGGGCTCGATACTGAGAGCTGCCCCTTGATGTAAGGGGCGCGAACCCAGGCATGAAAAAGTGCAAGCGCGGGAAGGGGACCATATTTACGGCAAGTTTGCGGAGGTCAGCATTCAACTGACCAGGGAACCTTAGGGAGGTTGTCACCCCAGACATGGTGATAGAAACCAAGTGATTGAGGTCACCATAAGTTGGGGTTTGCAGCTTCAGGGTTCTGAAGCAGATATCGTAGAGAGCCTCGTTGTCAATGCAGTAAGTTTCATCTGTGTTTTCTACCAGTTGATGGACTGACAGCGTGGCATTGTACGGCTCAACAACCGTATCAGAGACCTTTTAGAAATGAATGCAAGAGTAACATTATTAAACGTCCAAGATTAGTCACCAAATAAAGCAAAATATAAGCATACCAAATAACGATCTCTTTAAAAAGACTACCATGTCGAGATTACAAAGAAATCACAATTGCTACATGTAAACAAATTTTAAACACTAGCTTATTAAAATATAATATGTATAATAATTTTGAATGCACTTAATAAATTAATTAAAAATTTAACAAATTTATAATAATAAGACTTATTGCTTTACATTTTGTAAAAGTTAAAATTTATAATTAGTATTTTTGTCAAGATGAGAAAGAAATTAAATTCAACTAAATAATTTTCCTCATTCATTAAAATAATTTTTAAAAATAAATAAAAATTAGATTTATTTAATATTTATATTACTTGTATCATTTCAAATTGTATACTGTTAATCTTTATCATTTTAGTAATTGTTGCTATTTCTATTTTAAAGACTTACTTTAGGTGAAGGAACAACAGAGAAAGAGGTCATGATTCTATCAGGGTACTCTTCTCTCATTTTACTGATGAGCAAGGTGCCTAGCCCTGAGCCAGTACCACCACCAAGAGAATGGGCCAATTGAAAACCCTGAAATCAAGAAATATATTCTTAGTTGTTGAACCAAACAAGAAATAATACATTTTGTTTTGTTACTTCCGCTTCTATATTGAAGCTTCCATTTAGTGTAGTATATCTTATCTTATCTGTTACAGACGCTCCTTCTATACAGAAGATTATTGCATCCTACGCTTATCTATGGTTTGTTTTTAGTCCTGCATTTTTATTAGAGATTTAAATGTTGATAAAGTGTTGGTTTTCCTGGTTTCTTCAGGCAACCCATTCCACGCCCGAATTCCGGACAGGAAGAAGGAAAATTTGTATGTGTTTGTTCTTGCATACGGAATAAGAGAGGTGTTTTTATCCTTATTTCTATCTGAGGGTTGTATTGAGTTATCTTTGTGTTGTACTTCCAAATTAGAATTAATTGCTTTATGTATGATTACTACTTTACTCTTGGTTCTTCTATCCTCTAGTGTTTCAAGGCTTAATGATTTAACTAATGTTATTCTTGTCAGTTTTGAATATTCTCCAGTAATGAATCTGGCAGCTCTATTTTGAATTTGTTCTAGTTTATCAATGTTTTCTAGTATAAAATAATTATATTGATGCAACATTTTAATTGGTTTAATTAAAAATAGGTTGTATTTTATGCTATTTCTTGATCATTCACCTTCTCAGAACCTATCCTCAATACAAACCAATAAGCTGTATTATATTAAACATTTCAAAGCCCCTAAATAAAGCATGGATTTATTCATTCTGACATTTTACAACCATGTTCAATTTTTATTTGATCTATACTTAGGAGTCTTAATAAATGAGAAACTATCATGGAATCCCCATGTCAATGAAATTATTAAAAAATCAAACAAAACCTTAGGCTTTATAAAAAGAAACTTTAACAAATGTAATAGAGATATAAAACTAAAATGCTACCTCACTTTGGTGAGACCTGTACTAGAATATGCATCTTCTGTATGGGGACCCATCCACCAAAGAAAACATTGATAAACTAGAACAAATTCAAAAAAGAGCTGCCAGATTCATTACTGGAGAATATTCAAAACTGACAAGAAAACCATTAGTTAAATCATTAAGCCTTGAAACACTAGAGGATAGAAGAACCAAGAGCAAAGTAGTAATCATACATAAAGCAATTAATTCTAATTTAGAAATACAACACAAAGATAATTAATACAACCCTCAGATAGACATAAGGATAAAAACACCTTTCTTATTCCGTATGCAAGAACAAACACATACAAGTTTTCCTTCTTCCCAGTCCGGAATTCGGGCGTGGAATGGGTTGCCTGAAGAATCCAGGAAAACCAACACTTTATCAACATTTAAATCTCTAATAAAAATGCAGGACTAAACACAAACCATAGATAAGTGTAGGACGCAATAATCTTCTGTATAGAAGGAGCGTCTGTAAACAGATAAGATAAGATATTTCACAAATCATTTATTATGAGTCTAAATTTAAAAACTCACTGCATTATAATCATATTGTTAAAATTATTTAATTACTCTTGTATAAAAACTGAGGAATGTTTTTAATAATTATTTGAAAAAATGCTTTTACACAAGAAAATACTCTTAAGAAAATGCAAGACTATGCAAACTATTGATAGGCTAAGGGCCCAATTATTTGAATTAAAGGAGCGTCTGTAAAGATTAAAGGATAAAACCAAGGATTTTCTTTGATTCTACCTGCAGGCAGTCACAGTTTTCAGATTCTTTTCTAATGACATCCATGACAGCATCTACAAGTTCAGCCCCTTCTGTGTAGTGACCTTTGGCCCAGTTGTTGCCAGCGCCAGTCTGTCCAAACACAAAGTTATCAGGTCTGAATAACTGACCAAAAGCTCCTGACCTGACGGCGTCCATTGTCCCTGGCTCCAAATCAATAAGAACTGATCGGGGAACATATTTACCACCTGTAAAATTGTAATGTTGTTAAAGGTTTCACCAGAAAGACTGAAATATATTTCAATTATTTTTAAGATTATCAACATTTACAATGTAGTCTTCACTAATTTAAATTTGTTCCATAATTAATATTTAAAATGATACCACTGCATCAATTAATTAAAGATTCAAATAAATTATATGTGACCCAGAACTTCAATAACTGCATTAAACAACTTGTGATAAATGGCTATTACAGAATTAACGCTTGGAAAAAAGAGACCCAAAACACAGTGGTGTGCAAACTATGGCTTGTGGGTTGTATGTGGCCCGCTATGGAGTTCTGTACAGCCAGCAGAAGTCTGAAGCAATATAAAAAAAAATCAATAAATTTATGTTAAAGGTGGATGTTTGCACTTGAACTGAGACTGTTTGATTTTTCATTTTTTACCGATGCAGCCCTCGCCCTGAAAAGTTTGCCCATCACCGGTCTAACAGATCCACAAGGATCCATATCATCCATCATCCCTGTGGCGCTACAGCCCATGTAGGGCTTGGGCCTGTCTCACCATCTCCTTCCACTCATTCCTAATCAATGTCTTTCTTCTCAAAGATTGGATGTCCAGTTGCTGTAGATATTTCTCTAGGTCATCCATCCATCTAAGCCTAGGTCTTCCCTTGAGCCGTTTTCCTTTGGGGTTTTGGTGGTGTACCCTCTTTTTTCCTCTGTCACTGATATTCTATGTGCCCTTCCCAGCAAAGTCTGCCCTTTTTTTTTATAATTCTGCAACTATGATGGGATCCTGACTTATACTGTACAGTTCATGGCTGGTACAGTTCATGGTTGGTTCATATTCTCCATCTGTATTCATCCTTTGTTGGTCCATACACTTTCCTGATAACTTTCCCATGTTGTTGTTGTTCGTCCGTTGATTCGACGAAGACCACTCTAGTCATCCGAGGGTTGCTGGGACTGGCTTTGTTTGTGCGTGCGCAGATGGCTGATGAGGCCGATCCTTGCACTGAAGGTTCGGGAACAGAAGGGACAAGGGACGAGTGGGACATCTCCAGGAGGGTTGACAGCACGGGCCTTTCGGGACTTGCCTCTTCTTTTCTGCGGAGGTGATCCGGTTTGCCTCGCATGACTTGGCACCTTCGTGGATGGAAGAACGCCAGGTGGAACGGTCCATTGCAGCAAGTTCCCACGTGTCTGGGTTGATGGCAAACGCTTTCAGTGAGACTTTCAGTGTGTCTTTGTAGCGTTTATTTTGCCCACCGTGGGACCGCTGGCCATGCTGGAGCTCGCCATAGAAGAGTCTCTTTGACAGTCTCTCGTCTGGCATTCGGACCACGTGCCTTGCCCAATGAAGTTGGGACTGCATCAGGAGTGTGAATATGCTGGGGAGACCTGCCTTGGTCAGTACCACTGTGTCTGGTATTTTATCCTGCCATGTATTTTCCCATGTATTTAACGGTACCATGACAAAACGACAAGGTCTCATAGAAAGTAGAAACAAAATAGATAACGGTAGAACCCTTGTGACTATGTCTTTTTGAACATAGACCAAGGGTGTCAGACTCAATAGCTCAGCGTCCAAAACTTAAAACACTCTTCAGTCAAAATCATGGGCCTTGTTTTTTTCGTTGTCCCATTTTGAACTATTTTTGTCACCTTGTCATTTTGTTACCATGTCTATTTGTTGCTTGTCATTTTTTCGTTTTGTTACTTGTCGTTTTGTCACTTTGTCGTGTTCTTACTTGTCGTTTTGTCTGGTTACCGTGTTTAACACGTTCTCTGCAGTTTTTGTTTGGGGTACCCAAGGATGCTGTTTGTAAAGCACAGTTATTCCTTGTTTTTGTTAGAACCTGTCTTTAAAAAAAAAGGTAAATAGCTGCACCTTAAGCGTATAGCATTGAAATTGAATTACCTGAAGCCTCTGTGTAATAGACATTGATCCTTTCCAGTTGCAGTGGACTGTCTCCGTGATAGTTTCCTGTTGGGTCAATGCCATGCTCATCTGATATGCACTCCCAGAACTGGCAAAAAGGAGTTAAATACATAAGTCACATTTTGGTTAAAATAATGGAGAATTAAAATGGTTAAATAATCAAGTGCAATTTAATAATGAAAGTCAATAAATTCAATAATCTGTGCTGTGCAAGAAATCTTTATGCTAAACTATAAAAAAAAAGCTATGACAAAAAAGGAATCTTATCTGCCAAAAAATTTGCTATAATTTCTTTGCATAAAGACTTTGTCTTTCAGTTTCAGGCGCCACCACTATTTTTTGCTATATAATATTAATATATACTGAATACTGTTACTATAATATTTATACTTCGTATTATTATTTTACTATACTAATAATACTATTACAGTTTAATTTTAAGACGATGTGGCACGTGGGCGTTTACACCCCATCCTCGTGACCCAACCAGAGGACGGCGTTCCACTCGGGGTACACCAAACTGTCAGCGTCGGAAGACAGTGCTCCACTCTGTTTACCGTCACGTTCAAATTATACGTCATTCATTATACGTCAATGTGAATGTGTAGATACATTGTTTCGTTAAGTTACTGACTGGATGACCTCATACTCGACAGTCGCAACTGTTGCCAAGAAAGGTTGTCGCAAGCCAGTTAATTAGCAAACGTCGCACTGCTGTTGCCTCCTGGGAGAGGGGGTAAAGGGGGTGGTATCAGTATTAGGATTTTCAATATGTTCAAAATGAAAATACTCCATTCACAATCGGGGGGTTTTCAGGGGAATACGACAGCTAAAATCAATGATACATTTTCCAAATATTTGTCGCATGATGTGCTTCGGAAACCAATTTACTGCGGGGCATTGGTTATTTGGTAGATTCGTCATAATGGCCGTGCAATGCAAACTCGGAAAATTTGAAGGAGTCCAAAGTTGTGTAGTGAAAGAAAGTGTAACTTTGATTGTGTGGGTGCAAAAGGTGGTGGTGGACAAATCACCAAAAACTGTCACGAGGCCTTAAACAGTAACGTTACGGCTGTGCATTCACTCATACAAAATCGTACACTCACAAACTGATATGTTTATACCACGACAATACTAGAATGCAAGTGATTACGTCCGAACTTAAGTACGGTATCTTCCACGAAATAAAAGCGTGAAGATACACATTTTGATTTTAATATTGAACCCACCCCTCCAAAATGCATAGTTTGAGAACTAGTGTGCACAAATTACAAAGCAGACGACATATGTGACCAGTAGAAGACTTCTCATTGCATTACTCACGCCCTAAGCTCTCGGCTTATTGACTTTCAAGGAGGAAATCCCTGCACTCTTGTGCTTGTAGGCCAGTGTGTGAGTTGCGTCATCAGTAGACAAACAATAAAAGAACCTCATGTCATCAGTAGACAAACAATAAAAGAACCTCATATCATCAGTACACAAACGCATTGAGAAAGCATCATGTCATCAGTAGACAAACGCATTAGAGAGCCTCGTAACCATCTTATTATTACGTTGTTTTTTTATACGTTTAAGGAATAGTAATTTTTATATGTGTACGATACTCCATGGAAAGACAGAGAGAAAAAAATTTAAATAACTGGCAAATTTGGTGGGGAGGGGGGGATCTTAAGTATCATTGATTTAATAATATAAAAAAAGCTCGACAAGTTCTTAAAATAAAGATAAGCCCATGTATGACGCACTTGCAGTGTCAGATTTACTTAAAAGCTACAACTTAGGCCCCCGACTTTCTTGGGGGCCACCAAAAATTGTCCGATTGAGCAATTGTCATATTTGGGACCGACATAGAATATGCCGACTTATAAAGGGCCCCACATCTGAAGTAGCTTATGGCCTTAACAAGTCTAAATCCGGCATTGTGCATTTGCGTAATGCTACGTCCTTAAGTCAAGGTCATCAAAAGTTCCAGTTATAAAACATGGAATATCCGGTACCGTACTCAACTTATGCAACACATGTTTTAATATAACTTTGACTTTGCATGAGCAGACGACGCAACAATGCATTTTGTTTAAGGCAATCTGTATTTTAACATTCTTGATCAACCACCGACAGACGATTTCTCACCCCCCCCCCAAAAAAAAACCCCAAAAAAACAAAGGAACAAAATAGAATTCACTGATATGTCTGTCTATCAGAAAATCTTTCAAGGCAAATTACTCTTCAACTAACATGAAATTGTGTATGAATGTATTCTTCTTCTTCTTCTTCGTTCTCAATTTGAGTATTGCGTGCCGACGAGTTTTGCGCCAAATGGCCCGTGGTCTCCGACTTCAGCCTGCTGTTTTTTCTGGATGTGCTTCCATAGCCTTTGGTCAGCCAAGACCATCTGCAAGGCAGCAGTTTTGGCAAGTTATGCAGCGTTCACATGCCACGGCTATAAGGGTTCCTCGCATTACCCAGCCGCCTTTTATTTTCCCTAATTATGCATTAGGTACCCACTCGAAGCTGGGTGGACTCGGGGACGCCCTAGGCCCCGGGAACAAATCCATGTATAATTCATGTGTAATAATGTTGATCTGTTTCTATCCCGGGTCATTGTGTCGCCCTGTGTCTATCACGTGTAATGGTGTCGGTCTGTGTCTATCACGTGTAATGGTGTCGGTCTGTGTCTATCACGTGTAATGGTGTCGGTCTGTTTCTATCCCGGGTCATAGTGTCGGTCTGTGTCTATCCCGTGTAATGGTGTCGGTCTGTGTCTATCACGTGTAATGGTGTCGGTCTGTTTCTATCACGTGTCATAGTGTCGGTCTGTGTCTATCACGTGTAATGGTGTCGGTCTGTTTCTATCACGTGTCATAGTGTCGGTCTGTGTCTATCCCGTGTAATGGTGTCGGTCTGTGTCTATCACGTGTAATGGTGTCGGTCTGTTTCTATCACGTGTCATAGTGTCGGTCTGTTTCTATCACGTGTAATGATATTTGCCCACGAAACGTTCCACCCGGCACATCCCCGGGTCTCGATCGATCTCCTGTCTAGACAGCCATGCAGCCGCTCTACACGTCCGCCAGTTGAAAGTTGGGGGGGGGTCCCTTTGTGACTGGGGCAACCAGAGATGACCACACATGGACAGGGTTGGGCAGGGTAGATGCGGACTGTGCAAAATGGGGCACTCTCCGGTCCGTTGTTTTATTCGGTGCCACTGGTCGTTCCATTGCTACATTCAATATCATTCTACTCTACGGTCTATAGTTAATTATCAATATAATAATCCTCAAAATTAAAAACAATGGACTGCCCACCCGTACTCCTTTTGTTTCCCCCTTCCCATTTCTTCTTAAAATATAAAAGTTTAACACAATTTGTAAGAGAAATTGATTGCATAAATATCAAATTTATCAAATTTGTCGAAGCATCGAATTCAAATTACTTATTTCTGGTGCGTCATTGACTTAAAGAAATACACTTACAAATGTGAACATTCTATATTAATTAGTATTAGAATTGTGCATTAAAATATCATATAGAAATTGTATGTTTTATACTTTAAAAAATTCTTTCTGCAACGCTATAACGGAGTTCTACTTTGCCCTGCGCAAACAAAACATTCTGACAACAACTTAGGCGTTATTTCGTAAAAGCGTTCTGTTCTTAACGGTCCCGACGGAGAGCCTTGTCACTTATTAAGCCCGTCGGAACAGGGCGAGGGCTATTGGCCATGTCACCACACAGAGGCCAAAACAGACATCTCAGTTTGGCCAAGTCCCGATGTACATTCGTGAATCTCGTTGACCCAGTGGTGATAAAATATGTAATCAGAAGATACCACTTTGTTTCCTACTAATCCACTTGCCCTTAGCAGTGGATCTCAACTGTGCTAGTTAGGACCGCATCTCCTGAAGATGCGCTACATGTTATCGTCATTAACTACGGTATTAGCTTTTTATTAATTACGAGCAACAAAGCCCGTCCAAGGACGTCGGTGGCATGTTGTAACTCCCCCCCAACAGCCGTGTCGACCGGCAAACATGCACATCACGACAAAAATACTATTCATTATAGTTAAAACAAATAACTCGTAAAAAACAGATCTTTTGACTATAAATCCCAACGCGCATAACTCAAAATAAAGTCTTGGAAGAAATACTGCACCAAAAATAACTCGTTTTGAACGTCCGCGTAAACGTGTTCAATATGATTGATTGGCTGTAGGAGTCATATGTGCTATCGATGACCGGACAGAACATTGCCTTTTATTATGTAGGAATTCGTTTGAAAGATTTATAAAAATTTGTCAAAATTGAAATCTTTAGACTTTTTATATTCAAAATATTTCAATTTTTAAAATTTAAAGTATCACCCAGTTATTGCATTGAATATTTTCCTAAAAATTAAAAACAAAATTACTTCAACGATTCTCCTCCAGTTATGTTTTTAAATGTCATTCCGTCTGATAATCGAGGCGAATAAAGCCCGAGAACCGCTGCTGTTATGGTTAGAAGTGGTATGCAGCAGTTTTGCCGCAGCACGCTCGGGATGATAAAAGGATGACACACCGGCGGAAATGTTTCCACATCAATCGATGCTCTCGAAAAGAACCAGGCAATCGGCGGAGGCTGTGTTCGGTTTGCGTTACTTCATAGCGCCGGTTCCATGTTCTGTTTAGACGCCGGTTCCCTATTCTGTCTAACGCCTGTTCCCTGTTCTGTCTAACGCCTGTTCCCTGTTCTGTCTAACGTCTGTTCCCTGTTCTGTCTAACGCCTGTTCCCTGTTCTGTCTAACGCCCGTTCCCTGTTCTGTCTAACGCCCGTTCCCTGTTCTGTCTAACGCCTGTTCCCTGTTCTGTCTAACGCCTGTTCCCTGTTCTGTCTAACGCCTGTTCTCTGTTCTGTCTAACGCATGTTCCCTGTTCTGTCTAACGCCTGTTCCCTGTTCTGTCTAGAGCCGGTTCCCTGCTTTGTTTAGCCACGGTTCCCTCTGGGTCATTTGGACTGTGATGATGTCACTTAAAATAGTCCAGTACGAAAGATAACTTAAACTTTAAGGGATGACTCTCTAATGATGAGCAGTATGCGTTGAAAAGTTTACATAAAACTGTGAAATGGGTTTTTGAAATACTCCAATAAAAATAAAGATGATTACGAAACAGTGAACATCATTGCAATCATTGTAATTTACATGAAGTTCATTAAAATGATGCGATTTACATATTAATGAAAGGAAAGTCAAATTGCACTCTGAAAATTGTCGGATGAAAACTGTTGTGGTATAACAGAAGTTTTACTTAAGGCTGGTTAATTCTTCTTTGAAAAAAAAATACATTTTAACATTATTGTCATATCACGGTCAGCAAACTTAAATCGTTATTTGAAAGAGATGAAGATGCCAGCAAAAATAAAATTGAAGGTAGGTCTGTCATTTCCGGCTTTGATGACCAATCAGATTGACTGACTCATCGCTGTGCCAGCGTGGAAGGTTGAACCTTGACCCACGACCCCAAACAAACTGGGTCAGATTTCTCATACCTGGGTTGACGTGAAAAACCCCTCGTGAAAGCGCAGATGAAGATTTGCGAGGGATGGCTAGTCTGGCTAGTGCAGCAAGTTGTGTTGTGAACGGCACAGAGCACGGGCTGATGTCAGTTTCCACCGTGTTGTTTGCTAACGTGAACGAACGTTTTCCCATCCATACGCTAGAGTACTTAAATAATGGTAACAAAAAAAATGGCAAAATAAACAGTGGCGTAGATACTGTTAGTGTTACGGGGGTGGGGGGGAGTAGATTTTCGACGCCCCCTTCCACAAGAAGGAACCCCCATGCGGTTGGCAAAAAATGCAGCCCCTATATATGAAGAGAAAAAGTGCCCCTTCCCCCCACCCCCCGGGGGCGGACCTCTTCACACGTCACCTCATAATAACTTTTAAGTCGTGGCCACGCCGCCTGGCTTTTAGAATAATAACATGTGCAGAGTCGTATCAACAACGATCAATGACAGAGAGGCGCGTCGGGTGCCGACATTGGTGGTTACTTAGGGGTAATCGTCAGGGCCGGATTTATGCCTAGGCCTACAAGGCCCTGGCCTAGGGCCCCGGCCAGCTTAGGGGCCCCGGTTATGGAATCTTTACATAAGCTCGAAAGCCTGGCTTGAATTATTTTAAAAAAACTTCAAGATGGTTGGAGGGCCCAAAATGCGAAGTGCCTAGGGGCCCTGGGTCTCTTAAGTCCGGGCCTGGTAATCGTGTTGGGGGAGCTGACAGCGGTGACTTCGCGGGAGCATATACTCATGGCCATGGCGGTTGTAGTACCATAGCCGAAAGACACAAAAGAGCCATCAGTCCTGTACGCTTGGCATGTCTGGCGTCCATATAACAAACCCTACTACCACCGGTCATGGAGTCAGTGCTGGGGACAATGGCGATGCTTGGGCTGGGGGCTAAAACTCAATCTATTATTTAAATGGTTTTTTAAAAATGTTGTCCAGAAAATGTACACCAAGACAAAATCATTCTACCTTCTACCTGGCGACATAAGCAAATTCAGACAATTTTTTTTATTTTAAAAAATCTATGTCAATGACGAAGTGGGGCAGAAGTTGAATGTGGGGACGGGAGGGGAGGGTGTAGGTGTCAGCCACGTCAGAAAATGTACATTCAGAACCTATTCCCACTACCTGGTGTTTGCCTGTGATGCATGAGTTGACTTGTACTTTAGGTCTTGGTAGCGCTTTTCTTAACTCTCGTCACTGACATGTTTACTTTGACGTCAGGGTGTTTTATGACGTCATTGGTCTAAAGTATTTTGTAAGTTGAAGGCAGGGGTGCGGGAGGAGAGGTTGGAGATTTGGTCAACCTAGTTGTAAGACTCATGCAGTGTTAGAGCTAACTGTATCCGCCATTATTTAGTGGGAATACATGGCAGACTTTCATCAACACGACAGACTTTCATCAACACGACAGACTTTCATCAACACGACAGACTTTCATCAACACGACAGACTTTCATCAACACGACAGACTTTCATCAGCACGGCAGACTTTCATCCACTCGACATACTTTCATCAACACGACAGACTTTCATCAACACGACAGACTTTCACCAACACGACAGACTTTCATCAACACGACATAATTTCTTTAACCGTATAACCCGTCTAAGCACATGACACACACACACACGCCCAAGCATCTTCACCCTTCCCTAACCAACTGCTTGTCAATTTGTCCCTTTGCTTTTGACCTAAGATCTTGCTAGACGCCTACGTCACGTAGTAGAATACGCATTCAGGGAGTAAACTTTTGCTAGCACACTTATAACAACATGGGTTCTGCTCCCAACCATCAGTGGGGAATTCTAGAGTTAGTTCCTTGCCGGACGGGTCAAGATTGCCCACCTCCCAACGACCCTTTACCAGGAACAGAAACAACAATATAAATTATCAGTTGTCCGAAAATGTCGCCCGCCTTCATGACATCAAGGTACCGCCTCGGCCGCCACACGCCACCCAGTTCTTGTGTTGAAAGTACAATGAAAACATACAATTCCCTTTAGCTAACAAACATTCAGTTCCCTATAGCTAAGAAACATTCAATTTCCTATAGCTAACAGCATTGAAACACACAGGAGTTATCTCAGTGAATGTAGCATTGAAACCTACAATAATAGTTACCTCGGTGAATCCGGTGAACGGAAGAGGGAAACCGATTTAGCTCTTAACTTTCGGTCAACTCGCCTCCCGTCCAATCTGGGAGCAGAAGTGTTGCTGGATGTGAGAGTGGAAAAAAAATTCCCCTGTCGCTAAACTTTGCTTAATTGGTATTTTATTGACACAAAAAGTATTGAGGGGCATGTGTCAATGTGTGTGTTTGGGGGAAGGGGGGTGGTAGGTAGACTAATATATGTACACACGTTCTAGGTTCATCAAATGGGATCACGTGATAGACTTCCTCATTACACCAAACCAAACTAATTACCAGCACGCCAAAGGTCATAGGTCAACATGCAATCCACGGGAGGGGGGACGGGAGGTGAGTGTTGTGTGCTTGCTAGGCGGGGCTGAGTGCTGAGAAGTGGACGGCCAAGTGAATGGAACGATGGTCCCCGGTCATTGTGGAACGATGGTCCCCGATCATTGTGTAACGATGGTCCCCGGTCATTGTGGAACGATGGTCTCCGGCCATTGTGTGACGATGGTTCCCGGTCATTGTGTAACGATGGTCCACGGTCATTGTGTAACGATGGTCCCCGGCCATTGTGGAACGATGGTCCCCGGTCATTGTGTATCGATGGTCCCCGTTCATTGTGTAACGATGGTCCCCGGTCATTGTGGAACGATGGTCCCTGGTCATTGTGGAACGATGGTCCCCGGTCATTGTGGAAAAAAATCATATTTGGCACAGACATAGAATATCTGGGCTTCAAAAGGGCCCCAAATCTCAAATAGCTTTGGGCCCCATCAAGTCTGAATCCAACCGTGAGTGGAACGATGGTCCCCGGTCAGTTGTCCCAACTGTGGAGCATCATTGTCGACATGTGGAGCATCATAAAAGTATCCGTTTAGGAAAAGTGGAGCCTCGCATCAACTGAACTAAAGTTAAATTCACGATTGAAGTATCCGTTCCAATGAAGCAGAGGCGTAGCCAGGATATTTTGCGTCCGGATGACAAACAATAAAATCTATGCCCCCCCCCAACCCTCCCCACGTCTAATTATTATCTTACCCTTGTTCAGTTTTTATTAAGTGACGCTGTAAGACTCATTTTCGCGCCTCGGGCCCATTTTCACTACGCCACTGAAATAAGGACACTTTCTTTGATGAATATGAACCATCAAACTTCAGACTTGATGCAATTTCTCGGCATAGTTATACGCAAGTTTATTTGTTTTGTACGGTTCATTACTCATTACTCGCAAATAGTTTTCTGAGTAATAAAACTGAAAGAAAGAGTGTCATAAGATGGGGGCGGGGGTGGGGGGGGGACTTTGGCCTCAAGCAGACATCGGTCTAGTCTCTAGTCCAGGGGTCGGGAAACCATGGCTCGCGAGCCAGATGTGGCTCTATTGATGGCAGCATCTAGCTCTAAGACAAATGTTCGATTATTAAAAGGAAAAATAAAAGTTTATTCAGACACATTTGAACGACATATTAATTGCATATAAAAAACAGCATAATAACACTATTAATAAAAATAATTCAGATACATAATTATTGTACTTTTAGTGTTGAATTTACATGAATTTTTAGTTTTAAACGTAATGTATGACTGTATGGCTCTCACATAATTACTTTTAAAAATATGGGGTGTTTATGGCTCTCTCAGACAAAAAGTTTCCCGATCCCTGCTCTAACCTGTATAATTATTCGAGGGGGATGGGTGGGTGAGGAAATTAACCAAAATTAGAAAGAGATAAACGTACTGTTGTCGACCATAGTGTTGTTTTTTGTTTTTTGTTTTTTATTTTTTAATTCAGATTCACAATTTTATGCCTATGTGAAAAAAAATCCATTTGGGAGTTTTGTATAAAGAAGCTCTATCAATAATGAGTTTCAAAGTTCTGAAAAGTAGAGCAAAAAAAAACTTTTAGAAAATATGTTTCTGAATGAAAGTCTATGCTGTAAATATTGTCAAATTAAGTGAAGAAATAAAAGATTTAAAAATTTCGTATATATTTTACTTCGATTCATTTGGTCAATGCTTCAGCTCAAACGTCTCAGAGAAATGTACACGTAATTTATAGCCGTTTTCAAGTATAAGTAGTTTAAATATGTTTTAATAGCCTTTTTAAATCCTTCTCTAAAAAAAATATTGCTTTATTTTAAGATGGGAACCAGAATTTATATTTTATTAGATGACCAGATGACCATTAAAAGAAAATTACAGGGTAGTTCATAGTCACCGGGCCCATAAACTAGAAGGGCTGGCCGGTCATAAAGTGTTTGGTTGCAAGAGGGAATGACCTGGACAAATCGATCGTGACTGTAAAGTACTAAAATCCAGACACAATAGAAATTGTAAAGAATGGACATTTGATTAGGGACTTTGAATGGTGACTTGGGGGAGGAGCCGGGCAGCGGTACAAACGCCCAGTTAGAATTGAGCTGGACCGCAGTAAGTAGGTCAGTGTCACTGTCGCAGGACCGGACAATAGGCTTGGTCATAATTTACCGGAAGTCTAATAATAGACTCGATCTATAACTAGGTCACCGCCTGAGGTGCCGTAAGGTCAAGTAGTGAATATTTATTCATAACTATTAGAGAGAATGCGCTCATTGAAATTATCTAAAACTTGTTCAAAAGCTTGATTTTATAGAATTTTAAAGAAAAATATAAGGTCATATTATTTGATATATTATAATAATGCGAAATAGAGCTTCCTTGCGAGAGTGAATTTAATATTAATATGTAAATATACAGACTATACTTTTTTTATTTTTAGTTCATTCGCTCATTCGTCCGAGAATTTTATACATTCAAATACTATTTACTTCTAAAACGTATGATGTAATTATAATTAAAATCATAATCTTAGTGTAAGTTTATTACTAATAAATACTAAGGCATATATAATTTATATGAACCAACGAAAACAATTTATATTAAATATAAGTTTGTTAGCACTAGTGACTAGTACTAGTGGCGACGGCCGGAACGACCGCTTACACTTTCACTCATCTTAAATAAACTCTTAGGCCTATGCTTATTTATTTAAATATCAATAGATGGTTATAGTTATATTATGTAATATTATATTATGCGAAATGGAACGTCCTTGGGAGCATGAATTATGTAAATGAATTATAATTAGTGACTCTGCATCTGCTGAGGCTCTAACTCTATTATTAGTAATAAGTTAGTAGTAACTAGTTCTAGTTGCTCGTTCGTCCATGAAGTTTATTCTTTCATGCTATGATGTAATTATAATTAAAGTCATAATCTTAGTGTAATTTTATTACTAATAAATACTAAGGCATCTATAATTTATATGAACCAACGAAAACAATTTATATTAAATATACGTTTGTTAGCACTAGTACTAGTGGCGACGGCCGGAACGACCGCTTACACTTTCACTAGTTGCTCGTTCGTCCATGACGTTTATTCTTTCATACTATGATGTAATTATAATTAAAGTCATAATCTTAGTGTAAGTTTATTACTAAAGGCATATATTTTTATAAGGCAAGGGCCCAAGGAAAACAATATTAAAATACATATATGTTAATAATTGACTACGCTAGGACTAGTGTTTACCGTAGTTACGAATATGAACGCTTACACTCATCTTTAAATAATTTAAAATACTATGTTACGGCTTATTTATTAAAGTTTTAAGTCTTCGACATTTTAATAACTTTTTTCGGCTGCAAAACTGAGTGAGAAGAAATATTTTTTTTGTCCAAATTAGCACCTGGAACATCGTTTTCAGATAGCACTATAACACTATTAAACACACTGTTGCTAGCCATGTTTGAGAAAGTTTGACCTTACTGACAACGAAGAGCCTAAAAATAGATATGACCGAATGGCCTATGACGCGTTGGGGTCACAGAAATGATCAAGCCTATTAAAATTGAGTTGGGACGAACATTTTCAGTCGGAGTTGGACGCCAGCGTGACCCGTCAAAACGGCCCTGGTCAAAACGGCCCAAAATTATTTACATTTTAAAGCATTTTTAAAAAAAATATTAACCTTCCTTTTGTCTCTTCACCCTTAAAAAATTGGTCAAATTGTAAAATTATCTCTTGTGATGTTATTATATTATTTCTTTTCTTTCAACAAACAACCGTGACTTGGAACCATATCGAGTAACTGTTATTAAAAATTAAATGTTTCTTGTGATGTCATTATTATTGTTTCTTTTAAACAACACTGGACACTCAATCGGTGAGTAAAAATATCAATATAATATTTGATTGTGTTTTTGACTATTAGTCCATTTATTAGTCCAGGGCCGTTTTTGACCGGGGCCCATTTGTCGGGGCCGTTTTGTCGGTGAACCCGGCACCGGGCGCCAGATGTGAGAAGGAAGAAGTCGTTTTATCCCGGAAATACAGTGACAGCTAAAGACGTTTGATTGACATTTGTTAGGTCGGGTCTGAGCTCTTATGACACGCCTCATAGATTCACTGCTGACAAGCCTCATAGTACATAGATTCACAACTGGCAAGCCTCATAGATTTACTGAAACGCCTCATAGATTCACCAATGACAAGCCTCATAGATTCACCACCGGCACGCCTCATAGATTCGCTGGAACGCCTCATAGATAACCCAGGCAAGCCTCGCTAAGCGGGTATCGCCATCCGCGCAGACCTTCGTCACAGACCGTCGTAACCGACCGTCGTAACAGACCGTCGTAACAGACCTTCGTAACAGACCTTCGTAACAGTCCTTCGTAACAGACCTTCGTAACCGACCGTCGTAACAGACCGTCGTAACATACCGTCGTAACAGACCTTCCCCAGACCATCGCCGGGCAATCGACCAACAGGTGATCAACCGGACATTCTTCATAAAATTTTTCAGTGGGCAAAAAAACAAGTAAATATCAATTTGGTGGCGTAACTTAAGGTAAATTTGAAGGTTAATGTTGAACTTTGAATGAATGAATGGACGCTTTCTTCTATAGCTCTAGCATTACCCATGCTAACGCTTTCTTCTATAGCTCTACCATTATCCATGCTAACGCTTTCTTCTATAGCTCTAGCATTATCCATGCTAACGCTTTCTTCTATAGCTCTAGCATTACCCATGCTAACGCTTTCTTCTATAGCTCTACCATTATCCATGCTAACGCTTTCTTCTATAGCTCTACCATTATCCATGCTAACGCTTTCTTCTATAGCTCTAGCATTACCCATGCTAACGCTTTCTTCTATAGCTCTACCATTAGCCATGCTAACGCTTTCTTCTATAGCTCTACCATTATCCATGCTAACGCTTTCTTCTATAGCTCCACCATTACCCGTGCCAGACTAGCATGGTCGTTGGGTTCTCGTGTTAAAAACTATCAAATAAAATCTTCAATTTTTTCTTAAATTTGTATTTGTTTTCATGATTCATCAATATACATAATTCCCGTCGTCTGTATGGTATAATGCTGTTAAGTGGCGCTGCGAACAGATGTAATGCTGCTAGGTGGCGCTGCGAATGGATGTAATGTTTTATAGTGCTGCACCAAAAATAACACTTTTCGAACGTTCCGCATAAAATTGTTCTAAATGATAATAAATGAATAAAATTAAAATAAAATAAACGAAATTTCTGTATTAAGATATTTTTTAGTCTGATGCGTAGGCTATTTATTTTGAAAACTTCCGTCATTTTTGACGGGTGATACGCTAGTACTCAAATATTTCTGAAGACTGCTCCACAATGTTGGTGCCAAATGAGCGGACGACAAGGGATTTCTTCATTCAATCCACTCCGGGGACTTTCAGAAGGAATTGCGTAGAAGATCGCAGCTCCTTTAGAGATACATGCTGCGATGTTAATTCATCCAAATATTTTATTTTTACCACGGTATAAAGGGGATTGTCGAATATTAATGGATGTCCTAGACAACGTTAGACCCTTGCTAGACTTCTAGACAACTTTACTTTAGACCCTTGTCTTAACTTCAACTTTTGTTTAGATCTTGTCTAGACTTGTAGACAACTTTAGACCCCTGCATATACTTGTAGACAAATTTGGACCATCGTTTAGACGCTCCAGATCGTAAATAACCACCTTAATCCAGCTGTAAATACGAGGAATTTTATCACTTAGCCATCAAAGCTGTGGGTGGCCGCGGTGTAGTGAAGTGTGTTTGATGTCGCTGGTTTGGCAGGTGTGTTGTGTGTGTGATTGTCATGCAACGACAGTAATGTGTGGCTAGTTTGTAAATAGCGTAATGTGTGGGTGCTGTGTTAGGCTATTAATACGGCTGATCAAATATGATATACTCTTGACCACGGCGTGTTTTAAACTGACCCATTGGTTCATTAGCTGTAAAAGTTAATATTTAAAAATAAATGAAACTCTTGGAATCATGGACAGAGTATTTAACGCTGATGAGATGTCTCCCCCAGATTCCAACAAGACTAGACAAAGTCTCTACCAATACATACGCGCGCTATGACGCTGTGTCAGATACCATTACCATCACTTCCCATCAGTCCGCAAGACTTAGGTAGCTGGTCTGAGAGTGGTGTTGATATCTGACGTCACGGCGTTTATAAATAACGCTGACGCCGAAGCTACGTCGGCCGGTGTGGATGATGTGAGGAGAGAAAATGGGGTGGGGGTGGGGGGAAGACACGGGAGGTAGGTGACAGTCAGTGGACACGCGGAGGAGGTGACCGTTTGACTTACATGTGCTGGGGAGACGAAGGTCACAACGGTTAACAGTCAGGAGAGGAGAGGATTTGGTGATGCAGAAAACGGACAAGATATTTGGTAGTTTCACTTAACTGAGCTGGGGAAACATAGCCAGCAGGGGGGGTACAGGGGCAATTTCAAGCAGTGTCGTTAGGTCCTGCCACAGGAAAGTGACATTTGTGCCTAGCGAGATCCATGGTGCCCTGTCATGGTTGTGACATTTGCAAAACATCGCGTTATGTTGGCCTGTATTACATGGTGCCCAATATGACATGGTGCCCTGTATTACATGGTGCCATGTATTACATGGTGCCCAGTATTACATGGTGCCCAGTATTACATGGTGCCCATTATTACATGGTGCCCTGTCACAGATACATGAAATGGTCGTGTCAAGGTGCTATTTTAACAATTATTTTCAAGTGTCCACAAACATTACACATGTCACAGGTCAGGGTTATCCACTTCATTTGATGTTATTATAAATACAATGGTCTGTTGATGGTCAATTAAATCTGGGGTCAGTGATGGCGAACCTATGGCACGCGTGCCACAGTCGGCACGCAAAACCTCATCATCCGGTGCGCGAATAAAATATTACTTCCTGAATCAATAATCACAATATAATAATATGTAATTCAAATTATTTTAGTCTGTCCTTGAACGTTTCACTTATCATATCTGTTACAGACGCTCCTTCTATACAGAAGATTATTGTGTCCTACGCTTACCTATGGTTTGTGTCTAGTCCTGCATTCTTATTCGAGTTTTAAATGTTGATAAAGTTTGGGGTTTCTTGTTTTCTCCAGGCAACCCATACCACGCCCGAATTCCGGACGGGAAGAACGAGAATTTGTATGTGTTTATTCTTGCATACGGTATTAGAAAGGTGTTTTTAACGCTTCCCATACCTATCGCATTATGCCACTTGGTCTAGATATAAGATATTATAGTTATAAAAATGAAATCCTTAAAGCGTGGAGTTCTCTGCCAAATACGTTTAAATCAATGAAAACACTTGGGGTGCTGTTTTGACTTTGTTTGGATCATATTTGCGTGTGAGCAGCCGTTTTCAGCTTTGAATTATATCAAATGTGACACAAGAAACAGACTGTCAGATAACATGAGTGCTGCGTGTGTTGTGCTCAAATTAACCAAGTATGGGCAAAGGTTTGAAGAATAATCATTAAAATGTATACAACAGCAAAAATCCCATTCATTAATTTTAATAATTAATGTAATTACGCAAAGCCATTTAATTACGCAAAGCCAATCTATTGCCTATAATATTTTTTATCGTTGAAAATTCTCTTCTTGTTTTTACCCCCTTATTTTTCCCCCTTAAAACAAGTGTGTGTTCTTTTGCAAAGCCAAAACTCCATTTTCGGGGTTTAATTTGAGTGTTGGCACTTTGTTATAAAATAAATGTGGTTTGGTATAATTTTGGGCACGCGGCCCCAAAAAGGGTTTGCCACCACTGCTGTTATTCAGACCCTGCCAGTCTGATGAGATGACACCGCTAGTACCTGACGCTAGACTGCCGTCATGGTTACGTTAAGTTGAGATACGTGTCCCAGATTGTTTGTGGACAGATTTCAAGCTTGTGTCAACGGAAGAGCCCTGATAACATGTGTTTCATCCCGGGTCAGTAGCCATCAGGCCGGGCAAACTTAGTGTTACAGGACAGGCCGGACTTGGGTCAACCGAAAGGCCCGTGATGCTGTTAGCCTTGGATTCATCGAGCCATCCTGGGTCAGAATCCAACCTAACGATAAACAGATTTACGGATTTTTTTTTATTTTTTAAACTTTCAAATTTCAGTGATGAAAATTACTTCCTGAATCTTCTGAATAACCTACACTACACATCGTGTTATAATTCGTGTATTTGTATTGAGAGTTTAACAATCACTAGATGGGTAAGTCGGCTGTGATCAAAGGTCAAGGTCAGGCTTATTTTAGTTTATGTCTGATTCCCTGAAGTCGGGACTTGGTACATGACCGTGCTCAACTGGTGGCTACAACCATTTTACATCTGTTAAATAAGGTAATAGTTGCTACTTTCTCTACACGAGTGCCCACCCTCCCCCATTTTAAAGAAAGGTTCTCAATGGATATGGCTCCGGAATTAAGAAAGGTTCTCAATGGATATGGCTCCGGAATTCTGCTGTACGTTATCTGCTATGAGCCTAGCTGTTTTACACTCTTCCAATGCTACAACTGGTCAGCTAAACAAACTTGTGCACCACGGCCGGTCAGCTAAACAAACTTGTGCACCACGGCTGGTCAGCTAAACAAACTTGTGCACCACGGCTGGTCAGCTAAACAAACTTGTGCACCACGGCTGGTCAGCTAAACAAACTCGTGCACCACGGCCGGTCAGCTAAACAAACTTGTGCACCACGGCTGGTCAGCTAAACAAACTTGTGCACCGCTGGTGGTCAGCTAAACAAACTTGTGCACCACGGCTGGTCAGCTAACAAACTTGTGCACCACGGCTGGTCAGCTAAACAAACTCGTGCACCACGGCTGGTCAGCTAAACAAACTTGTGCACCACGGCTGGTCAGCTAAACAAACTTGTTCACCACGGCTGGTCAGCTAAACAAACTTGTGCACCATGGCTGGTCAGCTAAACAAACTTGTGCACCACGGCTGGTCAGCTAATCAAACTTGTGCACCACGGCTGGTCAGCTAAACAAACTTGTTCACCACGGCTGGCCAGCTAAACAAACTTGTGCACCACGGCTGGTCAGCTAAACAAACTTGTGCACCACGGCTGTTCAGCTAAAGGTGTGTCACTGAATGCAGAAAACTGTCGGCTGTGACACTGTTGTAATGTCAGTGATTTAATGACACTGCTGTAATGTCAGTGATTTAATGACACGGTTGTAATGACACTGCTGTAATGTCAGTGATTTAATGACACTGTTGTAATGACACTGTTGTAATGACACTGTTGTAATGACACTGCTGAAATGTCAGTGATTTAATGACAGTGACATTTCATATTAACTTATGTTTACATCAGATTCAATGGAAAATGTGCAGAATAAAAAATGACGCCCTACAGTCTGGGCCCTTGTGAAACAATGCCCTAAGTCAAGACACTTCTTTTGGATAACACCATCGTCCAGGTCTTGACAGAGTCATGCAGACAGACAATGGTCATGTCATGTAGACAGACAAGGGTCATGTCATGTAGACCAGTGCTACTCAAACTTTATATTTATAGTCTAGCGGACCGGCAGGATTTTTTTCATTGCTCCAGGGACCAGTGCACTATTTTCCCTGTTCTGGAGGATTATGAATAGACTTTTATGTTCTCTCTTGATAACTTCTGCGACCGGCGACGGATGGCCCACGGACCGGCACCTGTCCACTTTGAGAAGCACTGATGTAGACAGACAAGGGTCACCTCATGTAGACATACAGGGTCATGTCATGTAGACATACAGGGTCATGTCATGTAGACATACAGGGTCATGGCATGTAGACATACAGGGTCATGTCATGTAGACATACAGGGTCATGTCATGTAGACATACAGGGTCATGTCATGTAGACATACAGGATCATGTCATGTAGACATACAGGGTCATGTCATGTAGACATACAGGGTCATGTCATGTAGACATACAGGGTCATGTCATGTAGACATACAGGATCATGTCAGGTAGACATACAGGTTCATGTCATGTAGACATACACTGTAATGTCATGTAGACATACATGATCATGTCATGTAGACATACATGGTCATGTCATGTAGACATACAGGGTCATGTCATGTAGACATACAGGATCATGTCATGTAGACATACAGGATCATGTCATGCAGACATACAGGATCATGTCATGCAGACATACATGGTCATGTCATGCAGACATACAGGGTCATGTCATGCAGACATACAGGGTCATGTCATGCAGACATACAGGGTCATGTCATGCAGACATACAGGGTAATGTCAGGTAGACATACAGGATCATGTCAGGTAGACATACAGGATCATGTCATGTAGACATACAGGATCATGTCATGTAGACATACAGGATCATGTCATGTAGACATACAGGGTAATGTCAGGTAGACATACAGGATCATGTCAGGTAGACATACAGGATCATGTCATGTAGACATACAGGATCATGTCATGTAGACATACAGGATCATGTCATGTAGACATACAGGATCATGTCATGTAGACATACAGGGTCATGTCATGTAGACATACAGGGTCATGTCATGCAGACATACAGGGTAATGTCATGCAGACATACAGGGTAATGTCATGTAGACATACAGGATCATGTCATGTAGACATACAGGATCATGTCATGCAGACATACAGGATCATGTCATGCAGACATGCAGGATCATGTCATGTAGACATACAGGATCATGTCATGTAGACATACAGGATCATGTCATGTAGACATACAGGGTCATGTCATGTAGACATACAGGGTCATGTCATGTAGACATACAGGATCATGTCATGTAGTCATACAGGGTCATGTCATGTAGACATACAGTGTCATGTCATGTAGATATACAAGGTCATGGCATGTAGACATACAGGGTCATGTCATGTAGACATACAGGGTCATGTCATGTAGACATACAGGGTCATGTCATGTAGACATACAGGATCATGTCAGGTAGACATACAGGTTCATGTCATGTAGACATACACTGTAATGTCATGTAGACATACATGATCATGTCATGTAGACATACATGGTCATGTCATGTAGACATACAGGGTCATGTCATGTAGACATACAGGATCATGTCATGTAGACATACAGGATCATGTCATGCAGACATACAGGATCATGTCATGCAGACATACATGGTCATGTCATGCAGACATACAGGGTCATGTCATGCAGACATACAGGGTCATGTCATGCAGACATACAGGGTCATGTCATGCAGACATACAGGGTAATGTCAGGTAGACATACAGGATCATGTCAGGTAGACATACAGGATCATGTCATGTAGACATACAGGATCATGTCATGTAGACATACAGGATCATGTCATGTAGACATACAGGGTAATGTCAGGTAGACATACAGGATCATGTCAGGTAGACATACAGGATCATGTCATGTAGACATACAGGATCATGTCATGTAGACATACAGGATCATGTCATGTAGACATACAGGATCATGTCATGTAGACATACAGGGTCATGTCATGTAGACATACAGGGTCATGTCATGCAGACATACAGGGTAATGTCATGCAGACATACAGGGTAATGTCATGTAGACATACAGGATCATGTCATGTAGACATACAGGATCATGTCATGTAGACATACAGGATCATGTCATGCAGACATACAGGATCATGTCATGCAGACATGCAGGATCATGTCATGTAGACATACAGGATCATGTCATGTAGACATACAGGGTCATGTCATGTAGACATACAGGATCATGTCATGTAGTCATACAGGGTCATGTCATGTAGACATACAGTGTCATGTCATGTAGATATACAAGGTCATGGCATGTAGACATACAGGGTCATGTCATGTAGACATACAGGGTCATGTCATGTAGACATACAGGGCAATGTCAGGTAGACATACAGGGTAATGTCATGTAGACATACAGGGTAATGCCATGTAGCCATACAGGGTAATGTCATGTAGCCATACAGGGTAGTGTCATGTAGACATACAGGGTCATGTCATGTAGACATACAGGGTCATGTCATTTAGATATACAGGGTAATGTCATGTAGACATACACTGTAATGTCATGTAGACATACAGGATCATGTCATGTAGACATACAGGATCATGTCATGTAGACATACAGGGTCATGTCAGGTAGACATACAGGGTCATGTCAGGTAGACATACAGGGTCATGTCATGTAGACATACAGGGTCATGTCAGGTCGACATACAGGGTCATGTCAGGTCGACATACAGGGTCATGTCATGTTAAGGTGACAGACTTGGACAGAGATGTACGCTGTAGGTGGTCTCAAAGATTCCAGACAAACCTAAAACGGACTTGCATACGAAGGAGCCTCCAGTTTGGCTCTTACACAATTGGCTCTTACACAAATTTGAGAAAGTATTCTGGTCTAACACCGTTATTTTTAACCTAGTGTGGAGTGACCAGGGGTCAGTATCTCTGGTCCTCTTTAACTTTAAAAACCTGCATCCGATTTTAAAACAATTGGGCTACGATTTAGTTTCAATCACTACACCGAGAGCCATTCGTCACAGGCGTGTCCAGGAGATAGAAGAATGGGCAGCGGCGTTAGGAGAAGGTGGTGCGCCCCGAAGGACACTTTATAAAGAGAGTTGGCATTTTATGACACATGCATATTATTTTAACGTGAAATATGACAGCTAATAATCTGAGCCCACCCTCGGCGGAACTAACCCATGCCAGCTACGCCCCTGGGGAATAAATAAAAATGTCTCAAATAAAGAGGCCCCTGGGCCTAGGCCACAGTGTCCTTTATTGACTGTCCTCACTTTATACATTTCATGTATTATAAATATCTACTTCCTCTGCTACTGATACTGCATTTAATTATCGCTCTCAACACACGAATCGTAGTCATTCCTGGCAACATCGTTACAACTGTAGCAGATAAAATAAGAAGATAAGACAAGATCGTTACAAAGACGGACAGGTCAGTACTGTACTAAAGACAACATCGTTACAAAGACGGACAGGTCAGTACTGTACTAAAGACAACATCGTTACAAAGACGGACAGGTCAGTACTGTACCCAAGACATCATTTTCATTGTTACAAATACGGACAGGTTAGTACTGTACCCAAGACAACATCGTTACAAAGACAGACGGTTCAGTACTGTAACCAAGACAACATTGTTACAAATATGGACAGGTCAGTACCATACTAAAGACAAAAAAAAATTTCAAACATCGTTACAAAGACGGACAGGTCAGTACTCACTTTCGATCCGATCTGATTCCCACATTGTCCTGCTTGCACGTGAACTATTTCCCTCATCTTCGCCTCGGTCACTCGTTCCTCTCTGTGTTGTTTACCTTCCTTCTCTGTGTCGACACACTCGTTTCAAACACGTCTACTCAAACAGGGAGACACACACACGCAGCACTCATAAAAAAATCAACACAACTATCCAATAACAACACAACTCTCCAAAGTAGCCCCCGGCGCTGTTGTGTTGATGGCGATTTCTCTCCCCTTTCTTTGCTCAGCGCACACACTTTCGGAAGTCCGTGACTCACGGGGCTGTCTGTGCTGGTCGCCTAGGTTCAAATCCCGGCCTCTCCCTCAGACGTGAAAACACGAGCTTTCAGCAGAAGAGACGAGGGAATTCGGGAGAGGAAAAAACAGCAACAACGCGTAACGAGTAGAGCAATCTAGTTGTGGTCTAAGAAGTTGGTGGCACGACGGTGCGCAGATGTCTTCGTGTGGAACTGCTTCAACTTCAGTGCTAGACCAGAGAAACTCGAAAAGACTTGAAGAGAAAACGAACATATGCCCCACTTCTCGCTACAGCTTAATAGATGATGTGTTCAAACACAGGAACACGCGAGCTTTTATCAAGCAAATATCACTGAGTGAACTGAAAAAAAAACAAAACACAGGCTGAAGTTGACCTTCCTTGACCATGGGCAAATTTAACACCTGGGTTGTGCAAGTGAACGCTTTTAATTAAACACACAACAACGAGAAGAGAAACACCTTGAATTTCAAGAATGTCAAGCGACAGTGTGCTTGTATTTTAGGGGGCCAAACTTAGCTCCCAAGTATTTATAGCTCTGTGAGGCCTGGGATCGTGGGGCTGATGGGGCCGTCTGAGGTTTCAGCAGGCGGCGAATGTGATAAATTAGAAGGCGACTGACGAGCCTGGTCTGGCTGCAATGTGTCAGGTGGCAGCACGGAGGCCAGTTTCGGAGTAGCCGTGATGACGGTGTGGGGGAAGCCATAAATCGGTTGGGCTGGGGTAGATCCTGGTGGTAGCCAATGTTCCCTCTAATGTTCGTTGGTCCATGTGCAAAGTAAAAAAATAATCGTATGCAAAGTTGCACAGCGTCTAAGTTTTGTGCAATATTTTACTAAATTTGCTGCGCGGTAATCCCAAACTGCTGCGCGGCGTCGGAATTATGTTGGTAGCCCGAATCCCGGTGTATGGTAGCCCAGATCCCAGTGTTTGGTAGCTGAGATCCTGATGTGTGGTAGACCAGATTTGAGTGTGGGGAAATCAACATGCCAGTGTGTAGGTGTAACTTTTGTCTCCGGGCATGGACGCCCGCGGGAAGTTACAGAGTATACAGGGGGGAGGGGCGCAACAATTTCATAAAAAAGTTCGAGTCCAGGATTAAACTTAAACATTTTCAATTAGATTTCTATTATACCAACACGCAACTAGCATTTTAGTAACAGCAATGAGAAACAGCGTGGTTGACCCTAGGTGGAAAAGCTGCACTTGACGGTAAAGCGATATAGTCTAAGATAGGCTGGTCTCACCCAGTGCGGTAGCTCATGGTATCACCCCCTCATGACTTATCCCACAAACCTCTTCCGAGGCTGGTCTCACCCAGTGCGGTAGCTCATGGTATCACCCCCTCATGACTTATCCCACAAACCTCTTCCGAGGCTGGTCTCACCCAGTGCGGTAGCTCATGGTATCACCCCCTCATGACTTATCCCACAAACCTCTTCCGAGTCTGCCAGTGCCAAATAACGGGAATTTTACGTTTTGTTTGTCAACCCTTGTGATGGTCTCACCCGGCGAGGTCCGCACCCTAGAGTGACGCCCATGACCAAACAGTCCTTTGTCTCCAGACCAAAAAAAGTTATAGAATCGATGCTGAAAAACTCAGCATTCTTCAAAGTTTTAAATTTTAATTTCAACGTTAGGATTACGATTGATGCGATGCATTACAGCTTCAAGACCTCATTTCATTGTTAGGTCATCTAAAGTCATCCACTGCATGAGTTCTAGGATTTCATTTTAATTCAACAAAGTTTCACACGGCATTGGATTTGGTCACTTGACATTGGCTTGCTAAAATCAGGGATTTAAAGAAGGATCAGAGGGAAAATTAGATGTGTCAGATTAAAACGGGGGCAGGGGATGTTGGCGCAAGATCCACTCCTGGTTCATCGTATAACTGCCTAGCAGGCGTAAGTGTGTGAATATTTGGATCTGGTGAACAGATGCAATTGCGGTGTCCACAAATTGAATGAGTGCCTGGGATCCGAATGAGTCTTCTTCCAACCAACCTATTTCTCTTCTACATAACTTAGCTGATAACCGTTCAACTCAGAAGCTGAGTAAGTTCAGTGTAAGTTACAGTAAGCAAGTTGCCGAAAACCCTAGCAGCCCCTCAATGAGAAATTCCATGACCAGCATAGCAGCTGACCTTGTTAAAACTTTCCAAGTCAGTAACTAATAACAATGAAGATAACTTGTGACATGACTGCCATGAAGATATTTATTTTGTCATATTTACACTATGACACTTCACCATAAGGACACAAAGTTATTACTAACAGACAGGACAACCAAATATTGGAAAATAAATAAAAAAGTACAATCTTTAAAACAAAGCCGATATTTATTGACATGTTGCCTTATTAGGAAATGTAAAACTTTTGACAAATGACAAGCAGTTAAATTAGATTACCAGAAATAAGCCATCATCGAAATTATGAGATGATTAGTAGTTAAAAAAACTGCCTGGGCAGATCCGCTGAAGGTGACCATGCAGTAAATTTTTGATCCCTATAAAACTGTAAGCCTGCATGGACTCAGCCAGGTATGATGGTGACCAAGTAGAAAAAATGTTAGTTAAAAAAAAATACTGGATGACTACAAGATGACATGTCATTTAGGCGTATTCCTGACCCTCTCCACCTTCTCCCTCCTCCTCGTCAAATTCACCTTCGTCCTCGGCGGTGGCGTCCTGGTACTGCTGGTACTCTGAGACGAGATCATTCATGTTGGACTCAGCCTCTGTGAATTCCATCTCGTCCATGCCCTCACCAGTGTACCAATGGAGGAAAGCCTTACGACGGAACATAGCTGTGAACTGCTCGGAAATACGTTTGAAGAGCTCCTGGATGGCGGTGCTGTTTCCGATGAAGGTGGCGGACATCTTGAGACCACGGGGAGGAATGTCACAGACTGCGGTTTTGACGTTGTTGGGGATCCACTCGACAAAGTAGGATGAATTCTTATTCTGGACGTTCAACATCTGCTCGTCGACCTCCTTCATGGACATACGGCCTCTGAAGATGGCAGCCACTGTGAGGTAACGGCCGTGGCGTGGATCGCAGGCGGCCATCATGTTCTTGGCATCAAACATCTGCTGGGTCAGCTCGGGTACGGTGAGAGCGCGGTACTGCTGGGATCCCCTGGATGTGAGTGGGGCGAATCCGGGCATGAAGAAGTGAAGACGGGGGAAGGGGACCATGTTAACTGCAAGCTTCCTCAAATCTGCATTCAACTGACCGGGGAACCTGAGGCATGTGGTCACACCGGACATTGTTGCGCTGACCAGGTGGTTCAAGTCACCGTATGTGGGTGTGGTCAGCTTCAGGGTCCTAAAACAAATGTCATACAAGGCTTCATTGTCAATACAGTAGGTTTCATCTGTATTCTCTACAAGTTGGTGGACGGACAGGGTTGCGTTATAAGGCTCCACAACTGTGTCTGATACCTGAAATAAGCAATGAGAAACATTTTATAACTAGCTTATTTATGTTTACACACACACCTACTGAACTTTGAAAACCACATCAAAATGTCAAACGTAAGTAAGTGGGTGAAACATGTGAATCCATCAAATGAACCACCAGGTATCAAAGATCAAATGAACCAACAAGCATCAAAGAAAGATGACTCACTTTTGGTGATGGTACGACTGAGAATGTGTTCATGATTCTGTCTGGGTATTCTTCCCTCATCTTGCTGATGAGCAGTGTTCCCATGCCAGACCCAGTGCCACCGCCCAGTGAGTGTGTCAGTTGGAAGCCCTGCAATAGAAGATGGTCAAATTAATTCATTTCACAGGGTAGACTTCAGCATAACAGAAGAAAGTAATGGGAGTGGACATTCATAAAAAAAAATTACAAAGACATTTGTACCGGTCAACTTGACCAATTCTCAAGTCCAGACCAACCGTAAACAGTTATTGGCAACACGCCAAAAATTAGAATAATTACCTGAAGGCAATCACAGTTCTCTGCCTCTTTCCTGACAACGTCCATTACCGAGTCAACAAGCTCAGCTCCTTCTGTGTAGTGACCCTTGGCCCAGTTGTTCCCGGCACCAGACTGACCGAAGACGAAGTTGTCTGGTCTGAAAATCTGGCCGAAAGGTCCTGACCGGACACTGTCCATTGTGCCTGGCTCAAGATCAACAAGGACTGCACGAGGGACGTATTTACCTCCTGAGAAATATAACAAATATTTAAATACACCACAGTCCCGTCTAATGCACTCTGCGACAGTCATTCAATATGACTTACAAATTGACTCAACTAAAATAGAAAACTGAAAGAAGCAGCCTTTTCTGAAATCGGTTGCCCCAAATGGTAATTACTTAAATTCAAATAAACTTGATTTTTTTCCCCTCTAAAACACACCTGAAGCCTCATTGTAGTATACATTGATGCGTTCCAGTTGGAGGTCTGAGTCACCATGGTATGTGCCGGTGGGGTCAATACCGTGTTCATCTGAGATCACCTCCCAGAACTGATCAAGAAAAAAAAAGTTAAATATGTTGAGTCACAGGTAACAGATAACATTTGGTTACTAATCTGTCAGAACACTATTCTATTATCAGTTACACAGGTCTCCTAAATAGCACAATCAAGATAACGGTCACGATCTAAGACAAATCTTGATAATATTTCGTTAATACAAAGCCAGAAAAACTAAGTGATAAAATGCTGAAAAAACGTAATCCAAGACTAATGGAAGCAGTTTGAATCCCAGGCAGGCTAGTTTTAGCCTACTACTATTAACCCACGAACTGTGGTCGGCCGAAAAAATCGGCCGATCGGCGCATTTCGTACTGTGACGGCCGATAAAAACGGCCGACAAAAATCACGGTCAAATAGCAACTTCCAATCCACTATTTTATCGTAAACTGAGCCACTTCCTTTTATTATTAATTACATCTTCTTCCGGGTCAAGCTTGAGGTTAAAAACTTTAAAAATAGTATTTTTTATCGGTGTGTTATAAACACTATTTTCTTACGCCGATTTTGAAACCAAAATGGATTATTCTGCAGCTGGAACTTCGGGTAAAGGTTAAAAAAAAAGGTAGAAATATATTTGAAAGCCTGATATATGAAGATCTAAGTGATAATGTGATGATTTTAATATTCCACATGATAATCTTAGCTCCGATTCTTTTTTATAGTTCTCTTGAATCCGATGCTAGTCTTAGTACTAGTACTAGCGCTAGTCATGAATTGAATCGCAGTTTGACATCGAACCAGATCGATTTATGGGGCAATTGGCAAAATCAGATGAGAATGCATCTGATTATGCTTATAATATTTATTAACTCATGTTTTCTTTTTACTTATAACATGTTTTTTTATTTTGCCTGATTTATTTTGGTATATTTTGTCACCCTTTGCCCCCCCGACCCCCGGAATAAATATTGTTGACTTTTTTTTCATTTTCAAAGATTTATTTATTTATTTGTGCCCAAAACTTTTTAAAACTATACATTTTCTGAAAGATAAATGAAATATCTATCATATTTTATAAGTATTTTAATGGAATCTTTTTAAAAAAATATGTTAGGGGTACTTGAAAGTTAAAAAAAATTGTAAAATTTTTTTTCTTTGAGCATTCCAAAGTCAAAGTCATATAATTTTATTTTTTGGGAGGGTGGTTAAAAGAGCTAACATAATCTCCATCCATTCCCCTTTCTAAAAATATATAGTTATTGGGGTTTTATAACAATATTTATATGCCATATTTTACTTTTTCTGATGGCACCCAAATGATCAAAAAAGCCTCCACATTACAGCATGATTCTATACCACAGTTCGTGGGTTAAATACACAACTGGGGTCTCTGATAATTCAATGCACTGATATAGACTTGAGATAGCTTCATTTAAAATCATTTGTGGTCATTAGTCCAAATATATTGAGCAGCCTAGATTTAGTTTGTATTAATATTAGTCCACTGACCCAAATTTTTCAAAAAAATGAAATCAGATAATTTCAGGTTCAAGTGTAAGTCGAGATTAAAATTTCAAGCCTTGAAGGATTCAACTATCTTGTAAACACATCTGCTCTGCTATAACTAACTAATAACTAGCATTACTACTAATAATTAAGAGTAATAAGAGTATCCCCATATTCATATAGTAATATCTTCATGGTCATAGAATGTTGGAGGGGGTAGGGGCCGGGTAAGGCTGGAAAACTAACATTTAAATTTGAATGTTATCCTTGTTACAATCAGCAAATCGCTATCCTTTAAATTTTAAACAGGCTAATAATAAATACACTTTACTATACTTTGACGCTGAATTATCGGCAAACTTTATTTTTAAGTACCCAGATCGCGGTTAAATTTAACGAAAGATTTCAAATAGTAACGTTATAGTGCAAGTGGTTTCAATAACTGCCCATCCCGCGCAATTTAAATAGCCATGGTACGGTGAGCGCATTGCCAGATAAGGTCAGGCTATTTGGGGGGGGGAGGTACTCTAGCGGGAAAGTCTACTCCCAAATTAAAAATGGTCAGGTTTTTAAAAACATATACAACACGTTCATGTAACAATCAATAAAGTTTAAAAGATTTCACAACACTAGCTCTCAGTATTTTAAACTTTGGATAAATCAGTTAACAATGAACACAATGACTTGTTCCTCAAGTCTTTGTCATTGTCAGTGTTACCTCGAGGGCGCGAGGTTTTTGCCGGGAGAAGCTGGTCGCCCTCGTCAGAAGAAATGTCTTATGATTTTTAAAAAAAACAACATTAATATACATTTCTTGCAAAAGATTGCGCGTTCTTACCTTGGCACCGATTTGGTTTCCACACTGACCGGCTTGAAGGTGGACAATTTCACGCATTTTGATTTAGTGAGATGTGAAAGTATAACCACGAGAAGAGAGATGTGAACTAAGTTTGAAGGCCCCGGCCGGATGGTTTTTATTTTATACTGTCAGTTTGGGGGATTTAAAATTCATCCGCCCCATCGAAATAAAAAAAATAGTTCGCCTTGTAATTTACAATAAAACCATATGTACCAAATATTGACATTATTTAACCATAAAAATGAAATCAATTTTATTATAAGTTATAATAACATTTAAATATTGATTAATTTTAAAAAAAATTATTATCAATTGCGCTCATGAATACAACTCTCTCTGACACGTCATGTCTATTTTTATGCAGATGACTAGGAACCCCCCGAGTGCATCCCGGTTGGTGCCGGTGCATACTTCAATGAAGTAACTTACAACTATCAAATAATGGAAAGCAATACTTCAATAGCTATAACAGATTTTTCTGAAAATTTTCTTGACAAAACAATTTATTTCAAAATCATTAAACTTGACGATAGTTTTTTTGCATGGGTTGGTTGTAATCCAATTTTATCAAACATGGCTGTAGCGATGCCGGCAAAATATGTAAGTAGGTCACGATGACGGTTTACTGTAATAATCTTAAAATTTAATAATAAGATTTATACTAATTATACAATGTCATAAATTGTGGAACGCCTAAATTGCTTTTTATTTGTTTTGTTTTTTGTTGGAAATAGATCGCATTGGAGACTTGTATGTTTATTGGAATTGAAATTCATGATAATTGTAATCATTGCTAAAAAGTGTGAGTGTAAGCAAATATTTACGAATAAGCGAGGCCCATCAATATTGAATTATTGACCGCTTGGTGGCTTGGGAGTAATTGTGTGTAATGGAGGGACTATGACTAACAAGGTGATTGCGCAAAGAGGCTGTTTCTTAGTTATAACTATAACTTTAAAAAAAACACCACATTGAAGTCTTTTAATTTTTACAGCTATAATTCTATGGTGTTTTAAAATGGTATTTCAGTGTTGTAAAATAATCTTTAATCGCATTATCTAAATTATTTAAAACACTAATTTTTTTTACTTTATAGATAGTATTTTGTATTTATCAATGACCCACACCCACGCATAATTTAAGCTTAATTTTTATTGCTTATTAAATTTTTACCAATGCAGTGAAATTTTTTTTTACAATCAGGCTGCTTTTATTAACCTATTATAATTCTGTTTATAAAGTCACTTTAACAATACACTTTAAAAGTGTAACATTTTAAAAGTTTTACAGCAGTAATGAAGAAAATTCATTCTGAAATGTGGAACATCGTACCAGTTTTTTTTTCTCACACACGATAAAATGGCATGATCATAATGATACTACGTACTAACACTATTTCATATTTATCGACCATAACATTAACATTTGCTAAAATTTTAACTACATGACACTACATGTATTTGTTCATCTGGGTATTTTTTAAATACTATGGTAATACGGTAGTATAGGCATTTAAACTATAGTATAGGCATAGGCAGTGTAATATATTGAGCTTTATTCTTAGGGGAACTCACTCTCTTGACTTGTATTAGTTTTATTATGTTGAGTGATGTCCCTTACATGTGAAGTAGAATAATAAACAAGCAACATGAAACATGGCTTCTTCGTCACTTGTATTGTATATCTAGAATTATAAAACCACAATCCACTTCATTGGCGACGAGGATTAATCATCCACTAAAAAAGAGCATACGCTTACGTAAGAAGAAGCTTGCTAGAGCATATTTGCTAAGTATTTTTAGGATAATGGCTCTGTATGGTCAGATAAACGAATTTAATTCTAATGAAGAAACCATACATGATTATTTAGATAGGTTAAGTTTCTACCTTGAAGCTAACGACGTGACGATAGAAGCCAAAAAGAGAGCTGTTTTGTTAACAGTCATAGGGCCTCAACAATTTAGGCTATTAAAGGACTTATGTGCACCATCTAGTCCAGCTACCAAGAGCTTTAACGAGCTGAGCAAACTCCTCACAGATCACCATGCGCCGGCACCACCAAAGTTCCTGTGTCGAGCCAGATTTGACGGTAGGACTCGTCAATCAAACGAGTCTATATCGGAATATGTTGCAGCACTACGTCATCTAAGTGAATTCTGTGAATTTGGCGACACCCTGTCCGACAGACTATGTGAAAAGTTTGTCACCGGTGTGAACAGCCCTGATGTGCAGAGAAAGTTACTTCTCGAGACAGATCTAACATTGGAAAAAGCAATACAACTTGCTACTTCATTCCAGCAGTCATCCGATGCGGCCAGATCGCTGGCGCCTTCAGAGATCCATGCAGTAGACAGCAGGTCAGTCAACAAACACCAACCCCATCAGAGCAGTTCAACTTATGCTAAACAGCCTGCAAATTCAAAACCTAGATCTAAATCTAGTAAGAATTGTCAAAAATGCCATCGATGCACAACGGTCCCCATGCATCTCATCAGTGCAAATTCAAGTTAGCAACTTGCTATAAGTGCAGTAGGCAAGGTCACATTGCCAAGGCCTGCTTTGCAACGTCTTCGTCTGTTGCTAGATCTAGCCAGTCAGGACAGTACCGCAACCAAAGGCAGCACTATGTTAACTGTCACCAAGACAGCCTAACCCAACCAATGAACCACTCTACCAGTGAAAATGATCAAACTGATCCGCAGCCGGAGTTCAACCTGTTCTCTGTGAAATCAACAAGTCATGCTCCCATCAACGTACCAGTTTGTGTCAACGGTAAGAGCATCATCTTCCACCTTGACACTGGAGCATCTCTAACCGTCATCACAAAAGAAGGACTTTGACGCTGTCACAGGAGGATCAGTGCCTCTACAACCATGTCACAAGTGCCTAACAACATACACAGGTGACAATGTTCCAGTGATAGGAGAGTGTATAGTTCATATAAGCTGTATGGTCAAAGTGTTAAACTTCCTCTTCTTGTGGTTGAAGGAAATGGACCACCATTACTAGGTAGGAACTGGTTAGTTGATCTTAAGTTAGACTGGGGGAGTATATTGTCAGTGAACAAAGCAAGTGAATCTAGTTTTACTTCAATAGATAAAGTTGTATCTGAAAATGAAGGTGTATTTGGTAGTTCAGCGATTACTAAATGATAGGACAGTGAAGATAAGCATTAAAGATACAAATCACTATGACCCAGTAAAAGACTTATCTTAACATGTGATGCTTCACCAGATGGTGTAAGAGCAGTTTATCTCACAAAGATGAAAATGGTGACAGACCCATTGCTTTTGCAAGTAGATCTTTGAACCAGGCTGAGAAAATTATTCTCAGTTAGATAGGGAAGGCTTAGGCATCATTTTTGGTGTTAAGAAATTTCACAAGTTTCTGTTTGGTAGAGAGTTCACCCATCTTACAGATCATAAGCCATTACTGGGTTTGTTTGGAGAAAACAAACCCCTGCCTGAGCATGCCTCACCAAGGATGCAAAGGTGGGCTATCACACTAGCCGCATACAATTATGAATTGAAATACAAACCTGGAGTTCAGAATAGTGCAGATGGTCTTAGTCGTTTACCCTTTAAAAAAACCAATGCCTTAGCTATGTACCAAAGATGATGTATTGTATTCTTTTCACTATCATGGATAACTCCAATATAAATGTGAATGATGTTAAGAGAGAAACACAAAAAGATGAGTGCTTGATAAAAGTATATGAGTACTGTAAGAATGGTTGGCCTGAAGAATCAGTGAATGATGATTTAAAAACCATATAAAATAAGAAAATTTAGAGTTAAGTCTAGAAGATGGGTTGTGTGTTTGTGGGGGGTCAAGGGTTATTATCCCCAAAATGTTACAAAAAGAAGTTTTAAGAACTTTACATGATACCCATCTTGGTTCTTTCCAAAATGAAGAGTCTTGCACGATCATGTTCTGGTGGCCACATATGGATGCTGATATTGAAAAATATGTAAAGCTTTGTTCAAGCTGTGCACAACAATTCAAATCAACCAGCTACAGCACCCTTGCAAAACTGGGATTGGCCAATCGAACCATGGAAACGTATCCATATAGATTTTGCAGGACACCTTCATGAACAAAATGTTCTTAATTGTTATTGATTCACATTCTAAGTGGTTAGAAGTTAAAATCATGAACACAATCACTGCAAGTGATACCATTATAGAACTTAAGGAAATATTTTCAACTCATGGGTTACCTGATCAAATTGTTTCAGATAATGGCCAAGTTTCACTGCTCACGATGTTAAACTATTTTGTTTAGCAAATGGTATTGAGCATATAACCACATCACCCTATCATCCTGCAGGGAATGGTTTGGCTGAAAGAGCGGTATGGCATATCAAAACCGCTATGGTAAAAATGGGTACAGATAACAAATTTTCTCTCAGGAAAGAGTTAACAGGTTCTTAGCCAAATACCGCACAACTCCTCATATAACAACAGGTGTTGCACCATGCGAATTGCTGTGTGGTAGAAAAATTAAAACTCACCTAGACTTACTACATCCAACTGTTCAAAAGTCTGTCCCAACATCAACAAACACAAAAATTAATCATGACAAAACCTCCATTGAGAGAGAGTTTGGGGTTAATGATAATGTGTATCTGAGAAATTATGGGAGAGGGGAAAAATGGATACCAGGTCAAATTGTTCAATGTACAGGACCTGTGTCTTATAAAGTAAAAACAAATAATGGACTTATTGTCCGTAGACATGCAGACCATTAAAAATAAACTTGTGCAGATAATGAGTGCGAATCTGTCAATCCCACCAGATCTGACCGGTTCACACCAACTCATTTGTTCCACAACCAATGTCTGTTGATATGAGTGAACCAAGTATTCTAGAGTCAGAAAATGTAAATTCTGGAATTAAGGATTTAGATCCTGGACTCCCTGAGCTAGAGAGACCAGATGGTCAGAATCTTGAGTCACCAAATCAACAGCCACTAAGAAGGTCAAACAGGACAATCAAAGTCCCAGATAAGTTAAACCTTTGAGTTTAAACGTTAAGAGGACTTTGACATCATTGTTTTGTATTGTAATTATGTTGTAGCATATTTTGCATTTGTTGTAAGGATTCAAATCATATAATGTTCATGTTACAATATATTTAGTGATTCATTAAAATTGTTTAACATTTCAGAAGGAATGCATAGGCCTACATATATATATATAATGTTTAGTATTGACTTTTGAGGTGTTATTAATTGAAAAGGAATCATTATTCAAAATGCAGTTTCATACATTTCTTTATAGAATAGCAATGATAATCAATATTTCTTTTATTATTGCTTGGAAAATTCTAATGTGTTAAAGTAGAGAATAAAAAGGTAGTTTTAAGATACATGTACTATCATTTATTCTCTGGAAATTATGTTAGTATTTACTAAGGGTAAAGGGATGTAATATATTGAGCTTTATTCTTAGGGGAACTCACTCTCTTGACTTGTATTAGTTTTATTATGTTGAGTGATGTCCCTTACATGTGAAGTAGAATAATAAACAAGCAACATGAAACAGGCTTCTTCGTCACTTGTATTGTATAT